>CAVMFT010000132.1:0-399000 GCA_963680785.1 Diplosoma virens
CCGACTCTTCTTCATTGCGAAACATAGCAAATGTATCGTCAACGTACCATTTGGTACGTTGACGATACATTTGCTATGTTTCGCAATGAAGAAGAGTCGGATAACTTTTTCAAACAACTAAACGGTCTCCATCCTTCTCTCAAATTTACCTTTGAGAAAGAGAAAAATAATTGTTTACCGTTTCTCGACGTTAACGTGGAACGAACAGCTACCGGTTTTGAAACAAGTGTGTATAGAAAACCTACCTTTACTGGACAGTACTTACGTTGGGAATCTTTCAGTCCCACTAAACAAAAAACAAATCTTATATCAACTTTGGTACACCGGGCACTAATGATATGCACGAAATCTAAACTAAACGAAGAAATTAAGCATATCAAGAACATTCTATTGGACAATGGTTATCCTGAATCTATTATTGACTGCAACATTTCCAAGAAAATTGCTCAGTTTTCTATGCCCAAACGATTTGGTCCTGAGAAGTGTCCCGTATATTTGAGAGTTCCTTGGATAGGGAAAGCTTCCATTGGTCTTGATAAAAACGTCAAAACGGCTGTTGAAAGCTGCTATGGCTCCGTTACCACCAGAGTTGTATTTACATCGAAACGCATGTTGCCTGTAGCCCGCAAAGATGTTTTACCTACCACGCTGAAAAGCTCCGTTGTTTATGAATATTCGTGCCACTGTGACAGTAGGTACGTAGGACGAACATCACAGCGACTACAAGATAGAATCAAGCAGCATGTTCCTAAATGGCTACAACAGCAAGCGAAGCGCCCTACACGATCTCAACCTGGCAGATCCTGTAAGCTAAAACGTAACAATCCAGATTGTGACTCTGCCATAGGACAACATTTGCTTGACAACGAGCAATGTGCTGCAAACTATAACGACAAACGTTTTAAAATTCTTGCTGTGGCACGCAACTCGTTCCATCTGTGTCTACTCGAGGCAACTTTTATCAAAACCAAACATCCGGTTTTATGTAAGCAAAAGGAATTTGTTTACACATTGAAACTTTTCAAATAACCTAGGTTGCGAGTAACAGTGTTTCTCCTGGGTAATTGCACATAGTGCGTTTCTCCTTTCCGAGAACATCCTGTATTGCACCACACTGTGCAATTGTGCCTTTCTCCTTTCCGAGACTGCAGCACCTTTCTCCCAACTGTTGAGACTATAAATACTTTGATTTTCTCTGGTTCGTCCCATTTTGACGCGATTGCCACTGATGAGAGCGTCACGAAAAGCTTATGGCTCCGAAAAAATCGACTTTGTTTAAAGCGATATTAAAATTCAATAGCTATATCGGGGTCATTCCATGACAAATCGCCATAGGCGTTTAACCACTACATCTCCGATTTTGATAAAAATTGGTGTATGTGGTTATCTTATAGCCAAAACCCACTGGTGCAAATATTACGTTTCTACGACTAATACTTTTTGAGTTATAGGGGGGCAAAGTTTTGGGGGAGCAAAAAAATCCTTTTCAAAAAACGCTTATATCTTCTTCAAGATATGTTTAAATTATAACATGTTATGTATGGTTGAAATTAGAAAAGAACAAGGAATTCAAATATAATATCAAACATTTTATAAATATTAATATAAAAAAGTTATTTATTTTTAAAAAACATTTTTGTCCGCCACCCCCCCAAGAATTCTGAAAACCCCCAAAAAATTTTTTTGAAAAAAAATTTTGATTCATAAGCCTTAAAAATATGCAATAAAAACAATGGGTATAGACCGTTTATTATGCTTAACACTCAATACAAATGATTCACTAAAGCAATTTTTAGGAAAAATTTTACTTAATTTAATGGATTTTTTAAAAAAATTTATCCATTAAGTTATTATCTCAGTCCTAAAAACATAAATATGGCAATACTTTTGAACAGCATTCACTTTTTATTGCATTAATAGATACCTAGTTGCTAAACTTGAGATTAAATGATGTTAGGTCTACTTAAATATAGAACCGATGTCCCCCTCATTTTGCTAAAAATACAATGTTGTTGATCGGCATTGGCTTCATTTTAAAGCAGGGAGTTGCAAAAGTAACTTTAATGTTTAGTAGGTATTTAATTCATAATAAGTATGATTTTTAAACATTTTGTATTTAGCAACCATCTGTGATAAACTACTATCTACTCGTAATTTTAACAACAACAACTTTACATGCTCTGTGTTTTTAAATCTAAGCAAAGCTTTTGACACTATTAATCATGATCATGATAAAGTCTAAAGATACTGGGGTCAACAGTTAGTAATGATGGAAGATGTGAAGAAGAAGTAAGGAGAAGGATCCAAGCAGAATGGATGAGTTGGAGGAAGGTATCTAGAGTTCTGTGCGACAGGAAGTTATCAGCAAAGGTTAAGGGTAAAATGTACAAGAGTGTTGTTAGACCAGCCATGCTTTATGGAATGGAAACGGTGGCAGTGACTGAACGACAAATAGGAAAAATGGAAGTTGCAGAGTTGAAAATGGTGAGATGGGCATTGGGAGTGACAAGAAAGGACAAGATAAGAAACGAATATGTGAGAGGGACTGCGAAAATTGCAAAGCTGGGAGACAAACTTCGGAATGCGAGGCTACGTTGGTATGGACAAGTAAAAAGTAGAGAAGACTACGTGGGGAAAAGGATGATGGAGATGGCAGTGCCAGGCAGAAGGAAAAGAGGAAAACCAAGGAGAAGGTGGATGGATTTGGTGAGAGAAGACATGGAAAGGGTTGGAGCTAGGGAAGGAGACGAAGTAGACCGAGTGAAATGGAGATTACTATCGCGCTGTGGCGACCTCGAGTAAGGAGAAGCCGAAAGAAGAAGAAGAATCATGATCATGATATATCAATAGAAAAAATTTCATATCTAGTTTAGATTAAGAGGCAAGGTCGTATTTATCATAAAATTATACCTAAGTAATAGAATTCAATGAACAAAAATAAAAAATGCTTCATCTGATTTAATTACACTTAAATGTGGAGTACTACAGGGTTAAATTCTTGGACCCTGTTATTCCTACTCTAAATAAATGATCTTTCAAATGTATCTAATATGAAGACTACTCTATTTGATATCTGTGCAAAATAATGTTAATAAAGAATTGTTTGTAATAGATGTATGGTTGAAGTCAAGTAAACTATTATCAAACTACTCTAAAACCTATTTTGTACCATTCAGTAACAAAAGAAAAATTTTACTGATCCCTTTGATATTACCATCAGTGGTCATTTTATTGAAAGAAAATGTAGTTTGAAGTACCTTGGGGTAACTTGAAATGAGCACTTAAAGTTTCTAAAGTTTGTGCCATAGTACTCAGACACTGTGCTAGCCTAGCGACATTAAAAACTATCTATTTTGCATTATTTTAATCGGACGTCTAAAACTCTGTATTGAATTGGAGAAGAGCTAATAAATCAATGCTGGCTCCTCTTCAGGTCCATCAAAATACGTTCATTCGTTCTTGTTTATTTTTACCAAAATCAACAAATATAAATTATTTCTTTCATAAATTTAATGTCCTAAAAAAAACAATGTTATTAAATTTACTTATGCAAAGTTCATGTTTAAGTATATGCATAATATGCTTCCTAAAACTTTTTCGGATTACTTTCAATGAACATTCAATGAACAAATTCATAATTATAATACTCACCACATAAAAAATTGATCCGTTTTTACCAGGGATGCGGAGTTAGCAATAAAATCTATGGCTCCAGCTCCGGGATTTTAAAATGACTGGCTCTGGCTCAGCTCCAGCTCTAGACTCTAAAACTTCTTCCCACTCCAGGCTCTGGATCCAGTTCCGGCTCCACAACCCTGCCTTAAACTGTTCATTTATGTGTGCTATGATCAAATTCATTACTTTATTTTTTCTTTTATTTTCTACAGTTATCCTTCTGACTCGCAGGAAAGCGACGGAGGTGCTATACATAGGGTAGGCAATTACCCCGACCTGCTTCCGGAGATGCCAAGATATTGCTGTAAGCGTAATTTAATAGAGATATTACCGCAATTTAGAACTGCTTGCCAAGACCACCAAGCAGGGAAAAGTTCCATAAAGTGTCTTTTCCAAAAACAGAACAGAATGGCACAAGTGGGTTTTGAACCGAGACCATGTTAATCATCAGCCTGGTGCTTTAACCACTTGACCACGCTGCCTACTTGACTTTTTTTAGAAATGTTTCACTCTAAAAGTGACCATGACTCTTAAAATTCGACAGCGTGGTCGAGTGGTTAAAGCACCGGACTGATGATCAACATGGTCTCGGTTGAAAACCCACTTGTGCCATTCTGTTGTGTCCTTGGAAAAGACACTTTACAGCACTTTCCCCTGCTTGGTGGTCTTGGCAAGCAGTTCTAAATTACAGTAATATCTCTACTAAATTACTAGCGGACAGCAATATCTTGGCATCTCCGGAACCAGGTTGGGGTAATTGCTTACTGTGAAAGTGTATTCCATGCCTCTCTGGGAGGCAGAAAATTAACCAACTCAAGCAAAGGATAATAGCACTATATATTTCTGATTTATCAAATATACTAGAGGCAACTCTAAAACATAATATTTAATTTGAATAAAAAAATTTAGCTGTATACTTTTAATTCAATACAAAGCTGGAACTTAAACTGGTGCAACTTTACTGGTTCCAAGCCTTTCAAAATATTAGGCTCCATTAAAAAATTGCCTCCAGTTCAATTTTTTGAAAATATGTAGCTCCAGCTTTACATTTTTAAAATATGTGACTTCGACTCTGACCCCACTTTTTTAAAATATGTGGCTCTGGCTCCAGCTCCAGCTCCAGACCCTAAAATTTCTTCCTGTTCCAGGCTTCGGGTCCACACCCTTGGTTTTTAACTGTATGTATCTTCTAATTTTACTAAAAGATGTTAAATTTTAATGGTTTAAAGATATGGTCTAAAATTCCTAAAAACATTAACGAAAACTCATTTCATAATTTTAAAAAATTGTATGTATTTGAATAGTTTTAAATTGTGTCGGTATGTTGTAATTTGCAACAATTTGTAAATTGTAATGTTTTTGAATTGTTTTCATTTTTATCAGTATATTTTTTCATGAACTGACAGTTGATCAAACGACACTAGATCAAACGACACTTGATTGAAACATCACTTGATCGAAATGACATTTGATCGAATAAGAAAAAGGAAAATTTACAACTTTGAATCCGTCTTAATTTTTCGTCCCAAAACCATAGTGATCACTAAAAAAACTATAACTTTTCACTTTGACTCTGTCCCGGTTTTGTCAATTTTTTGTCCCAAAAAAATATTAATCTCTAAAAAAAAGATCTTCCCTTTCAGTCTGTCTCTTATTTCTGTAAGGGTCTGCATGGGTGGGGCTATCACAAAATGCCCCCCTAAATAACTGACTACAATGTAAATTGAATACAAAAGAATGGCAGCAATAGGCATCTAACAAAACATAACTATGGCATGAAATCTAATTGTTTCCCCTAAAAATGCTGAGCCCAGGAAACTCTTTAAAAAACCCTGATCTTGACATTGACCAAATATTAAAAAAATAAACACAAACTGTTCTCTTACTGATGACCTCTGCTTTTTATGAATCTAATTTACAGCAACAAAGACATTGTGTAATCGCAAAAACATACGAAAGTAAATCTTTTTTTTTTATCAACTGTCAATTTCTATCATGTGTCATTTCGGTCAAGTGTTGTTTCAATCAAGTGTCGCTTCGCTCAAGTACCGTTATGATCAAGTGTCGTTTTGATCAAGTGTGTTCAATCAAGTGTCATTCAATCAACTGTCATAACACCATATTTTTTATGATTAACCTTGATAAATATTATTTTTTTATTTGGTTTGTCTTTGTTTATATTGCAAATTCATTTTTTATATGTATGTATAGCATCTGATTCAAATAGTTAAAGGTGCTAGCTTACATGTGGTAACGTAAAAGGTCTTTTGCTAGCATCTTCTTCTGGCAGCAATTGTATTGTACTATATACGTGATTTTTTATTCTTTTGTATGTGTCTTTTTATTTTTGGTTTTGTTGTCAATGAAGAAAAAAATATAAAAAATGTATAACTTATATACGTATTTGTGATTATAATTCTATTACATTAACAATGGAGTTACGGCTAGTATTGCTGATGGCTATACAAAAATTTTAATTTTTTACTATAATACCTATACAGTCATATTTATCAGAGGTATTATTTTTATTTTTATTTATTTATTTTTTATTTTATCTCAATATTTATCTTCCTGACTCGTAGGAAAGCGACGGAGGCGCTAATACATAGGGTAGGCAATTACCCCGACCTGCTTCCGGAGATGCCAAGATATTGCTGTCCGCTTGTAATTTAATAGAGATATGACTGCAATTTAGAACTGCTTGCCAGGACCACCAAGCAGGGGAATGCGCCGTAAAGTGTCTTTCCCAAGGACACAACAGAATGGCGCGAGTGGGTTTCGAACCAAGACCATGTTGATCATAAGCTCGGCGCTTTAACCAGTGAACCACGCTGTCAACCACTCGACTACGCTGCCATATTACACATCCTATTTAGTTTGCACATTCCACAATATCTGATACCTACATTAATCCCCATTAAATGTTTTTTTTTAGATATTATAAATTATTTTAAACTATTTAGAATCTAAAATGCCAAGAAAACATTTCCAAGATTCTCAATGTTAAAATTGAGGTATGCAGGAAAATCTTTCACATTTTAATTGAATTTTTGGAAATATTTGCCCTAAAAATTGCTTTAGTGAATCATTTGTATTGAGTGTTAAGCATAATAAACGGTCTATACCCATTGTTTTTATTGCATATTTTTAAGGCTTATGAATCAAAACTTTTTTCCAAAAAATTTTTTTGGGGGTTTTCAGAATTCTTGGGGGGGTGGCGGACAAAAATGTTTTTTAAAAATAAATAACTTTTTTATATTAATATTTATAAAATGTTTGATATTATATTTGAATTCCTTGTTCTTTTCTAATTTCAACCATACATAACATGTTATAATTTAAACATATCTTGAAGAAGATATAAGCGTTTTTTGAAAAGGATTTTTTTGCTCCCCCAAAACTTTGCCCCCCTATAACTCAAAAAGTATTAGTCGTAGAAACGTAATATTTGCACCAGTGGGTTTTGGCTATAAGATAACCACATACACCAATTTTTATCAAAATCGGAGATGTAGTGGTTAAAAAAAAAATTTTTTTGTGGCGATTTGTCATGGAATGACCCATCGGTCCTCAAAGTGCTGAACTTGTTTAAATAAGGTCAACGAAATCCCTCCAAGTTACAGATTACCCTTATTTAAGTATGCATAACTCTGTGACGCCCGATCCAGAAAAATATAGTTGTAACTTAAAAACGAAAGAGAGGATTGAATTTATTTGTTATCTGCGGTTTCACACACGCAGCTACTTAACACAATACAGCATAAAACAATGGTCACCTGACCATTCAGCAAACTCACGGTCACCGTTCTCTGAGGGAAATTAAAGTCATATCTCTATTAAAATTTCAAGTGGACACCAATATCTTGGCATCTCCGGAAGCAGGTCGGGGTAATTCCTTACCCTATGTATAGCGCCCCCGGTGCTTTCCTGCAAGTAAGGAGGATAAATATAGAGATGAAAATAAAATAAATAAAAATTGCTTGGACAGAAGCAAGGCAACTACACTGAAGCCCCGTTCTACCAAATATGATTTTGGAAAGGCAATGAAATAAATCTTAACCTTGTTCCACAGTACTGGATAGAAATGAGAGATTTTTTTTGTAACCGAAAATCTTGATATGATTTTTTGAACATTGGCCGTAGCTCAATGTCATTTTGGAGTAAAACTATTAATATTTCTTCCTTTCCCACTCCAATCTCCTCACTCCTAACATCTAAGAATAGATTTATTACCCAGTCTGGTATTCTAAGCAATAAAATATCCTGAAATCTTTCCGACATGTCTCTTTTGAGCGCTTCCAGGTGAGCACAATACACTTGTCATTATCTGATATCCTCTTCACTTTATCCGATTCAGAGAGGCTTGGAAACTGGTAGTGTTTCTGTGCGGCATCGAATGAGCCGACTTCGGGACACAGAAACCTTGGTGCGGTGTTAAACTCAGAAATCTTTTCACAAATTCAATCAAATTAATCAATTTATTAAACCTTACTTTTATTCAACAGTTCAACTTATTCTTATTTAAATAGAATGAAAAAAATAAAAACATAACGCATATTAATTAAGCAATTAAAACAAAAGCTTGTCTAACTAAAATCCCTAAAAAATACTTGCAGGCTAATAATTATAAATCTGGCACATTTAAACAATATTAAGCTTCTCAAACTATGTTTACTATTAATTTAGCCTGCACGTGAAAAATATGAAAAGATCATAGTGATGTAATAGATAATTAGGAGTAGCCTAAGCAAAAACGGAGTAAGGCGGAAAGAGAGTAAACAACGAAAGAAAGAAAAGAAAGTTAGAAAAGTTAAAACAATAAGGAGGAGGGCGGGGGGCATTTAACAACAAATTGTTTGCAATTAATTGTGATAACGAAGCGGCAATTTAATAAGGCGACCGCGCCTGGACAATCGAACAGGTCCGTCTGCCGCTGGAACAGGTAGAATTCATGACGGGTTAAGATTATTTTGAATAACTTGCACTTAGACAAAAAGGTGGAGATAGTGGATTTGACCTTGATAAGGTTGACATCATTTGCTTGCAACTGCAAATTAATTTCATTGAATTTTGTGAATATTCGGACAAATAAGCAATGCCATTCTTTATGTTTTGTAGATCATCACAGAAAGTAGAGTTAGAGTCTTGGAAAAATTCTACAACTGTATCAAACAGTGAATAGAAATATTTTAGGCAGTTTCCCTTTGACAGCCATCTAATTTCTATGTGTAGCAATAAATATTCAAACTCTTCATCATTATCAATACAAAGCGTGTGTGTTCATAAAATTGTATAATATGTGTAAACAACGTTGTCACTGCCAAGCTTAAGTGGGAGGTTTCGTTCAGCAAGCCAGTATTAAAAATTAGAGAAAAAAAAGGGAACATTCTATACCATGTCTAGTCTTTTTCATTCTGATTTTCTATTGAATAGTTTATAGCAGTGTTCGTCAAACTGTGGGTCGCGACCTTAAATGGGGTCGCCTGAATATTTTGTGGGGTCGCTTTATTACTGGAATTCTGCACTTGAAATTCCTGAGCTAAAATGTATACAGTAGTTCAAATGAAATTAATTGGCTTCTATATTTGAGGTATTTGTCTGGCACCTTATTTTTCTAAGTCGAAACAGTGCTCAATAATCAAAATTAGTTTGGCGTTTTGTTTGTAAAATAGACTGGACGGTGAAGGTTTACTTTCAAAAAGAGTGCTCCTCTGGTAATGTCACTCGCTGCCGAAAGTTCTTTGATGTACACGCGTGCTTCATTAAAGAACTTTTGCCGCCGATACTGACTTTGATGGAATAATTTTATTCCTTTTTCATCAAACTGCAGTGATTCGTTGAACAGCGCTATGTTTAATCAGCCGCTGGGCTTCTGTGCTGCATTTTTCTTTTTGATTTTCCTATTAATTCTTGACTAGTGGTTTGCTAAGAGTTATATGAAAGTGCATTTAACCTTAGTAGGTTTCAAGAATTGCGGTAAATTATGTTGCGTAATATTTTATTATAGAGCAAAGTAATAAATGTTTTAACTTCTTACCTTTGTTTTGTTTGGTACTACAATTAAACTTGTTGCATGTCTGTAAATATTGATTGTTTTTTTAATATTTTGATTGTTAATTTTAGCAAATATACAGTAATATGTCTTCTAAAAATATAAGAAAAAGATTATATGACAAATCGTTTTTAAAACTAGGTTTTACAGAATTAAAACTAGGCAAGCCAAAATGTGTTATTTGTTTGAAAGTACTATCTGAAGAATCGATGAAGAAAAATAAATTACGAAGGCATTTAAGTAGTAATCATCCAGGCTGCATTGATAAACCAATTGAGTTTTTTGAACAAAAGCTGAATTCACTCAAATCATTATGATGATATTATGACAACATTTACTGGTGTAAATAAACCTGCTGTCTATTCTTCATATGTGGCGTCCTACCACATTGCAAAGCAAAAGAAGCCTCACAGATTGGCCAAAATTTGATAATGCCAGTTGCGAAGGAAATTGTAGAAATAATGATTGGAGAAAAGGAAAAAAACTATTAGATCCAATCCCATTATCTGCTTCTACAGTGAAGCGAAGGATTTCAGACATGTCTAATGACGACCTTGAACAAACTGTAACTCAAGTGAATGCGTCTCCTTTCTATACAATTCAATTGGACGAATGTACTGATATTGCAGGCCTACCACAGCTTTTAGTTTTTTTAATAGTCATGATGGATTTTTCCGCGATAATTCTTTATCTTGGGAGAATTGCGCTGGAATTTGTACCGATAGTGCAGCCAGTAATGGCTTTAATAGGGTGCAAGCGGTGCGGTCGCAATCGCCCTAAAATAGATCAAAAAGTGGCCCCCCTACACAAGAAATTGCTCTATTTTTACGAAGGAGCACTAGGATGTCGATGGCACGTCAAAAAAAATTTTTTTTTCTTAAAAAATGTCTCCGTAACCCCCGTAATTGACGACATTGTGCACACTCTAGCCCAGGGGTCGGCAACCTTTTCAACGCAGTGTGCCAGTTTTTGAATTTTGTTAGCTGCGCGTGCCGAACTATTTTTGATAATATAGTACAGGGGTCGGCAACGTTTTCTTTCCAGTGTGTCACGTTGTGAAATTCAATGTCAAAATATACGTTTGCGTGCCGATGTCTTCACTTCGATTTCATCTTTGATTTTCCTATTTTTCTCCCAAAATCAGGGTGAACTCTAAAAAAAAAAAAAAAGAAAGGTCCGTAAACGTGTTTTTGAAAAATATTCACGACGCCGCGATTGGCACGCGTGCCGGGGGTTGCCGACCCCTGCTCTAGCCTATACTACTACAATTCTAAGCTAAAGTACACATTACATACTACTGCTACTGCAAAGTTGAAGACCTTTTTTTTTTTAGGGAACACCATGATTTTCGGAGGAAAATTTTTGGGAAGCCTGAGATGGATTTGAAGTGAAGACCTTTTTTTAGTTTCGACTTTGCTTTCATTTACTAAAAACTGTTTCAGCTAACTTTTTTTTGGACACTAAACAGTGGCCCCCCTTACTTTTTTTGCACCGAGCCCCCTTTTTGTAAGGCCATCACTGTGTGCAGCAGCATGCACCGGAGTCAATTCCGGATTTGTAAAACGAATCAAAGATAAAGCACCAATCGCACAATGGACACATGGTTTTTTGCATAGACCAGCTCTTATGGCCAAAAATTTATCTGAGGAACTGCATGATACATTGAATGCAGTCAAAAAATGTGTAAACTATATAAAAGCAAGACCACTTAACCAAGGTTTGTTTTCATCTTTGTGTGATGAAATGGGCGCAGATCACACAGGATTACTCTTGCACACGGAAGTGCGTGGGTTATCACGTGGTTATCACATGGCCGGGTTCTCAAGCGAGTTTTTGAATTGCGTGAAGAAATAATTTTTTTCTTGAATCAACAAAAGAATATCTCCTTAGCAGAAAGATTTACTCAAGAAAAACTCATTGCTAACATTGCTTACATGTCGGACATATTTCACTCATTAAATTGTCTGAATGAATCTATGCAGGGACCTGGATTTACAGTGATTAATCACTCTGCCAAAATTACCGCTTATTATAAAAAACTTAGTTTGTGGCAGACATATATAAAATGAGACGAGTTTGATATGTTTCCTGATTTGAAAAAATATCTTGTAGGAAAAGAAGTAAATATAAAAAACACTGTAATTGAACACCTTGAGAAGCTGACAAAAAAAATTGAGCAATATTATGGTGATACAGTGAAACCAACCAATGATCACGACTGGACGATCATTGCAGCAGATGTGCCAGAACTACCTCTACGAGTCTCAAAAGAATTTACCGATATGATAGCTGAACCACTGAACCGAATTATTTTTAATTCTTTTAAATCAAACATCCAAAAGTGTCAGCAAATCTTTTCTTTTGGACTTCAATGCGATCAACTTATTCAATCGTATCAGCGTTTGCAATCAAACAGTTAATCCCATTTGCAACTTCGTGGCTTTGCGAAGCAGCATAGTGCTATGAGTGTGCTAAAAACGAAACATATAATTCGATTGGATATTGAACATGATTTGCGATTGTGCATCAGCAAAACCACGCCACGATTTCAAAAGCTGGTGGACAGAAAGCAACCACAATCGTCCCATTAATAAATATTATTATTAATCCGTTTAAACGCGTTTTTATCAGTCTGTGTAATTAGTTTGTTCAGTTTACCATCTATAGCTATTAACATTTTAAATTTGTAGTTGAATCATTTTGTATTTGCTTTGGGGTCGCTTATACTAAGTATTGTTAATAAATTCTTTAACTTGGGTCGCTTCTTGAAAAGGTTGGAGACCACTGGTCTATAGAATAGAATTTAATCTTAACTGTTAACTGTAACTGTTATTCATCTAGCATGAATCTTAACTGTTATCTGCTTTAGGGCTTAATCCTTTCGAAACTTTTTCTTTTTCTAAAAAATCAGCAATCTTGCATCTGCTTTGTTATTTCTAATAGAATTGCTTTTTTTTTATCTGATTCTGCCTTTAATATGGTAAAAACGTCACAATCGCTATTGATTATATCTTAGTTGGATTATTGAATATAAAGTTTAGAAAGTTAAATATAAAGTATAATTTTGGCAAGGAATAAATGTTCTTCAACCATATTGTAGCGCTACTCAGCAGCACAATTAAATTCATAAAACTTTTATTTTCAAACGTTTTCGGCTTCTTAAGCCCTTTTCAAGAAAAACTTAAACTTAAATGATATTAACAATAATGCGTCAAAACAAAGAAAATTAATTATTTATGCATGAATGATTTAAATTGTGACGAATAAGTTAAAGCAAATAGAATTATAAAGCCAATTTTTAGTTTCATTAAGTTATTTAAAAGTGAAAGTAAATTTAAAATTTTATAAGAAAAGAAATCAAAAAAAATTTAAAATAAAAATTAAAAAACATTTAATAAAAATGAAGAACCATTTGCATAAAGTTGTCGATTTAAACCAGGATTACGCTTTTTAATAAATAATGCTTCGTGTATTTTTGTGTGAAATTCCGACTTACACTTTTTAATTATTTTAAAGGAGTTTAAATTTATTTTAATTTGCTTAAAGTTGTCGATTTAAACCAGGATTACACTTTTTAATTAATAATGCTTCGAGTATTTTTGTGTGAAATTCCGACTTACACTTTTTAATTATTTTAAAGGAGTTTAAATTTAATTTGACAGAGGAACAAACATTACAACACATTATATGATTTTTTATTGCACTTGATACTTGAGAGTTGAAGTCAAATCAACCACTAATGAAGAAAGAAATATTTATTAAATTACTTCGGTTAGCTACACAACGACAATTCTTATACAAGGACATATTATACAGTACAAACAGATTGATGGTGTTACCATGGGATCACCACTTGGACCGACAATTGCAAATTTCTTTCTCGCCAATTTGGAAAACATTATCCTTAAAAATAAAAACCAACATTTTCCGAAATTGTAGTTACGTTATGTTGATGATGTTTTTGCTGTTTTTGAAAATAACAATGCTTGTTTGTCCTTTCTAAATGTTCTTTATAGTCAACACAAAAACATAAAATTTATTCTTGAGCATTCTTCAGACTTTATTTGTTTTCTAGATGTTAAAATAGAAATAAATTGCAATAGTTTAGACACGTATACATGGAGAAAACCAACCAACACTGGACTTTTACTTAATTTTAACGCCTTTTGCCCACAAAAATGGAAATCTGGTTTAATTTTATGTTTGCTTCACCGTTCGAAATTAATGTGTTCCTCAAAAATGTTATTCAATCGAGAAACCAACAACCTAAGAAAAATGTTTTGTTTAAATCGTTATCCTTGCTGGTTTTTTAATAAATTTTTAAACAAATTTATGTCCAACATAACCGTTGATCGTTCTACTGATTGCCGTACTTATTATCTTACAATTCCGTACTTCGGTATTGACTCGAGACCTTTTTTAAATCGCTTATCAAAAATTTTCAAATCGAAATTTAACGTGAAAGTTTGTCCTGTCTATAAAACATTTAAAATCGGAAACTACTTTCAGTTGAAGTCCACAACTCCTTTGGGTCTTTGCTCAAATGTCGTTTATGAATTTACGTACATGTTCGTGTGACGCGAACTTGACATACATCGGTATATCAACCTGAGCACTAGAGCTAAGGAGCATTTGGACTTCAACTCTCAAGTATCAAGTGCAATAAAAAATCATATAATGTGTTGTAATGTTTGTTCCTCTGTCAAATTAAATTTAAACTCCTTTAAAATAATTAAAAGGTGTAAGTCGGAATTTCACACAAAAATACACGAAGCATTATTTTTTAAAAAGCGTAAATGTTTTTTAATTTTTGTTTTAAATTTTTTGGATTTCTTTTCTTATAAAATTTTAAATTTACTTTCACTTTTAAATAACTTAATGAAACTAAAAATTGGCTTTATAATTCTATTTGCTTTAACTTATTCGTCACAATGTAAATCATTCATGCATAAATAATTAATTTTCTTTGTTTTGTTTTTTTTTGGCTTTTCATCAAATTTTACCGCATTGTACTATTTCGGCTTGTTATCATTTCCAAATTTACAGTTATTTTTCTAGTACTTGTAATCGTAATTATATATACCTGACGAGATCAAACAAGATCGAAACAGGCACTTGTCGTATATTATTATTACAATGTTGAATATAAATTGAAATTGTGATTATTATTATGTTTCATTGATTGGGTGCCTTCACCAATAAGGCATTTTAGATCCGTGTTTAACCAAATAATTTTGTATACTTGTGATACGAAGCACGAGATCCCTTTTCATTTATGTTACATAATTTGTCACGCTACTAAATAAGCTTCGATAACGCAAAGCTTTGCCTTTTAATCATTATTCCTATTTGATTCGATGCGTTATCAGCTTCAAATTTTACTGCCATAATGAATGGATTCGACGTTTTATCAACTTTAAATTTCTTCAATGGATTCGATGTGTTATCAGCTTCAATTAATTCGACGTGTTACCGATTTCTAATTTCAATTTTCAGTAATCTTTTCAAATAACTTCCCACTTCTTAGCACAATTTGGTTAATAATTCGATCTAGGTTACTTAGACAACGTTATTCTGTTATTCTGCTATTTCGCTGGCGTCCGAAATTCTTCTTATTAATTTGCCTTTTAATTTTAATAGTTAGAATTCCAAATTTACAAAAGAGTTGCATTGGAATTCTCATAGTACATTATATTCTCATTGATTTTTTTTGGCTTTTCATCAAATTTTACCGCATTGTACTATTTCGGCTTGTTATCATTTCCAAATTTACAGTTATTTTTCTAGTACTTGTAATCGTAATTATCTATACCTGACGAGATCAAACAAGATCGAAACAGGCGCTTGTCGTATATTATTATTACAATGTTGAATATAAATTGAAATTGTGATTATTATTATGTTTCATTGATTGGGTGCCTTCACCAATAAGGCATTTTAGATCCGTGTTTAACCAAATAATTTTGTATACTTGTGATACGAAGCACGAGATCCCTTTTCATTTATGTTACATAATTTGTCACGCTACTAAATAAGCTTCGATAACGCAAAGCTTTGCCTTTTAATCAATATTCTTTGTTTTGATATACAAAATTATTTGGTATAACACGGATCTAAATGCCTTATTGGTGAAGGCACCTAATCAATGAAACATAATATTCACAATTTCAATTTATATTCAACATTGTAATAATAATATACGACAAGCGCCTGTTTCCATCTTGTTTGATCTCATCAGGTATATATAATTACGATTACAAGTAGAAAATTCGCTGTAAATTTGGAATTGATAGCATGTCGAAAAAATTCATTGCAGTAAAATTTGAAGAAAAGCCAAAGAAATCGACGAGAATATAATGAACTATGAGAATTCCAATGCAACTCTTTTGAAAATTTGGAATTCTAACTATTAAAATTAAAAGGCAAATTAATAAGAAGAATTTCGGACGCCAGCGAAATAGCAGAATGACAGAATGACGTTGTCTATGTAACCTAGATCGAATTATTAAACAAAATTGTGCTAAGAAGAAGGAAGTTATTTGAAAAAATTGCTGAAAATTGAAATTAGAAGTTGATAACACGTCGAATTCATTGAAGCTGATAACACGTCGAATCCATTGAAGAAATTTAAAGTTATACCAAATAATTTTGTATACTTGTGATACGAAGCACGAGATCCCTTTTCATTTATGTTACGTAATTTGTCACGCTACTAAATAAGCTTTGATAACGCAAAGCTTTGTCTTTTAATCATTATTCTTTGTTTTGACGCATTATTGTTAATTTCATTTAAGTTTAAGTTTTTCTTGAAAAGGGCTGAAGAAGCCGAAAACGTTTGAAAATAAAAGTTTTATGAATTTAGTTGTGCTGCTGAGTATCGCTACAATATGGTTGAATATAAAGATTATTGAATATAAACAGTTAGAAGTTAGAAGTAACAGATAAAATTTTCAAAAGAGCAGTTAGTAACAGTTATTCAAAAGTAACAGTTAAGCACATCACTACTATGCATTTGTTCATTACTTTATAATGCTAATGTCACTCTTATTACCTATTAATTGCGTACGAGTTCTTCTACCATAGTGTATAAGTTTATGAAATATATTTTATCATTCACATTTTGTAAAAAAAAAAAGCTAGCTATTTATTGCTTAAATGTTGTTAATGCTACGCTGTCGCTCCCAACTTCGGTGCCGTTCACTTTGGGAAACACTGGTTTAAGTGAAAACGTTTTCTTTTGGTTTTCGTTTCAAAATTATGAGACTAAATTGTGACGATGTAAAGAAGTGACTACATTGAGCAAATTGACAAATTAAACAATTGCGAATAAGACAAACCGGAATGTACAACAAGAGAAAAAGTTTTCTTAAACCATAAATATACAACAGGACGAAGTGAGTAAATTGACAAAATTAAACAATGACAAATAAAAAAAATTCTACTGTTTTTTTCAAAAGTTTTCCGGCACTTCTAGAGTGAAAAGTGTCCACAGAATAGTTCAGAGTGAAAACGCTCTGACTTGCTAGCAAAAGGAACCTAGTTCAATGCTTAGTCTACCCGAACGATTTCTGTTGTGCTTTCAGGAAAAATATTTTAAGACAAATTTCTCAATAAGGCCACACAGCTCACCTATAATAGAGTGTCCGTTTTAAACAGAAAGCAGCAACTAGGTCAAAACGACCATACAAAGAAGAGGTCATCATTCACTATTTTTTTGAAAGCAAGGATGAGCTACTGCTGCATTGACATTGTTGCTCATGTGTTTCAACGGCATTATATAGGATAGGTTTTCGTTAAACAACTACTGCATACCATTGTGTTCTATTCCATTATCCGCTTAAATTCGTATCTCGCTATATAGATTTTTCAATTTTATTCTTAATAGGCTATAGCATTGTCATTATTGGATTCTAAATCTAAATTTACTTTAAGAAAGTTTACACTGGGTATTTAAAACTTTGTCGGCAGCGTGTTCAAATCGTTAAAGCGCCGTGATTATGATCGACACGATTTATGATTGGTTCAAAACCTACTCAACCCATTCTTTTGAGTCCTTGGGAATTGGGAAAGACACATTACGGCACTTTTTCCAGTTTGTTGGTCTTGGTAAGCAGTTCTAAATTTCAGTCATATCTTTATAAAAACTGAAAAAGATAAACAAAATTGAATCGGACAGTAATAACTTGGCATTTCTGGAAGCAGGTTTAAGATAATTATTTGTCTTGCGAATAGCACAATCGTCGCTTTCCTGCGAGTCAGAAGAATAAATAGAGAGATGTAAAAAAACAAAAAACTTTAACTTCAAGTTAATTTAATGTAGTTAAACTTGTTTTTCCATTTTCTCTCATAAATGAGTCTTTAAAATAGATTTTATATGCATTGCTACTTGTTTTAATAAATTTATAATTTTTGTTTTGTTTTTATGCTGCTCCAAGATAGATCTAATGATTTTTGTTTTCGCTTGAACAGTTTTCCAAATTCCCCAAATACTCGTCTTATTGGGCGTTTGACTCAGGTTTTGTACACTCTAAATATTTCTGCAATATGGGCAGTTGTGTAGTATACGAATAGTTGTGCGCTACCATTTTCTTCAGAGAAACTTTTCCAAAAAACGACATGACTGATACAAACAAACAGGTTAAAATCAGTAAACGAATGTTCAATTATTGATTTTAACCTGTTTATTTTCCCTTCACTCAATCAATCAATCAATCAATCTATTTATTTGTTTTGTGCTTCAAAACGAAAAATACACCAATATATGTGACAAAAAAGTTTTTGAAAGCACAGGAAGGCAGCGAAATGACTGTTCCTGACGCACGTGGAGTCTGCGACAGCCACAGAAACTAAACTGTATGGGAATAGCTGTACTGTGAAAAGAAACAGCCAAATAGTCCAGTCTAACTATTTAATTTAATTTCCAATATAATTCACTTCAATTTCTTTAATTATTTCTATTACTTTTACAATTCAACTTATTCAAATAGATAAACCAATAGTTCCAATATTTCTCTTTAGTTAAAACTGAACTGTAAATTTCTAAGTTGCTTATTCGAAGGAAACGCATTGAAAAGATTGCTACAATACAAAATTAAACGTGGCCAGCTTGTAACATCTGTTACGTCACAAGCGCCAAATGACTCAATGTTTTACGATCTATTTGGCAACGGAAAATGAAATTTACAAAGTTAATCGTTCGGACCATAGGCGGCCCCCATTATGTGTGTCGGCATCAGCGCATACATAATGTAAAACAACTAAACAAGGGGGAGAACGATGTATCAAATTTACAAACAAGGTAAGTAACACAAAGACTTCACAACAGTTAAGTTCTAGGCATATACTTATACGATAAATGAAAAGGCAATTAAACAAGATGCAACAAAACTGTCAAAGCGTGTATGTACAATACTGTATAAGTGATTTCGTAAACGAACACAATAATGTCACATAGCATTAGTCCAATTCCAAAGGCGCAATTTTCGAAATGTCACGATCAATATACGTAACAACGGGTTTACCATTACAATCACAAGACGATACTGCAATCTTAGCTCGACGTACCAAGGCTTTGCCCCTTCGCATTTGTGGGAGGACCTCTGAGATACGTCCAAGCCTATAATTTCCCCTTTTGTTGAAGTCACCCGGACCCCCGACTACCACCATCTGCCCAACGTGGAGATTGTCAGCAACCGTTAACCATTTCTTACGTTTTTGGAGAAGGGGAAGGTAAAATCTTATCCAACGCTCCCAGAACTGTTGTGCAAGTGATATGTTGTATCTATAATCGCGTCGGAGATGATCCTTATTGTGTGGTTGTCCAAGCGGTGTGTGTGGATTATTTAAAGGTGTCAAGAGTGAAGACGGTGATATTGCAGTGTAATCACGCGGATCGTCAGAAAGAGGTGTCAGTGGACGATCATTAACTATGCGCGTAGCATTGCAGATGTATGTTTGCAGTTCAACCAAGGTAGGTGTTCTAGGAAACTTAGTGACTTGTATGAGTGTGCGTTTGAACACCTTTATAAGGGACTCCCAAGCGCCACCTTGAGAGGGACTATATGGTGGAATGAATTCCCACGAAATTTTCTTTTTCCTAAAAAACGACTGAAGTTTGTCTGCCTCAAGAAGTTCGGGCAGCACGTGGGCGGCGGCTTTGAAAGTAGTTCCATTATCCGAGTACATACTAGATACAGAACCTCGCAGGTCTACAAATCTAGAAAAGGCCATTATGAAATTGCTCAAGTCAAGAGAAGTGACTAGTTCAACGTGAATCGCACGGGTTGATAAGCAGGTGAAAAGTAGCCCCCATGCTTTCCTTTCACTTCGGCCTTCTTTGTATGGCAATGGGCCGAAGTAATCACAGCCAGTATTAAAAAAGGGCTTATTGTGAGCAGCCAACCTAGAAGCAGGGAGGTCCGCCATAAGTTGACGAACGGGCCTCGCCTTTTGCAAGTTGCAAGCGTTGCACTGATTTAAATAATGCCTGACGCTAGACAATCCTTTTATAATCCAATATTTTTGGCGAGTCAGCATCAGAGTGTATTGAATCCCTGCATGTGCAATTTCTTGGTGACAATTCAGTATTACTAACCTAGTAAGTGGGTGTCGTGATGGGAGAATGACAGGATGTTTTGCGTCTGTGGGAAGATCAGCTTCTCCCAATCTTCCTTCGATTCGAAGTGTTCCATCTGGAAAGGCAGCGGGGCGAAGACAACGGATTGAGCGTAAATCTTTAAGGTGTCTGCGTTCAGAATTTGATAACGTTTTAGCGTTTAGCCGTTTGATTGCATCTTCCAAAGAGTCAGGAGATTCTGCTTGCAAGCTGTCGAAAACTGTGCCGAAACATTCTCGCTGCACATATAGCACTGTAGAGTGTAATGCTTTTTCAAGATATATAGCGTTTAAGCGTGGCTTATGAAACTCTAGTTTCTTTGCTTTTGCAATCACAAATTCTACAAAGGCAGCAAGGTATCCCAACCTCTTTTTCAGAGTGTACAAGTTTGGTGAAGTCTGTATGACACGAGTGAGTGTTGCCTTTGGTTCTTTGCAAAAAGTTGTTCTCAATTCATGTCGAGCATCACGTACAGTTAAAGGAATACTGTTTACGTTGAATTTATCAGGTGGCAAATGAAGAAATTGTGGACCTTCGATCCAAAGTTTTGTGCGGGTTTCGAAGTGTTTGTTAGCTAGAGGTCTCGTGGCCACATCTGCTGGATTACTTTCGGTTTCGCAATAACGCCAATCATTTGAGGAAGAGACTCGGCGTATTAATTCCAGACGACGTGAAATAAACTTTGGTAATCTCAGATTAGGGTTAGTGACCCATTGAAGAACTACTTTAGAATCACACCAAAAATGTCGAGAGTAGTGCGGTAATCCTAAAGCTTTAGCAGCGCTTGCCATGAGTTCTGCACTCATCACAGCAGCTACCAGCTCTTTTCTTGCTATAGGCCAGTTTTGTTGATGTATCAAAATTACACGGCTTTTTCCATAAACAAACGCCGCATGGGCATGATTATCAATGATTCTACGAAGGTAGATTACGCTACCGTACGCTTCCATGGATGCATCCGAAAACGCATGCACCTCATAAAGAGTTTCAACGGTAACTTTAACCTGTGGAGCATTTGCAAAGTACCATCTGGGAATAGAGATTTCTTTTAATTTAAGAAGTGTTTGACTCCAATCTTTCCACGCTCTCTCATGCTTTGCAGGGACGGGTTCATCCCAGCTCAACTGATCCACAGCGAGTTGTTGCAGAATGAGGCGTCCTTTCAAGAGAAAAGGAGCAGTATATCCCAGTGGGTCATATTGTTGGCTGATTTGACTTAACATAACTCGTCGAGTATATTTGTCGAGCAGATGAAAGCCAAACTCGACTTTCAGAGTATCTTGTTCACCATTCCAAATGCAACCTACTGCTTTGAATTGTGGAAGTGGGTCCTCATCTTTTTTCAGGTCGATCGTTCTGACGGATGATGCCAGTTTATTTTTATCTACATTAGCAAGGACGGACTTGGCCGCTTGGTTTGCAGTCCATTTCACAAGTTGAAAACCGCGGCTGGCCAGAAGATTGATAGACTCAGTGGCTATGGTTTCGGCTTCTTCTAGGGTGTCTGTGCTAACTAGAAGATCATCCATGTACATGCAATGTTGAATCGCGTGTAGAGTGGGGTTACTGGCATTGGTAGGATTTTCCTTGGCTATCTCTTTTATACTACGGCAAGCGATGTATGGAGAGCTGACCACACCCCAGACGTGTCTAGTAAATTTATATGGTTTAAGCTTTCCATTTAAAATGTCATCATTGTCGTACCACAAGATTCTAAATAAATTCTGTTGGTGTTCAGGTAAAAGAATTTGAAAGAAACACTTGGTAATATCTGCCATTATTGCATATTTTCCTATGCGAAATCTTGCTAAAACATGGGCCAGAATGTTAAGCATGTCAGGACCAGAATAAATAAAATCATTGATGGACCATCCCGACCACTTAGCAGAGCCGTCATAGACAACTCTGGGTTTTGCTTGATTTGTAATAAAGTATGGGAGATAGTTTGTTTGCTGATCCGTGTTTTCTTCAGCGAGCATAATGAATTTGTTCTCTTTAAGTCCTTGAATGGCATTAACAAGAGATAATTGTAGGTCAGGTTGTCGTAACATGTGCTTGCGCAGTCCATTAGCACGTCTTCTAGCTAATTCGTAATTACTTGGCAGTTTATGGATGTCTTCCTTTAGAGGAACAGGTATCTGATATCGACTATCAATGACTCTAATGTTATCTTCGACTAGTTGTTGAGCTTTTTTGTCGTTTACCGAGGGTTGTATGACCTCGTCCTCTTTTGTGAATTCACGAACAAGTTGTTCTAATTCTTTAATTCTGATATTGTCACTTACAGAAATTTTGTGAGTTTGGCAATTCATTCCTTTCTGGAATTTTCCTCCAGATGCTATCCACCCGAGTGGGGTTTCAATAGCATGAGGTTCGCCTTCATTACCAGTTCGCTCTTGTAAAACCCTCATTAAGGCAGAGTTGTCAAGACCTATCAGAACATCAACACCCGAACGCTCAGGAATCATGTATGGAACGACATCATCAAATTGTGGGTACTCCGACAAATCCTGACAGTGAGGCAGAGTGTAGCCCTCATCAGACCATGGTGAGACTACCAATGCCTGCAGCCCAAGAAAGTGTTTGTTATTGTGTAGTGATTTGAGGTTGAACACTACATTCTCCAGCTCGCTTGTTTCACTGGATGAAATTGTATGTAGGGTAATTTGTGATTTTCCTACAGGCACAAGATCGAGTTCTTCCAATAGTGTTTTAGATATTAGTGTCACTTGTGACCCAGGATCATGCTGCGCATAAACCAAGGTATTTTTTCCTGTGCATGGGTTGCTTATTTGTACAGCAGATATACGTGTCAAAATACCTGTTTGTTGTGCCTCTATCTTCCTCACTACTGAGGTACTAGCCTTTTGATTATAAGATGGGAGTGAGGCGGCCCCAACAGCCACCCTTTCAGTAGAGCTGACATTTTTGCTGGGATATGTGGGAAAGGACGTATTATATATTTCGTGTAGTGAAGTAGTATGCTTAGGCACTGCCATGCGTTGTTTGCAGTGCTTACATTTGCAAGGAAACTTACAATCTTCTACAGAGTGAGACTGCAAGCAATTAAGGCAACGATGAGCCTGAATAATAGCGTTTCGTTTTTCTTCTGGGGTCAAACGTTGATAGTTATCGCAATTGTATAAGAAGTGCCGTTTCTCTGATGTTTCAGTGGAGCACATGAAACACCTAGGAGATTGTTGCCATTTAGATGCTTCACTTGGTGCACTTGCTGCAGGTGTTGATCTTGTTATTATAGACGTTGTTGTCGCCGAATTTCCCGTTTTTGTTTGGACATTTGTGTGATGTACTTTAGCCCGTTGCGTAGATCGATTCTTCTCTCCTCTGTCAGAAGAGCACAAAAATCGCTCTGCAAAAGTTGTTTTAACAACCTGTAGCTCTCTGTTAAGGAATTGTTTGAAAGAGTCGAATGATGGTTGCTCCGTGCTGCCAAAGTTATCATGTAAGAAATATGTGTACTGCTTCTTAAAGTTGTAAGGGAGTCGTTCACCCACATCGACAATAAAGTTACTGTCAAGACTGTGCATTTGTTGGTGGGCCCTGGCATACAGTTCGCAGTCGTTAAGGTCAGAGATTAGTTTCTCTAAGGTTCCTGCATCCATAAGGGGTAATTTTGCTCCTGAACGAATTTGCCTTACAAGTGGTTCCGCAAGAAAACTGCAGCATCCATAGCGAAGTCTGAGTCCTTCCAGGGCTCGCGTGATTTGTGTGTCTATATCCCAACCTGGTACAGGTGGCACCAGAGCCGAAATGGCTTCTCGCGCGCCTTCCTGACAGGAACCACGGAGAAGATCCATTTTACGGTGTGAAATGGGACATCGCTTAATCAGTTCTCTTATCTGATTTTGGAAAAAGATGAAGGGAAGGTTGCGACCAGAGTATCTGATTTCGCGAGCCTCCTCTAATAGAATATGGTATTCTTGCAGGGCAATATGTGAAGAATTACTACTGTGAGGGCTTCCTTGGAATTCTTGATTTTTAAGTGTTGAAAGCCTATTCTGCGGATAAGGGTCGTGTTGTGTAGAGTACCCTCTGTGGTTTCGCAGTGGAGTAGACTTTGTGTTAGCAATACTTTCCACTAGTGGTCTGTATGATTGAGCATGTGGTTGAGCATTAGCAAAAACTTCCGTGTGTTTAGGTGTAACGTCACAAAGCCTTTTCCTAGGTTGCGTATGGGGAAATGGTTTATAAAACTGTTGTTGATTTTGTGAGAGAGCACTTACAACGGAGTTTGGATTTGATAAGTTCAACATTTGCTCTTCAGCTTCTAGTTCCGCCTGTCTGAGCTCGAATTCAATTTGGTTTTGTTTTTGCTGAAACTCCCGCTCAAATTCAATTTGCCGTTGTTTTTCCTGTAATTCAGCTTTTTGTCTTTTAAGCCGCAGTGAGATTTGTTTTCTGGCTAGTTGCGAGGATGTGCGACTTGTTAAGCTGCCACAACCAACATTGCTAACAGAGTCTGAGGGTTCGATGTTTGGCATGTTTGTATTTGTGTTTGAGAGTATTTGATTTTGTGATGAATGTGTTTCAATGTCTAGCGGAGTGAGCCCACTATTGTTTTGAACGCTAGCATGCAATTTCCGATAAACATCTATGATATTCAGTCTCAGTGCTCCCAAACGATTGTATATCCCCTGACTTTCGCTTTTACCTTCCTCAGACGCCTGCCCCTGACACGCAAGTATCTCGGCATCGAGCGCATGGTACTTATCATTAATAAGGGCAACATTTTCGTAACCCGTACTTTCATTAAGTGTCGCAATAAAAGATTCGCCAGCGGACATTAATTCCCGTACTTTAGCACGGTGATTTCGCATTTCCTTTTGACTATCATCGGTAACGTCCCGAGACATAAGCGACTGCTTTGGGCTAGACCCTTCAGCCATATTAATTTGTAAATAAGGAATGAAAATTACTTTACACGACGGTAAATAAATTATAACTTGAAAAGGTGAAATAAATATAAATATATCACGCAGTTTGCCAGTTAATACAACGCAAATTTTGTTATATAGTTAATCAAGTAGGTTAATAATATAATTAATAACAATTATCCTACTGTTCGTTATGCTTGCTTTTTGATTGTAGTTGCTTGATTGACAGCTGCTGGTAAGATGGCTTCTTTCTTCCAGCTAGCGAGTGTGAATTTGAGAAAAGCGGATTGAATCTTCACTCTTCAGAACTTGCTATTGCTTTGCGTTTTTAACTGGAGTTTTCAGAAATTTTATCTTGATATAATTTTATCTAACTTAGAAATTTATCTTTTTCTATGTTCCTGACGCACGTGGAGTCTGCGACAGCCACAGAAACTAAACTGTATGGGAATAGCTGTACTGTGAAAAGAAACAGCCAAATAGTCCAGTCTAACTATTTAATTTAATTTCCAATATAATTCACTTCAATTTCTTTAATTATTTCTATTACTTTTACAATTCAACTTATTCAAATAGATAAACCAATAGTTCCAATATTTCTCTTTAGTTAAAACTGAACTGTAAATTTCTAAGTTGCTTATTCGAAGGAAACGCATTGAAAAGATTGCTACAATACAAAATTAAACGTGGCCAGCTTGTAACATCTGTTACGTCACAAGCGCCAAATGACTCAATGTTTTACGATCTATTTGGCAACGGAAAATGAAATTTACAAAGTTAATCGTTCGGACCAATGACCATACGGTCTTCTAGTCGACTACCTCCCTCTAAATAGTGGGACAAAAAATTTTTTTTTTTTTTTATCAGAAAAACACAGCAGTACACTTAACAAAAACACAGAACATTTAGAAAAACAATGAAGATTTAATAGCAATATTAGTTGGTATTAAATAAATTTCCATGTGCCAGCTGACTTCATCAAACTGTTGTGGTATCTTATCTAATATTGATTAATTAAAAAAAGTTTAAATTTCTTCTTAAATTGATTATAAGAAAGTGACTTTAATTCGAAGGGTACTTCTTGCCATATTTTAGGTCCAATGTAAGAAAATGTTTTTTTACCTAATTCTGTTCTCTTTCTAGGTTGAAAGTAATTTTGTTGCGCTGCCAATCTTGTTTTATAATTATGTTTTTGGGTTATACTTATAATAGTTTGGGACCCATTTTTTGCTGAATTTTTATTAAAGCAAAACATTGTTTTTGCCATTTCAAGTTTAACAATATCTTTTATTTTTAAGAAATTCAATTTTTGAAAAAGAGGATTTGTATGTGACAAAAAGGACTATTTGTAATAATTCTTATTATGCGTTTGTGTATTCTTACCAGTGGATCCAGGGCAGTAGTCGAAGCCAGTCCCCAAGTTGAAACACAATATTGAAGATAAGAGTAAATTAAAACATAGTATACTGTTTTTAGTGTTGTAGTGTCAACATAATTCCTTAGTTTGAGCAGTGCCCAGGAACCATTGGAGAGCTTAGAGCAAACATGTTGTATATGAGACTTCCAAGAAAGCTTATCATTAAAAATTACACCCAAATATTTTATTTCATTTACTTGTTCTATATTTGTCTTTCCTATTCTAATATCAAAGTGACAGGATGATCTTTGTTTGGTTAATACCATAAATTTTGTTTTATTAGTATTTAGTGATAATTTTTTTAGTTTCAACCATTCGTCAATTTTGACCAGTTCAGAGTTGACATTTTTATTCAACAGTTTTGGACAAGAGTTTGTCAGTGTGAGAACTGTGTCATCTGCAAACAATTTCGTATTAAAATTGGATACTAGAGGCATGTCATTGATGTATAATAAAAATAGTAATGGTCAAAGAGTAGAACCTTGTGGTACACCACAAGTTACATGATTGAATTTTGATTTAGTATTGTTCACAACTGTAAACTGTAGTCTGTTATTTAAGTAGCTTTTAAGGAGCTGTAGTGGCAACCCACGGATGCCATATTTTTCCAATTTTGCAAGCAGAATTTGGTGATTTATGGTATCAAATGCTTTTTATAGGTCAAGAAACACAGCACAAGTATATTTTTTTTCGTCAATATTTTCAGCAAAATTATCAAATAATTGCCTTACAGCATCTGATGTAGAAGAGTTTTGTTTAAAGCCAAATTGAAAAGGTGTTAATATTTTGTTTTTATTTAAATAAGAGTAAATTCTTTCGTACAAGCATTTTTCAAAGATCTTACTAAATGAGCTAAGTAGAGATATGGGTCTGTAATTGCAGCACTGATCCTTGGCACCACCCTTATGAATCGGTACAATTTGTCCAATTTTAAGAATTCTGGGGTAAGTCCCAGTGCTAATGCAACTATTATAGAGTCTTTTTAAAACTGGTGCTATGATCGGTGCACTCATAGCTATATATTTTATGGGTATTCCATCAGGGCCTGTACTCTTTGATGGGTTCAGTTGCCTTATATGCAGTGGTGGATATTGGGTGAGGCGAATGAGGCAGTCGCCTCAGGCCCCCCCTTTTTTTGGGGCCCCCCTCAAAAAAAGCATATACAGTTTTGGATTCGCTGCAGATGTTTGCTCAGAGGACTATTCAGAGTGAAAACCTTTTTTTTTTTAGAGAACGCCTTGATTTTGGGAGAAAAATAGGGAAATCAGAGATGAAATCGAAGTGAAGACCTTTTTTTTTTTTTTTGGAGAACACCTTGATTTTAGGAGAAAAATAGGGAAATTAGAGATGAAATTGAAGTGAAGACCTTTTTTTTTTTTTAGAGAACACTTTGATTTTGGGAGAAAAATATGCAAGCCCAGATCAGACCTTTTTCTTTTCTCAGACAACATCAATTTTTAAAAATTCTTGCCTCGGGCCCCTAAATTGGAATATCCACCACTGCTTATATGTTTTATTATGTCAGATTCTGTTATTGGCTGAAGATAGAAAGAAGTGCACCTTTGAGTAATGAATGAAGCGCTGCTAAGGATATTAGCTGAATTGGTTAGTTCAATATTTGCAGCCAGTTTTTGTCCAATCTCAGAGAAATAGTTGTTTAGCATATTTGCCATTCCTTTCGAACTAGTTATTTTTTCTCCTGTATCACAAGTTAGCTCTGTGATGAAACTAATTGCTTTTTTTTTGTATTTGGCAATATCATTAATAGTTTTCCATAATAACTTCATGTTATGTTTAGATGCTAAGACAAGTCCCTGATAATATTTAGTAGGAACCTAATAAAAGTTTTAAATTTTTGCGCTGACTGAGCAGTAAACATTGAAATGAATCTCGTTAGTTGTAGTTGCTGAATGCATTTCTACTGAGTATTTTACTATAGAATTCTCAAGGGTGCATCAGTGTCATAAGGTGTACAGGTATGTACAAAACGTTGATCATAATTCAATATGTTCATTGTGGCATAAACACAACAAATTACAAAAATTCAACAAAACAGGTTATACGAGGTAGTAAGCAGCTCCAAGTCTTTTCATATCACTGAATAATTACTAAAATTCAAAAAAATGGAACTGAACAGCAATATTTTGATATCACCGAAAGTAGACCAGGGTTGCTTGACGTTTGCCTTGTGTACAACGCTTACAATGTTTTTCTGCAAGTTAGGAGTATAATTCTTAGTTATCATGAGATAGTTTCTGCAAGTATTATTATTAAGTATGTGTGGATAATAATGCAGTGAACAGATTTATTATAAAAGTAACCACACATATTTCTGCAAAAAATGACCCACTCTGACCCCCTCTCAACAACCGCAAACTTTTTTAGTAAACTAGGTGAAGACCAAACTAAAAGCTCTTAGTGCTGAATGTAGTTTTAAACGAGTGAAGATATTTTTTGGTCTTCACCTAGTTTTCTGGCCTCAATTTTAGTTTTTTTCTGGGCCTTGGTTAAGCTTACGCCATCCCTGTTTGCGACAAACAACAACTTTCCTCAGTACTTGCGTTACACACTTAGTGTTGGCCTTCTTTTCAAGTTGATGTTTTGAAAGGTTCTTGAGGTTCTTTAAATCGCAGATGGAACAATATAGAACACAAAGCATTGAGCGTTTTGTTAAACTAACTGAGCTGATAAACTTTATTGTTAGAAAGAAAACAGTTTTAATTACACGCTGTTGCTTATAACAATCGAAGTTTTATCAAAAAATCCCCAGAGTGTGCAAGAAATCCCATGACTTGTTATGACGAACCATTCGAACAATTAGTTTTTTAATCAACAATCAGATTTAGTTAAGCGTAATTAGAGGCGTAAAATGAATAGATGATGACAAAAAATAATTGTTTGATTGTATCATCCATATATCCATATAATTTTTTTTTTTTTTTTTTGTGTGTGTGTGTGTGTGTGTGTGTGTGTGTGTGTGTGTGTGTGTGTGTGTGTAAACAGTTCAGTTCAGTTCAGTTTTCTTTTATTTCTGCTCCGCCACATGAGCAAAATAACAAAATGTTGAAAAGTTTGTGAGTTGTTGAAAGACGGGGTTAGAAAAAGGAGGAAGCAACGAAACGAGTTGACGTTGTGACTTGCTGTCACAAACTTTGTTCGGGAATCCCAAAGGACCAGTTGAGCTAGGTAACCCGAATACCTGCGCTGAAACAAAGCTGTGTCTAAATTTTATTTTATTCCGGCTCAAGAAGTAGTTTTGCTATGAGCCTGACGGTTTATACAGTTGGTTAACGAAAGCTCGGTATTGAATACTGGGCGATGCGAATGATAATCAGTGAGCGGGGATGTCTAATCTGTCCTTCTAAATTAATTCCTAACTCACCTAATTTAGATTCTAAATCAAATGGTTTAAATTTAGAGATTATATTAGTATAAAGAACGAACAATTAAAAAGAAAGAGGGCGAATAAGAAATTAAATTTTGGCGGATAGAAATGAATGCTAAGCTGTTGAACGACGTGTACAATATTAATCCGTATTACAATACAACAATATGACAACGTTAAACAATGTGATTCTCTCAAAATTAACAACAACTTAACGTCCAAATTTATCGCTAAGAAAGAATAGATAAACAATTTGTTTTCACTCACGATTTTCGCACCGTCTCATATTGACGTCCTTCCACCATTCGACACGACGAGAAAATGAGCGGCTACTAAATTGATCATATGCTCTAGTCCTAGTCAGGGTTTCCAAATTATAAATATTATTTCAATATTTAACATCCTGCCCCCTAAATTATTGAGGCGCTTATAATCTATGGCAACGAAATAATTTACACATTAAATACGTAACACACATCAATAAAACAACAACAATAGCACATCATTTTTTGTGGCTGGAATTGTTCTCTTCCTTTGCTGCGAAACCTTCAAGATGCACCATCGTCCTGACGTCACGATTGAATACTCGACCGTCTGATAGTACAACCCTTGCCGTGCGAACATAGCCATTCTCGTCTGGGTAGACCTCTTCGATAACAGCCTTTGGAAATTCCCGCCTTCCTTCGCTTTCGGAATCCTTTAGCAGAATTAAATCTCCCTTTTTTAAGTTCGGCATTGCTTCCTTCCAGCAGTGTCTAATTTGCAACCAAGGAATATACATCTTGAGCCAGCGTTCCCAAAACTGCTCGGCAACTGCTATCACGTATTTGTAATTCTGTCGATACTGATCTCCCTTGCTAAAGTCATGGGATGGTATGTCTGGATGCAGATTTCCCGTTAATATCGTCATCGGCGTCAATGCCCGCCAGTCCTCCAGTTCCGATGTTAGTTTGGTTATTGGACGGCAATTCATTACGGCTTCCACTTCGCACAGTATTGTCAGAAGCTCGTATTCCGTTGGGTTTCGTTTCTTCAACGCTGGGACCGCTAACAAACCGTTATGAATTATCGCGGCAAATACAGCTTTCAAGCTTCTTATCGCTCTTTCCCAGCTCCCCCCAGAATGCGGATTTTTTGGAACATTGAACCGCCATTGAACGTCAACCCCCTTTCGAGATAGGCAAGTCGCAATTCGGCTTCGGTCGACCTCTTCTGGAATCTTAGGAGTCGGTGTCCGGCACCCTTTTATTTGCTTTGATTTCAACAGTTCCTTCAGCTCTGAATCGCAGCCTTTGAAGTTCGTGCCTTGATCCGAATATAGGTACCGGCAGCATAGTCCACGTCGCGATGTGAAACGCCAAAAGCATTGTAAAAACGCATCAGTCGTCAAATCGGGTACAACTTCAATGTGACATGCACGTGACGCCATACAAATAAACAAAACTCCCCAACGCTTTACTACACTCCGGCCCATTTGTACTGCAATTGGCCCGAATAAATCAACACCGGTATGCTCGAATGGATGTTTTGGTACATTCACCCGACATTTCGGCAAGTTTCCCATTATTTGCCCCATACTTTTAGCACGTCTAATTTTACAGTATTGACACTCAGCAGTGTACTTGCGAATTGTGCTGATACCCCCAGACAACCAGAAGGTCCGTACGATTTGCGACAATACATAATTTGCGCCAAAATGACAAGACATTTCATGATAATATTTTACTAACAGTTCGGTAACACGACCACTTTTGGGTATAATATATTGATGAATTGTTTCATCAGGCAAGGCAGCATTTACAATTCTGCCCCCCACACGCAAAACTCTTGTACTTTGATCAAAATAGGGCAATAAGTTTTTAATTTCTGACAATTTTGAGCGTTCAGATCGATAACAATGTTGCAACGCATATTCAAAATTATGATTTGATACGACTTTCATTACTCTTTGGCCAAAATATTTTTCCTGGCCAATGCGTACTAGTTCGATTTCGGCTAGTCGCCTCTCATGTTGCTTCAAGCAACCAATTTCGCATTTAACATGGGATAAAAATCCTCTCTTTTTAACTTTATACAAGATATAGCGATATCTGTACGCGATTATTCTTAAGCATTTTTCATATTCTGAGTACCGGTCAGGTACATCACACAAGTACTCAGGTACACTTGCACATTCACCTTTCACTCTTTCGATTTCAACAGTAATGCTAGCGCTAGTTATATGGTCCGCCGTGTCGGATGTGTTTTCTCTCAAAAATAAAGGACCATTAAAATACATATTGTCATTACTTGCATCCTTTGGGTTTAACCCACGTGAGCACACATCGGCCGGATTACACGACGAACTCACATGTCGCCACTTATCTCCTCCACACAATCGCTTAATATCATTTATTTTACGAGATACATATTTCGTCAACCTTTTATCCATCGTCTCAATCCAATTTAACACAACAGACGAATCTGTATACAGAACACATTCATTCAACGGTATTTTTATCGCTCGTTTTATTTGATTGTGCATTCTTGCACCAAGCAAGGCCGCAATCAATTCTAGCTTGGGAATGCTTATATTACTTTGCTTTGGTACAACCTTAGCCTTACCCATAACAAACGAGACGTAGTATTGGCCATTTTGCCTCATCCTCATGTATGTCACACACCCATATCCCTTTTCCGAGCTATCGCAAAATGTGTGTAACTGATAACTCTCTGGTTCGCTCTTCCAGAGGCTCCGCCTAAGGGATAAATTTTGAAGATTGGGTAACCCATTTAGCCATTTACGCCAACGTTTGGCTATATCTGCAGGAAGAGGATCATCCCACTCTCTGACCTCTTCTGCCACCTCTTGCATGATTCTCCTACCCGTAAGTAAATAAGGGGCACATATACCTAAGGGGTCAAATACTTGTGCGATTGTTGCCCAAACACCACGTTTTGTGCAAGGTCTTTCTTTTATATTTACCCTGGGAGATAGCACGTCAGCCACCGGATCCCAATGTAGGCCAAGAACTTTACACTCAGACACTTTTGAGTGCGTCACCTCTTTACAAACGTCACCATTTGCAACCCTTGAGCTATCGATATACTTTAGCACCTCTGGTGCATTAGATACAAACTTGCGCAATTCAAACCCACCTGACTGTAGTAGTTGCGTCAATTCTTGAGCGACTGTTCCTGCACTCTCCACATTTGGACAGGAAACCAAACCATCATCTACGTAGAAGCTATCTGCAGCTGCATTCAACGTTTGGGTCGACGCTCCAACAACATTTTCGTCTACCGTTTTCTTTAGGCAGTAGTTTGCCATTGACATGCTGCAATTCAAACCATACGGTAACCGTTTAAAGCGGAAGGTTACTATCGGTCCGTTAAGATCGTGGTCTTTGAACCACAATATCCTCAATAAATTTCTGTCTTTTTCGTTTATACCGCACTGGAGAAACATTTCCTTTATGTCACAAGTAAATGCGACAGGAAAACGTCTAAATCGCATTAGCACGTGCCACAATCGCTGCGTAGTATCTACGCCTTGAAGTAAAAACGAATTCAATGAGGAACCCTTACCCTTGACCGAGGCATCATACACAAGCCTTCTCTTTTTATGGCAAGTAACAAAATGAGGTATGTAATATACTCGGTCAGTATCATCGTTGCTATCATCAACCGGCTCTATTTTATCTGTTTTAATCAATCGATCTATCGCGTCAACATAAAATTGTCTGGCTTCTGCATCTCGTTGCAGTAAGTTCCTTTGTTTTAAAAGTCGAGATTCTGCCAATACTTTGTTATCACTCGGTAAGTCTTTATCCGTTCTGAGCGGTAAATCAACACTAAATCGGCCATCTATTTTTACAACAGAATCATCATACATTCGGTTACATGTCAAATCGTTTTTCGACGGCATTACATCATCATCATCGGTTTCTACGTCAAACTCGGCATAAAAATACCGATCAATTTCAGCATGCAGTAATTCACACGAATTTATATTACCATTACAAACGTAAGCCGACTCACCCAATTCGATATCGTTACCTCTCATCAACCGCAAATTATTACTGTGGATCTTGGCGCACGTTGTATTGTCCTCGTTCGCTGCCACGTCTTCTTGGTGGATCGATTCAGTGGTTCCTACTAGCACCCAACCTAAACTGGATCGCTTAGCGGTAACACGTGATTCAGTGCTACGCTTCACTTGCTGCATGTCCAGCAATGCTTCATAGTCAGTGCCAATTATTAAATCAATTTCACTGTTTTCTAGAGGGTCAAGTACCACTTCTCTTAAGTGAGGATTTTTATTAATGTCAATTTCTATTCTTCCAATAGGATTATTATGCCTGCCTACATGCGTCACGCAAACTACGTTCGCTAATCGATACAGTGTGTCCGTGTGCAGTCCTTTAATTTCTAAATCGATGTTGAAACAAGTTTCCTTTGTTCTCGCGTTAGACGTAGCGATCATTACGTGTGCGGTGTTATCATTTTTAATTTGAACTCCCAACATATTTGCTAACCGCCTTGAAGCTAAAGTGGTATCACTCCCAGTGTCTAGCAGACAATTAGCAATAACTCTCTTATCGCCGCCAGTTAGTTTCACTTGCACTGGTAATACAGGAAGCAATTTTCGGTCTTTGCTTAGAAGCACATTGTGGCATTTAACGCTGTCTATCGCCTCGCCTTCATTATTCTCTTGCAAATGGTTGCGGCTTTCTCTCTTTTCTAAAGTCTTAGTGCCGTCGTCATTAAGATTATCGCACAGCAGGCTGTGATGAGCTTTACTTTGACAAATCTGGCATGAAGCATGCGATTTACACTTAGCTGCCATGTGACCAACTTCTAAACACTTATAGCATCTTCTAATTCGTTTTGTTATCGCCCATCGATCTCTTTTATTTAACTCAGCAAATTTACCACATTTACAAAGCGCGTGACTTTCTTTGTTTAAACATCCAACAACAGGACAAGAAGAGACACTTACATTTTGCGAATAGGCCTTTACATTATATTTATCACATTTATTTCTAAACTTGGATTCTCTATTCACTCTCTGGCTACTTTCAACTTTACTACTTTGTTTATTGCATGCGTCTAACTGTGATAGTGGGTGTGACACAAGATCTAGTTGTTCATTCACAAACGCCAACAAATATTCGAAGCTGGGCATGTGCACATTAGATGCGCTCAATCTTTCCGTTAATTTTTCTTTAGTTCGTTTTGGTAAACGCGTTATTACACCCTTTAAGATGCCTGGCGAATTTAAAATACCAATACGGTCATCTATTTTAAACAGCGATTGAATATCTTCTAACTCGTTCACCAAGGTTTGGAATGCTTCCACTGACCATCTTATGGGCTCAGGTCGAGTTATGTGCGCAATATGTGCTTCCGTTACAGAGGAGTCATTTCCGTAATACCTTTCCAATTTACTTAAAGCTGCTTCTAATGCCAACTTAGGATCTCTTATACGATCACAATTTTTTATTGCTTCTGCTGCCTTCCCAACGCATCTCGATTGCAGTACATCAAACATTAATGCATTTTGGCCACCGTACATTGAAATTATTCTCTCCATCCCTTGCCGAAAGGCAGTATACTTTTTTGGGTCTCCATCAAAGGCTACTTTGGCTCCACTTTCTAACAAAACTTTTCCAGTCAAGTACTGGTCTCCGACGCTGCTATTATATGCACGATGAGCTTCTGCGTATCCTTTGCTGATCGACTCATTTCTGATTTTAGGGTTGATCTCCCACTTATTTATAATTTTAGTAATTGCCTCGTCATCGTTTGCGGCATCCGACCTTAAAGGTGATGATTCGGGACCATTCCTGCCCCCGTGTCCGTTCTCGGGTCCTGAGCTTGCTTGGGTTTGAGTTCGCGGTTCAGGTGCAAGCTGCTTCGCTAGGTTAGCTTGCACTTTCTTTTTCTTTAATTCTATTTCCGCTAACACTCTATTTTTCTCTACCTCTATTTCTGCGATTTTGACGTCACTTTCAGCCACCAGTACTTTCTGTTCTGGGGTTAAGTCGGATTTCCTTGATCGACTAGATCTCAAACTACTTTTCCACGAGCTAGACAAGCGTGACCTACTTGACCTACTACTAGTATTCTTTTTTGAAGTTTGTCGCAGATCATTGGCTAGTCTACACTGTGAAACTCGCGCTTCCTTTAACGACTTTTTTAGCATGTCGTATTGTATTTCTGCTAATTCTTTTCTGTCAACGTACTCTTCAACTTTTAATTGGTCGTCTCCTGGCCTTATACCGTCTATATACGAATCAACTGCATCTACTAGACGACGAAAGGTTAAAGAAACTTCCTCGAAAGCTGGTTCAAATATTGCTTTGTCACTATCTCGTAACGCACTAGAACATTCACGCATTGCTTTGTTAAAGTCGCGATTTAATTCTCGTATCTCTCTCTCAGTGGGAAAATACGTTTCTTCCGTCATTTTCTTTATTTCTCCCTTATCAATGTTCTATTACAATATCACTATTGTCACAATGTTACTTACTGCTGATCGGCTTATCGACGCAACACAATATTAATCTCTAAAATGTTAATTACGATTAATTCCGATTACAGTTTACAGCTTCAATCGAGTTTCAACGTTACTTCAATTTTAAATTCAAATCAATCTCAAAATAGATAATTTTATCTCCAAACAAATTGTTTATGATATTGAATACTGGGCGATGCGAATGATAATCAGTGAGCGGGGATGTCTAATCTGTCCTTCTAAATTAATTCCTAACTCACCTAATTTAGATTCTAAATCAAATGGTTTAAATTTAGAGATTATATTAGTATAAAGAACGAACAATTAAAAAGAAAGAGGGCGAATAAGAAATTAAATTTTGGCGGATAGAAATGAATGCTAAGCTGTTGAACGACGTGTACAATATTAATCCGTATTACAATACAACAATATGACAACGTTAAACAATGTGATTCTCTCAAAATTAACAACAACTTAACGTCCAAATTTATCGCTAAGAAAGAATAGATAAACAATTTGTTTTCACTCACGATTTTCGCACCGTCTCATATTGACGTCCTTCCACCATTCGACACGACGAGAAAATGAGCGGCTACTAAATTGATCATATGCTCTAGTCCTAGTCAGGGTTTCCAAATTATAAATATTATTTCAATATTTAACACTCGGATTGATTTCGTTGAAGATTCTTTTTCACAACAAACAGAGGCCCTTGTCTCTAATAAAAAACAGATGTATTACAAAAATATCACGTCCGACGAAACTTCTATTCCACGCTTTGCCAAACTGCAAAGCGAAATTAACACTATAACTCGATTCAATCAACACAAATAATTCTACCTCTGTAGAACAAAACTGCCAACCACTGGCACAAAATAAATTCAACAATTGTCCACCGACACAAAATCTAACGGTCCACCTCCTGTGGCCAAACAAATCACCTTCGCTCGAGCCGCCACTCGAGTCGCTTCAAATTACCTCACAAGGATAATAATAATAATCCTCGCTACGCAGCGGCTTTATATAGACAACAAAATCACGTGACGTAAACTTTCTCGTGAATTCGAGATTGAGCCAGAAACCCCTGGAGAGATCGTTACGTGAATCAAGTGGCATATACGCGAACCTTCCAGTACAATGACGTTAGTCAAAAACATATTACGTCAATACAAAGAGAAAAAAGAGAAAAAGATACATGTATCGAGCAATAGAACAAATTGGACGTATACCGCAAACAGCGCTCAAAGAGCCGCATTTATTCTCTTATAATAAAACTACGAATTGCTTTTAACGGGGATACACTACATCGTTATGATTAAAATTATGAATGAAGTGTGACACTTGCTAATTAGCGATAAAACTTTTTTTTCAGAGTCTCGGTCTCGGTATCGTACTTTTTAAATTGGTCTAGAAACCGGAAATTTTTTGATATTTTTGTTATTTGTTGTGGTTATGATGATTACTGCTTTCTTCACCATACACAATTCCCTTGCAAAATGAAACTGCAAGCCTTTTATTACTATGTAAAATTTTTGAATAAACATAGTCAATAAATGGTTTAGTTCAGTGATTCTTAACCGAAAAGGCACGCCTACCCTGGAGTGCGTACGTAAATTTTCAATGGAACGCGATTGTTAACATGTTTTACAACACATTCTTTATTAATTTTGATAATCAAAATGACAGAAAACTTGACCTTAGCAAGAATCAAATTGAACAAAGAAATCCAGCAAGCTTTTTTAATTGGATTTTGCTCTCGCAAACGGTAACTTTGAGTCCCAATTAAAGCAAAAATAAAAACTCGTTTATCTGATTTTAAAAAAATTTTTAATCAAATAAAATTCTCCTATACAGTAAATGAGAAGCAAGAAACATATTACAGTGCGAAATAGGCAACACTTTTGATGAAGCACAAGAACAGTTTCTCGAGTTAAGATTTAACTCAGCAGCCAAGGACAAATTTAAAGTGCTGGACCTTGAGGCGTTTTGGGCCAAATACCTTCCCGTTTTACATTTTATTTTTGTGAGTCACCGACAATTTCCTGTGAGTCAAGGAGTCAGGAGAATAAAAATAAAGATACATAATAATATCAAAAATAAATAAATAATTTTAATTGTTTTTTTAAGTGAATATTAAAAGTGGCTCCTTTTTTTTGTTGCTTCAAGGCTTCCTTTTGTAAAAAACATTACGAATTATAGTGAATGTGTTTTTGGCTCTCAACCGCCCCCATAACAAATTTCTGCAAACGCCATTGTGTGAATGTAATTGCTTAAAACAAATTACCAAATTGCTAATAAAACGAAGTAGAAAGGAAGAAAAATAACTAAAAACTACTTCGATTAACCTACCCAAAGATGGACAAAATAAATAGGGGTAATGCAAAAAAAACTAGCGAATTGTTAGGCAGCTTTTACTGGTTTGAATAATTTGTCCTTATTTCTAATTTTTTTTGGGAGATTAATTAGAATAATTCTATTCTATGTAAATCAAACATAGTTAGCAAATCCAACAAATACAACGCACCAACACAGATAGCCAAGCTAATCAAATTTTTGAATAAAGTTTTGGCTCTAGATGTATTTTATTGCGGTAAGTTTTACTACAACACAGTTCACCGCGGCAAATTCCACCGCTGTAGTTTATATTTTATCACTATATATTCCACCACGATATCACACCATGTTGATTGTTCATTTTATTTGTAGATTGTTGTTGATTTATCACGCTATAAGCTGCCAAGACAGAGTACAGTAGTTGACAAGCACATTTATTTCCTTAACTCTACTAACCCTAACCCCTAATTCTAACTGTGACTATAACACCTAACTCTAACTCTAACCCTAACTCTCTAAACATAACAAATTTTTGTGGTAGAATATACTGTGTTAGAATTTAACTATGATGGAGTATACCGGGGTGGAATTTACGGGTCACCCAAATTTCAACCACTTTCGTGATTAATGTCCCTTCAGCTTTGCTGGAGCTGCTTTGAAGTCCTGGTTACGTAACTTCCTTTCTTCCTGTTTGCACCAACTCAAAATTTCCAAGATCTGGAAAAGAACGCTTGTGGTCGCGATCCCAAAACCATCAAAGCCCGTGGGGGACCCAAAGATTTATCGACCGATATCTTTGCTTTGTGTCCTTTACAAGATCCTCGAGAGGGTTGTCTACGCCCGCGTTGAGCCATTAATCGATCCACTGCTCCCTAAAGAGCAGGCTGGGTTCCGACGCGGGAAGTCAACCGTAGATCAAGTTGTTCTGCTAACCCAGAACATCGAGAATTCTTTTGAGGCTAAAAAGAAGGCCGGTGCCTTATTTGTCGATCTGACAGCTGCTTATGACACTGTCTGGCGCAGTGGCCTTACCTGCAAGTTGCTGAGACTACTTCCTGATACGCACATAATCAGAATGATCATGGAGCTTGTCCGAAATCAAAGTTTCACCCTTACTACCGGTGACAGCAAGCAAAGCAGGCTACGCCGTCTTAAAAACGGCGTTCCTCAGGCATCGGTCTTGACTCCCCTCCTATTTAACATCTATACGTACGATCTTCCTTCCATATTTTCCAGAAAGTTTGCTTATGCTGATGATTTAGCATTGTTGCACTCTTCTGGAAACTGGAAGGACTTGGAGGGGACTTTAAACCAAGACCATGTCTACACTTTCAGCGTATCTTCAAACTTGGAGGTTGAAGCTCAGTCACACTAAGACGGTGACGGCAGCCTTTCACTTAAATAACAGAGAGACCAAACGTGAGCTGAAGATCTACAACAACGGTAGACTTTTACCGCTCTGTCCAATCTCTACTTATCTTGGGGTAAAACTGGACAGATCGCTCACGTTTCGTCACCATTTAGTGGCATTGCGCAAAAAACTATCCTCGCGCGTCACACTGCTGAGGCGACTCGTGGACTCGGGATGGGGTGCTGGTGCTAAAACACTACGCATAACCACCTTGTCTCTAGTCTACTCAACAGCTGAGTACTGTGCGCCAGTCTGGTGTCGCAGTGCTCACACTCGCCTCATCGACAGTGTCTTGAACGATGCCTTACGCATAGTTACTGGATGCCTGCGTCCCACTCCAACGGACCACCTATCTGTACTCTCAGGCATCCAGCCAGCTAAGCTTCGCCGAATGGGAGCGATACTCTCCTTGGCTCATCGTAGATTTCTGGACCCCGATCATATCTTGTATGGTCTTTTAAGTGGGTCTTCAGATACTAGCCAAGTGAAACTAAGATCCAGACGCCCGTTTGTGCCAGCTGCGCGGAATATTTTGGACAACCTTGCCAGACTTGGCATCCGCGCTTCTAAATGGAAAAATCACAAATCGAAAACGGAGTATTGTGAAAATGCTTTCAGGCTCCATGCTTTTGTGCCCCGGACCGGTGCCAGGCCTGTTGGAATGGGCTTACCCCGAGCAGCTTGGGTTAAGCTCGACCGCCTGCGGACTAGTGTTGGGCGATTCCATTCGTCCACGCACAAATGGGGTCTCGCTCCTTCACCGAATTGCGAGTGTGGCGCCTCTGAGCAAACCGCAGACCATGTTCTAACAGCGTGCCCTATACATCGGGCACCACATGGAGCACGAGGTCTGACGGTTTTGGATGACGAAACTCGATGCTGGCTTAATAACATCACTGCCAGCATCTGATTCAGGGGTAGTAAAAGGATAAACCCTCGGCCCCAGTCCTGTTTGTATCTGACCTGGAGTGGATACCCTTCAAACGACGACGACGAGCATTTTTGAGTTTTGAAAAAAATTTTTAATGATTTTTTCTTAGTTTTTCAACATTGTTTACCGCTGTGCCTTGTATGTTTCGGCTTTCTTTTGCTCTAGTTGAAAGGGTTTTTAAAGCGGGTTGTTTTATAATGCAATCACAATTGAGCAAAGCTGTTTTCAACATAATTGAGATGCTTGTTTAATTAAAAAGTAATTTTAGATTGCTCCTTAAAAAATAAAAATTTATGGTTTTTGAAATAATTAAACGGACTATATTTTGGTAAAATTTTTCAGTCTTGATCTCCGTCTCGATTATTTCTGGTCTCGGTCTCGAACCTTAGGTCTCGAAATTTGCCGGTCTCGATCTCGGTCTTGGTCTCGGAAAAATTATCGGGTCTCTGTCTCGGTCTCGACGTTTGTGGTCTCGACTACATCACTGCCTGGGACAAACAAAACATTTAGCGACGACGTTATGTTTACGTAATGTAAAAATAGTTGACTCCAAAGTAGTGTATTATTAAAGATTTTCAGCAATTAATCGTAATAACTAATTATAGTAAGACATAAAGTTTATGGAGCAGAGGCAACCTTTGGCCTGAGTAAACAAAGCATCTTCTCGGGGCCTGCAGATATTAAATTATTTGTCAATCAAAGATCTTATCAAATAAAAATTACATTTTAATTCTATTTGGAGAAATCCCGGTTTTATTTTCAGTTTCGATTATAAGTTAAGACTTTTTTTAGTCTTTAACATTTACAGAGCAAGTTGAAAACAAGTAAAAAATCCGAGAAATATATTTCCAGCTAAAAATTAAAAAATCTTTGATACAGTATCTATGGAATAACAAAGAACAGCGCAAACGTTGCATGTTAACAAGTGCGCATTTTTTTGGAAAGTAGTCATCAAATCGTTTGATTAACGTGAAATGCCGACAGCAAAACAATTCAATCTAGAAAAAAGTTAAAGTAATCAGCCACTAATTAAGAAAAATAATAACATTCTAATCATGTAACAATTGCAAATTACCGTATTTATCCGATTGTAAACCGCCTTTGAAAGTAAGCCGCTCTTGAAAGTACACCGCACGAGATGTAATAGAAAATTATAAGTCTCCCTTGAAAGTAAGCCGCACCTACAACTGAAAAACTTCTTTAACTTATGACCGTCTGTGACGCAGCAAGAATGAAAACAAGAATTAAGTCAAAAAAGCGTAAACAAGTTTCGGCTATTGTTCGTATATTATAAAACAATCTTTACAGTAACTTTCCTCTTTCCTAACACCTTGCTCTTTTACTATCAAGCAGCTAACATCGACTGTTTTCTCGTTTTCTTTCAGACACATTATGGTCGGCAATAAGCCGATTTGTGCTGCTGCTTCCAATCCAGATACCGGTATTATTATGTAAAAGTCGATGCTCAAACAATAAAAACTACCGGTAATTAACCTAGTTTTTCGATGGTAATTACGCTTCAATAGTTCTCAATTCATAGCGAGTGTTTAGAATGTTCACTTCTGAGCTTGTTACACTTTGTGTAATGCTTATTTTCACTGAAATGCTGCGATGAAAAAATTGTTGACCGCCCTTGAGAGTAAGCCGCATAAAATGAAAACAGAAAACAATGTACATGTAAGCCGCGGCTTACAATCGGATAAATACGGTAGTCTATGATATACGTTAACTTTATTCCTGCAATTAATTGGCGACTGATTTCTTGAAACTATTTTTAATTGAACCTTATCTTGATCTAAATCTAGTAAAAAATTGCTGCATTTTAGCTTTTTAGTTCTTGGGTATCACTTTGCCAATCCCCAATATAATTTCTATTTATTTGTTACAATTGAATCAATATCTTAATGAAAGTAAAAGCTTTTGATCAAAATAATCTTATTGCAAAGTACTGAAAGAGCTCGTAATGCATTCAATTTTTTACCGAATAAAAAGATAGAATTTTGCCAACTTTTAAATTTTATTTCAACACAAAAAGGACGGTAATTTGAAGTTGAACATAGAAACCGAAAAGAGCAATTTTAATTAATAACAAAGCACTTATTTTTCGTACGTAAAAATAATACTACATCCTTGAAATGAAGAAAGCCATTCGGTGGATTGGAAATGAATTTGTTTTAAGCACGCTTGATCATTTTTAAAAACATCTTTCTTTTTAAAGTTATAAATACAAATGTCACACTAAGTCTAAGATATGTTATAACGCTATGTTATATTACATCGTAAGTTTTTGGCAGTGGTGTAAATCAATCTTAAAAGCATTTGAAACAATCTTGCGTACGACAATTGTAAAGCAATTTTTTTCAGAATACTACTTCAATTAAAATTTGGAAAGGCTGAAATAGTAAAAAACACCGCATTGTGGAGATATTTCTGCAAATAAACGGTGTAAAGTTTCCTATACAATATAAAAAATTATAACTAGATAAATATTCTAGAACAGAACGAAGGTGAAAAAACTGACAACGAAATTGTTTACAGTTCCTCCCGAACGTATTGAGGTTTGAGTTCATTGATTCGTTTTATGAATTCTTGTTTTTCTAAGCATCCTTTGCAATCTTCACCCCAATCAAGTAAGATTTTTTTCAACTGCTTTACTCTCATCTTGTTCAAATTAATGTTCTTCCAATCGATTTGTTTCTCTAAAATATAAAAGAATCGATTAGTTAAAAGAAAGTTGCTGGCTTTAATCACCCAACAATTCTAAAAACTACTTTCTAAGCAAGTAGCAATTTTTTGGTTTTCAATACTATATTTATCTTCCTAACTCGCAGTAAAGCGACGGAGGCGTATACAGTATACATAGGACAACCGTCAGTTGGCAAATAATTTGTATTAAGTTTAAAATTAAGTCAATGTTAGAGCAACCACCTAACAATCATCACAGATCTGCTTTCGGAGAAACTTAGATATTATTGCTCGGTTAAAAGTTGAAATTTAGATTTAAAGCTTTCGAGTGATATAACTATAACTCAAAGCTGCTTGTAAGACCGTCAAATAGAGGAAGTAACGTGAAGTGTTTTTTTTAAGGACACATCACAACGTCGAAAGCAGTATTGAATGAGTTCAATAACGACCATGAATGCTGTGCTTTATACCAATAGAGTGTTTTATCAATGGATAGCAAACCCACGTAGCATTTTCTTTTCTTATTCTGATTTATTTTAAAGGGTAAAAGTTGCTGTTTATGGGGGTAAAAGGGTATAACCTATTTCTTTCCAAAAATATACCATTGACTTGAATAAATATAATCAAAACGGCGCCTAATTCAATGCGCGCCAACTATCGCAATCCCATCTCCGTTTTCACCGCGTAAAGTAGGCTTCAGCAGGAACTGGCTTGGGAAAATATTAAGATCCAGGAGTTCCTGATTATTAGGGTCCCTCTATCAGCATTTTTAGCAGGGTACATTAAGGGCTACGTTCATACAGTGGGAATGCAGCTGCTCCTCGACGGTGTTACATAGTTTGATCAGATAAACTAAAACGGTTCTCTAAGGATTTTTTACTTGGAGTTTATTCTATTCGACCAACCAATGTCAACCAACAAGGCAGCATAAGACTCGTGTTAAGGCAAATTCGTCTTAAATTAGTAGAGTTAGATTTGCATACTACGACCCATATAATGCTATTAGAGCAACCTAAAACTTTACCAACCCTATGCCACAAAAATGCTGTTGTAAATGAATCAAAACCTTTAAAAGCAATACTTTTGTCAAAAAAATAAATTACTTAACAATAAAATGCACAAGTACTATAAAAAAGTAATATTTTGAATTCGAACATTTTTAACCTATAATAAATATGCTTAATAGCACTTTTCCAACACACAAGTTGGGCAGGTTGCAGAGTAAATGAAAAAGGTTATTAAAGTAATAGCATTTTATCCAGGGGTTTAAGTAAGTTGATAATGAGCACAATTTTTTTCTTTTTTTTTTTGCAATCAATTTTTACCATGCAGCATAACTAATTGTAAGCCTGGCATAATATAGCAATTAAAATTAACGTCGTGGCTCTTATTACGCAACAATAACAATGGTTAAAATTAAATTGTCGGCAGCGTGGTCGAGTGGTTGGAGCGCCGGGATTGTGATAGACATGGTCTCGGTTCAAAACCTACTCGCGCCATTTTGTTGTGTCCTTGGGAAAGACACTTTACGACACTTTCTCCTGCTTGGTGGTCCTGGCAAGCACTTCTAAATTAAAGTCATATTTCTTAAATTTTAAGCGGACAGCAATATCTTGGCATCTCCGTAAGCAGGTCTGGATAATTGCTTACCCTATGTCAGTCAGGAGGATAAAAATAGAGATAAAATAAAAATAGCCTCGTGATAAAATTTTTTTCCTAAGTGGACTTGAGATTCGGTGGTGCAGTGGCTGAGTGCTAGTTCAAAAACCAGCAGACCACAGTTTGATCATCACATCAGTTTTTTAAGTTTCTATTTCGATTACCAAAGTGTTTTTCAAAGTGAGCCACTTTGTTCCTTAAGGAATTCGAAATCATAAGGGAGAAATCGGAGAGACATTGGAGATTCTTGACACAATGCAAGTTGACATAATAAAATTGATATGCCCTTCGTAATCATAGCCATACCAGCCGGGGGGGCAGTTTCCAAATTAAAAAATGATTAAGATTTGGAGGTGAAAACCTTTTGAGATCACTACTTTTTAAAGACAAAAATCGAAAAGTCAAAGACAGATTCAAAAGTGAAGACCTTTTTTTTTAACGTTAATTTTACTGTGAATTTTTTGGGATAACCGAAATTTGAATAAAGAAAAAACCCAAAAATTTTTTACTTTGATCATTTAGGTATTTTGGGGGGAGAAATGATAGTACCGCAATCCTGAAAGGAATGTAGCAAAAACTTTGAGAACCACTGGATTAGCTGATCTTTGATCTTAGTTCAGAATTAGAGTTTTATAACATACTCGTAGGTAGGTTTGTTGTCATTAACTTTTTATTTAGATTAACACTTTTATAATTTAGTTGTTAAGATTGTTAAGACTAAATCTTTTTATAATTTAGTTTATCAGAGACATAAGCACTCTTTGTTTATTAAAAGAATGCAATAACATAATCCACGTAACATTGTAACAATACCTAGTAGAAAATTTGTTATTCTTACATAATAATAGCTGCAGCCTAACATTACTAAACATTTTTTTTACTTGATAATGAATCTTGGCTCAGTTTGTGCATAAAAATAATCTTTTTTTATTCATTTATTTGATTTAAAAACAAAATTATCTAAAAATTAACAGAGATTTGCTAAGCAGTTTACATACCATAGCGAAGTTCACAAATTTGAGAATCTTTTTTTTTCAACTTTGCACATATTTTTTCAGGAGGCATATGAAAACTGCATGGCTTGGAGACTTCTTGTATTAAACCAGTAGCAGCATCACTTGTTCCACCAATATAATAGCACTGCAAAAAAGTTGTGTTATAAAAATACAAATGGGAAATTTTTGAAATGCTGCCATATAATAAACTTTTAAAACAAGAGCATTATGTTTTGATTTACTAATGTTAAAAAATAAAATTTTGTATCAGATCAAAGTCATCATTATTTTATATTCATACAATAAATACTGTGAATTAGAATGACTTTTGATTAATATAGACCAGTGCTTTTTAAACTTTTTGTGTAAATCTGTGAAATATTTCAATTTAATTTTAATCAAAAAAATTTTAACAGCAAAATCTCAACTTGAAATTTCAATGAGATATATAAACTTGCTTGCAAAAACCTTAAAAATAACAAGGACAAAATTGTTAAGTAGGGACATTTCATGTCAACTCACACCCTTTTAGCAATTTTCTAGCTGAACATCTCTGATTTTGCTAAAATTTGGCATGTTTGTAGGTTTGGATAAAAAAATGTCTCACACCACATTTCAAGTTTCTTGATCAAATAGTTTCCTATGTATGAAGGTTGAAAGTTGGGCACGAAATGGCCACCTGAACACCCCTGATCAAGCAAAAGTGGCTCTCCTGCCTTTATTTATAGTTCGATTTCAAAGATGTTTATATCATTGGAAAGCTCTCTCCAGCAGCTTTCCAATGATATTAATATCTCTAGTGTAGCTATATAAATAAAAAAGTTATCTTTTGACATGACCTTGTGACCTTGACCTTGCATGATCCCAAAACCTCCACTCCAGATTTAAAAATTTTTCAATATTTTTGTTCCTCACATAAAGGACTATCAGTATGTCAAAAAATTAAAGTGGGATCTTTATGGGTTTAAGGTATTTGCATTTTATTCAACAAGTGTGCCTATTGATGCAACTCCAGCATGCCTGCAGTACAAAATTATCAATATCCTCCAGCTTTACAACGATTAAGTTATTTGGTTAATAGGGATAAAATGGTGGCCAGAATCAATCAACAAATGATATTTTATGGCAAACTAATTCCAGTTTTACTGAAAGATTTTTTTATGTATACTGTACAATGATGTACAAGTTTAATTTATTGAAAGCAGTTACCAGAGGCAGGATTTGAACCTGCAGATCTAGTGCCAGCTTTTAAGGCTGCAGTACAGCCTAATCAGAATTGTAGCATTAATCCATTCTGCCAGCCAGATTGTCAAGCTAATTTGAGCTATTTATGTAAACTGTCTGCCTGTTTTAACTGTCAGTCAATATTGTGTTGAGCCAATGTTGATCATTATTATGATTTAATAAGCTTGCTGTCATCTATAGCTGTAAGTGCATGGCAGTTCTGTTTTCATAAAGTAAAGGTTGTGAGTTCTTTCCTGGTTTAATGGGAAGTCAGAACAGATTTCCACATAGTCAATAAAGCATCATAGAATAGTGCTCCACATGACATACTGCTCGGCAGTTCACATTATAGGTGAAAAGATTTTTTACAGATATGATGACGTACCAACTTATAAACTTCAAATTGGATCTATTAAAAACAGCAACTAGGGGTATGATTCAAACCTACATCCACAACAAAAATCAATCAATAAAGTAAAAAGTCTTTTAATCTATAATGTGAACTGCAGAGCCATGTTCAGCATCGTTCTATTATGTTTTATTCACTACGTGAAAGTTTTTGCAACTTCTCATAAGAAGGGGCCTTGTGACAGTGTTGGAGGTCATATGCAAGTCTGCAGTGCCCTTCTGAGAAGCAAATCCTATCTCCAATGGCCTTGTTGAATTTGCAACTGAAAACATTATGGGTATTCTGTTCAAATTTGTAAATGCAGAAGAGATAATAAAGGAAAGTCAGATGCTGAAAAAAGGCTGTGAACATTGTCGGTACTGTCAAGCACCACACCTTTATGCTGCTCACCAGATCAAAGGCAAAGCTTACCATCTGAAGATATTCCTCAGCTTCTGAAGGAACATTTGTCAAAGTTTCAAATAAACTTGACAGGCAACTACTTGAAGAATTACAATTGGGAGACTATAACTGCATCTACAATCAGGACTGGTGGGTAGGTCTAATCCTTGAAAAGTTTAAGGAAAATGGAGAAGTGCAGGTCAATTTCCTACATCTGAAGAAGTCATCGCCATCTTATGTATACCCAAGGCAAGACAACCAGCTCATTGTTTCCTTTAATGACATCTTGACAAAAGTAGATTAGTCATGAAAATCTGGCCAAGTTTACAGCCTCAAAATAGAAGACACTCAAAAAACTATCCAAACTTTTGAACAGGCAAGTTAATCCATTTATTGAAAGTGGACATTTGTTCAAGTACCATTTCATATTTCTTAACTTTGTTGTAAATTTTATTTCAGGTGTTCCAAAAGTCAAAACCCTAAGTTGTCAAGTCAAACCTAAGAAGACACTTTATGTTGTTCATATTTTGTTATTTTTGTTGTTGCTGCAAATCACCAAGTCACTACAAATTTTGTATATTGTGTATGAATATAGTAGGGAAAAGTTTGCAGACCCAATCAATGCAAGGTTCATTCTTATTTGTGTTGCCAAATGTTTAGTTTTGTTTGATAAAAATATGTTGAATGATTGAGATTTTGAAGTTGGTCTGTATGAAGGCTATATATTTCATGCTGTATCAAAAGTAATCAAAATTTTTTTGCATGTGCCAACTCAGGCTTCCAAAAATTTGTAGGAAAGCATTAGTGGTTGCCATCCCAAAGTCAATTAAGCCATTAGAGGACCCAAAGATCAATTAGTTTCATTATAGATCCATTGTTATCTACAGTAGAGCAAGCTGGGTTTTAGCATGGAAGGTCAACTGTAAATCAAGTCACTCTTCTAACTCAAGAAATTGAGGATAGCTTTTTGACCAAAAAGCTGTGTTTGTTGATCACACAGCAGCCTACAATACTGTCTGGCACTGCAGCCTCACCTCCAAGCCATTCCATCTTATTCCTAACAGGCATATGGTCTCATTGATAAGAAACTTGTTTGTAACTTTTACCCTCACCACCAGTGCCAGAAAACAAAGCTGGTAACAATGCTTTAAGAGCAGTAATCAGTCTTGGCTTCCCTCTTGTTCCTGCCAGTGACAATCAGCAGGAAATTCGCTTATGCTAATAACCTGGCCATATTGCACTGTGCAAGCAAATGGTAGGCATTAGAGGAGACTCTTACTCAGGATATGGCAACCCTATCCTCCTACTTTTACAAATGAAAACTAAAGCTCAATATAACTAAGACTGTGTTGGCATCCTTCTATCTTTACAAAAAGAAGGGCCCAGCATGAGCTTAACATTTTTGCCAATAAACATGTCTTACCTTTTTGTGCTGAACCCACTTATCTTGGCATAAAGCTGGATAGGGCATTCATGTTCTGTCAATATTTGCATGTTTTGTCATCACTGCACAAGAGTTAACATCTCATGTTGAGCTTTTAAGGCAATTAGCTGGATCAAACTGAGGTGCAGATGCCACAATGCTTTGCACAACCACCCTTGCCTTGGTCCATTCCACAGCTGAGTATTGCACACCTATCTGGTGCTGCAGTGCCCATACTTGCCTTATTGACAAGCCCATTATCAATGCCTTGTGTATAGTGACCAGATGCCTGCGTCCCACACCAACAAACAACATTTTTATCTTAGCAGGCATCCAACCAAGTTTTGCTGCCAAAAAGCCATACTGTCTCTAGCTCGCCATGCTCAAGAGCCTGAACACCACTTAGATAAAAGATTTCTGTTTCTATTTGTGGACAGCTGTGGCAACTTCAAGACACCCATTTGTACCTGCTGAGCTGAAACTACTGAAGAACCCTGCACAGTCAAGCACCAGTGTAGCACAATGGGCAAAATATGGATGGAGCATGGAGTGGCAAGAAAACGCCTCTAGACTGCATACATCGATTAAGATGTTGTTCCAATACCACCAGGAATTAACCTTCCCAGACCTGCATGGGTAAGCTCAATTGCCTCTGAACCAGCATTGGTCAACTTCTACAACAGCATGTGAGTGTGGTATGTGAAAGCAGACAGCTGAGCAACATCTTGCCCCATCTATCACCATCCAAACAAAGCCTGTGCTCTTTCAGATGTTAAAAAAACCTGATGATGTAATTGATGAAAACATGTCCAGCCATTTAGTGGACCATCCAGCTCCCATCCATCAACCCCAAATTCCCACCTCAAAAAAGAAAATCACCTCAGTTGAAGCTAGCACAATAACTGCTACAGCAGGTAAGTGAAAACTTGACATTAGGGCTGTAAATTCAAAAAAATATATTTTTGAATCCAAACTTGAACTTGAAAAAAATCAATCGAGTAATTTTGTTGATAATAATGAGGCTAAAATATTAGTTTTCATTGTTTACAGGATTTTGTTTAACTTTTAATAGCAGTTGCATTTCACCTTGATTTCACAATCTAACTATTTTTTGTTAAAATTAATTCTCAAATTTAAACTTGAAATCAAAAATAAAAAATAACTTGAACTCAGATTTTCTTTTTTATTTTGAAAATCAAAATTGAACTTGAATTTCAAAAATTGAAAAACTAGAACTCAGATGAGCCAATTTTTTGTCAACTTAATTAAAAATGCATCAAGTTTGCAGCCCTGCATAGGCTGAATTACATCAAGGTTTAGTTTATTAACATTTTTGATGCAGCATGTATGTGCACAAAATTTTACTGTAAAGCAGAAGTTTTTTGTTATGCTTACAATTACTGCTCAACAATTTTTTAGTTTGAATCATACTATAGCCATGCATATGTATATTCACATTCTTTAGCATGAAACTGTTAAGAGAATATTTAGGTTGTAAATCTAAATTTTACCACAACAGAAGTGATAAAACAGAAAACTACAAGATCCTAACACAAAATCTTATAAAGAGCTAAAAAAATTATCAAAAAAAGCTCATAATTTTTATCATTTTTTTAAGACACTTTAAATATCTGTAAAAAAGTTAACAGAGGCAAAAAAATCACTTCAACCACAATGCAATTACCATAGTAATTGAGTCATTGTTTTTGCTAATAAATGCATATGATATATTAAAGATATAAACACTTTTATTTGTCAAGGTTAAATGTAAAAAAGTCAAAACTTTAAAATAACAGATGCATTATATTTTAAGAAAGCATGTAAACAGCAAGATCAATTAATTGTAATTTATAAACTTGAGTTTGAATCTTTAAGAACATAAAAACTTATGTGAATTACTAAAACCTGAACATGACTTATTTATTATCAACACTTACAAATCGATTTTCTTTTCCTTTTGCTTTATTGCACTCTTTTTTAAGCCTTTCTCTAATTGCACTTTCACCTTCAATGTTTTCATCTGCTAGAAGCTTTTGAAATCTTGTGAGATACTTGATGCAGACTGAAAATATATATGTTACAATATAAGAACATTACGCAAAATTAACTTTAATTTATACTGTTACAAGCAACTATTTAAAGATTCAAGTAACTTTTATAAGTTATTTCAAAAATCTAACCTTCACAATCATCAGGATCAGCAGTTTGTCCATAATTATAACATGTTGAAACTAACAGAACAAACAGAACTTTTTTTAATAAATTCATAACAAAATTTTTTTTTCTTATCACCTATGTAAGTTAAAAAATCACTTTATTTGTATGGATTGAGCAATTGATTGACATTAACATCAAAAATTTTAAACCAAATAGTTTATTTACTGCAATTATTAAAAGCAACTTAAATGTAAATGCTTTGGGATTGCTATAAAAAGACTACAGTCACATAAAGATAACCAATGCCTTTTTTTAATGTTGTTAATAGAAGTATGAGGGGCATTCAAAAAACACACGGAATTCTCCCATGACAAGAATGCCAGCAAGAAAAAACATATTTTAGCATGCTAGCCATAAAAAGCATGTTCTTTGTGATCGAATAATTGCTATCACTCATTTTGCGCTTGTAAACAAAGAAGTCAAGAGCTAGTTTATTTAAGGTAGTTTTTTAACCCATGAGCGTAAGGATTTCGAGGAAAGAACCAACATCAAATTTTGGTAAAACTTGGTTGGAAAGGAACAAAGATCATTCAAACTCTGCAGACCATTTATTAAGATGATGCTCTGAAAAACACTTGTGTTTACAAGTGGATTGAAAGATTTCAAGATGGTAGAGAAGCTGTTGAAAATGATGAGGGTCCTTAAAGACCAACAACCTCAAAAAACAATAAAAAAATTGATTTTGTTAAGAACCTAGTCAAAAAAGATGGACAATGGACAGTTTATCAGATAGCTAAGACTGTGACCATATCAGTTGGTTCAGCTCATTCAATTCTGCATGACAATTTATGCCTCAGCAAGCTTTCAATGCAATGGGTGCCAAAAGTGTTGTGCCCAAATCAACTCAATCTCAGAAGTGAATTGTCAATGGCAATTTTGCTCAAAATTGAAGCAGATGAAGACTGCTTTTTTGATCGAATTATCACAAGAGATGAAACATGGGTCTACCAATATGATCCTGAAATAAAACAGCAGTCCAAACAGTGGCTCCCACGTGGATCATCTGGCCCAATCAAATTCAAGTCTGAGACGTCTGTCAAGAAGGTAATGGCAACTGTTTTCTGGGACTCTTGTGCTAACAGATTTTTTAGAAGGTAAAAAACTGTTACAGGCGCCTATTACATAAAAATTTTAAGGAAATTGAGAGTAAAATTAGCTGAAAAGCATCCAGAAAAACTCCATTGTGGAATTCTTTTTCATCACAACAATGCCCCAGCACATTCTTCTCGAATCATAAGATGTTTTTAGAAAATTTTAGTGGAAATTGCTGTCACATCCACCTTATAACCCAGACCTTGCCCCATCTGACTTATTTTTATTCCCAAAACTCAAAGAACACTTGAAAGGCGTTCATTTTAATGACACTAATGAGGCAAAGCAAGCAGCAAAAACATGGCTCACAAAATGGTCAGCAGATTACTTCAAAAATGGGATAAAAGGATGGAAGCACTGCCTGGAGAAGTGCATCGACCTTGATGGAAACTATGTTGAAAAGTAGATTGATAGTATCAATAAATTATAAAAAATTATAAAATTCCGCGTATTTTTTTAATGCCCCTCATATTGCACAAGTAAGTTTGATTTACAGTTTTTAGTCAATAAAAAGCTTTTTTTGAAAAATTTCAAGTAATATTTTTAAAAAACTAACTGAAAAATATTGGGTCTCTTAAAAAAGTAACCGTAAGTGATTTTGGTTTGTAAAACTAACCCAGAACCCCTGAGGTTACTATCAGTTCTTGAAAGATTCTTTTTCTCTTAGTTTCTTCTTTAATCCATCCCCCTGCTGAAAAGGGGGTTCCGGGTTCGTTTCACTGAAAAAAATCGCTTACAGTGACTTCTTGAAGAGACCCAAAATATTATAATTGATTAAAAAAAGAAACAATTTTTCAATAAATAATAATTTCTGGTCAACGACTTCATAAATGAAGTCGATAAGGACTCTAATATGCTAATTTTATTCTTGACAAAAATTTAATTACTAAACTAACAATAGCTAAATGCAAAATCACCTGAGCAACTATTAAAATAATACAGTTAATAACAAATTATGCCACATAATTTAAAAGCCAGAATTAGATGAAGTTGCTCAATATATACCGAATGACTGAATAAAATTATACACGTAATTTTACTGGTTGAACAAGTCACTTTAATGTAACGAAGATATTAGTAACACCAGTAAAAATTTTAGCTAATAATGAATGTATTATCTGCTATAAATGAACAAAAAGCATTCGTAGAATTACAATTGATAAAGGATTTCTTTTACACACCTCAAACTACATTTTATTGCATAATGCTTTAACGCTACGTATGTTTTTGTTTATACAAAAATTCTTAGGTGATTTGGCTTAACTCTATTGGAGAATTTGAAAACGTTACGGTTCAGTGAATATATTTACAAAAAGGACCTATTCCAAATACCCAAATTTTATTATTAAGAATAAAACGGTGATCCAGCATAGACGTACCAGCCAAAAAAATTGTGTTTGGGGCAATAGATTTTTTCCCAAATTTTATGACGTTTTCCAGAATCTTGATTTTTTAGAATTTCATGGATATGTACAGAAAATTTGTCTAAAACATAGAAATCTCTGGAAAAAACTGTTTTCGCCTAAATTTCTGTAATTAGTGTTTACTTTCAATGCAAAAAATTAAGTCATTTTTCTCAAATTTTTAAAAATTAGAAAGCAATTTCCCCCTGCCCCCTCGGCAGGTACGGTTATGTGATTCAGTGCTGTAGCACAACAGCAGAAAAAACAGATTTTAAAAAAAACTTCACAGTAGCACTTTATTAATAGGTCATTGGTTAGTAATTGAAATAAGGTAAGAAAAATGTATAATAAGAAAACAGTTATATAGTACAATCAAAAGAAAATACACCAAGAAAATTTTACAAAGCACAATAAAAAATATAAATAAAAAAAATTTAATGTTAAGGTTGGGTTAGATATAAAGACAATAACAACGGAGCAAACACAGATAGGTTATTTGGTATTTAAATATAAATAACAAAGACATGATAAAAATATGCAATAGTACTACAAAAGAAGCACTTGAAACAAAAAAAAGAAGCAATGGTATTGATGCAGCAACTACAAATCATAGCCTACAAATTAGTCGGCAGCGTGGTCGAGTGTTAAGGCGCCGTGCTCGTGACCAACATGGTCTCGTTTCGAAACCTACTCGCGCCATTCTGTTGTGTCCTTGAAAAAGACACTTTACGGCGCTTTTCCCCTGCTTGGTAATCTTGACAAGCAGTTCTAAATTAAAGTCATATCTCCATTAAATTACAAGCGGACAGCAATATCTTGGCATCTCCCGAAGCAGGTCGGGGTAATTGCCTACCCTACGTATTAGCGCCTCCGTCGGTTTCCTGCGAGTCAGGAGGATAAATATAGAGATAAAATAAAAAATAAAAAAACTAATACCTCTACAAGTCAAAGTAAATTCATTAAAATACCAATCCTTCCGTAACAACTCAAAGTAATTCAAAAAACAAAAAATACTTTTAGAAACAATGACAAACTTTAAAGCAAAATTTTTAATGAAAAAAACAAAAACAATTTAATTCACCAACATCATAATATTTATTCATTTAAAAATAGGTTTAACAAACGTCCCGTTTTTTAGAGCTTTGTCCCGGCTGGTTGGCCAGAAATCCCCCCAGAATCTAAGACAGACTCCGAGATTGTGCAGACCTTTTTTTAAGAGCATTTCTTTTTAGGAATAAAAATTATGAAATCCGGGACTGATTCAAAGTGAAGACTTTTTTTTAGGGAACACTTTTTTTAGGATGAAAATCGTGAAATCTGAGACTTATTGGAAGTAAAAACCCTTTTTAGAGAATACTTTGTTTCTTGGGACAAAAATCATGAAATCCGAGACTGATTCGAAATAAAGATCTTTTTTTGGAGACCACTACTTTTTAGGGACGAATATTTTTCTATTACAAGCGTCACAGTTTGTCTTTCGGAGCAGGGTCGGATTAAGCAATGGGAAAACTGGGCGGTTGCACGGGCCCCGCGCTTTTATTAATTTTTAGCGCTATTAACTATTAACTATTATTGATATTAAAGCTATGAAATATTGAAATAAATTTATAGCCTTATAATCTACATTACCAGCAAACTTGAACTGAAAAATCAAAATATTTACATACCGGTACAGTTATTACCCGTACGAAAAAAATTTTAAACATAATTTCAATAACAAAGTAATTTGACGTCACAGTAGAGACTGGTATAGCATTCAAATTAATGGCTGCGAATGACTGTCAAATGTTAGAGCAGTTATAAGAAATCTTAGGCCTTCTGGCCTATATCTTGCAGCGTGCAGACAAATATAAGCCTGTGAAAATTTACAAGCTGTTTCATTTCAAAAATGTTAAATAAATAGGTAAGACACTAAGAGTCGCAAGAAACTTAATAAACTATAAGCGATAAAGTATAACTCTAGGATATTAGAAAATTTGACCCATAAATTTAGAGGATTTTTCAGGGTATTGGATCTTCGCACTTAGCTCAAAATTAACCAAATTTTCCGAGTTACAGAAATTTACCGGTACTTATAGGCCTACTATTTGCAATAATTTTAGTTAAATTAAATAGATTAAGTTGGTTCAGTTTCCGTGACCACTGCAGAGTGTTTCATATTTAAAGTGCTCATGACTGGAAGAATTCGTGACTTAGACCGAAAATATGAGAGTGGAAGTCAAAAACGTAAAAGAAAAGAGGAAAGAGAGACAAAATAAAAAGAAGTTAAAAGCAAATGTAAGAAAATAAGTCAGTTCTTTTCCAACGAGAATGAGCAGTTAGCTGATCCTCCATCAATTCAATCTTTTAGTCATGATAGTCAAGCTGTAGAAGCTATGAATCTTGAGAGTAAAACAGAGCAAACTTTTGATACTGCTTTAGATACTGAATCTGAAAATAAAAGTTTGAAGGATATAAATAAAAGTATGCAAACGTCTACCAATGTAATTGAAAACAATAGCGATGATCCAGCTCTGTGGAAAAATATTGATGATGATTTCCGCCTATATATCCTTGAAAACGGACTAAACCAGAAAAGAAATATCAGTTTTATTAATTCCAAAAGAACATATGATGATGGCATTAACCGTTATCTCAAAAAAACATTTCCAAAGAGTTTTAACAAATGGAGAAATTATCAAACGTAACTGGATGCTATACTCGGAAACAACTGGAATGGCATATTGTTTTCTCTGTAAGCTATTTGCTGATTGCGAAACACATTTTACCAGTGGATTTAATGACTGGAAGCATATTAATCGACTGTATGAACATGAAAACAGCGAGTCACACAGTAATGCTAGTCTATCCGCTGCTTCTTTCAAGATTAAGAATGCACGAGTGGATTACAGCTTCTTGGTGCAGATTGATAAAGAAAAAATGTACTGGAGAGCAGTGTTAAAAAAAGTTGTGACCGTCGTCAAGTTCTTGTGCGAAAGAAGTTTGCCGTTGCGTGGGAAAAATGAAGTGTTTGGATTTCCTCAAAACGGAAATTTTCTGTGACGGCTTGAATTCTAAGCGCAATTTGACAATTTTCTGGCCGATCACTATCGCCGATTTGGTAACTCTGGTAGAGGTGTGCCTTCCTATCTTTCTTCTACTACAGTATATGCAACGAATTTGTGTAACTTATGGCAAAGGAAGTTATAACCAAAATTGCAAATGAGGTTAAGAAAGCTAAATATTATAGTACAATTGTGGATTCTACTCCTGATGTGACCTATGTAGACCAGTTGACTTTTATCATCAGGTATGTGCAGGACGACGGCACCATAGTGGAAAGGTTTTTGAAATTTATAGATGGCAACGGACAACATGATGCTGAGTCAATAACTAGCCACATTTTACGTGCTCTTACGGAATATGACATTAATTAGGATAATTGTCGTGGTCAAAGTTACGATAATGCGAGAAATTTATCAGGAAAATATACTGGAGTGCAAGCCAGACTCAAAGCATTAAATCCATTAATTCATTATATTCCTTGCTCCGCACATTTATTAAATTTAATTGGATCGTGTGCTGTAGAAAGCTGTATTAATGCTGTTTCATTTTTGGGCTTTCTTCAGAATTTTTATAAATTTTTCTCTGCATCAACGAAACGTTGGGCTAAAATGAAATCAGTCATCAAAGAAAAACAGTGAAATCTTTATCCAACACAAGCGTGTCAGCGATATCAGACGCCACTACAGCCCTCAAGGAAAATTTTGTTGAGCTGAGACAACTGTTACAAGAATTTACGTACGTTGGACGACAATGAAACAAACAAAACCAAATCAGATTTATCGTATTTGAAAAAGGTATGGATGCCTTAGAAACAGCCATATTATGTGTTTTATGGCACAAAATCCTTCAAAGGTTTCACAGTACAAGCAAAAGTGTACAGCGTGCCGGCATGTCTTTAGGAAGTTGCGTAGCACTTTACAATAAAATCGAGAGTTTTGCCAGCATTTACGGGATGAATTTGATACAATTGAAAAGGATGGTTTGAAACTCACAGCCTGTATACAGAAAACCTATGCGTCTCAAAACAAACGCAACCGAAAAACGAAGAAGATTTTTGATTATGAAGGATAGGAGATTGGATGCACTAGAGCTTTGGAAGATGCTCGTAAATCCTTTGTGTTGGAACCTACCTTCCAATCATTGATACCCTAATTGCAGAAGTAAGAAGACGAAATTCTGTGTACTGCATATTGCAAAATAATTTCTATTTTTTGCTGAATCTGAACACTTGGGCTATCAGCGATTCAACAAGCACGGCAAGTAAGTTATTGAAAGTATATGCAAGCGATTTGGATAGCGATTTTCCTTCAAAAGTTGTGCACTTCGCTTTTTATGGACATTCATCTCCTGATCTTGGTTCGAAGACAAATACTGCGCAAGCACAGCTGTCATATTTGAAAAATAACTGCTTAATTGAAATTTTTCCAAATGTGGCTATTATTCTTCGTGTATATCTGACCTTGCCTGTTGCAAATACGGAAGGTGAACGTCACCGAGACTTCATTTCTGAAAATTCGAGATTTCACCTTATACTTTCTGAACAAAAAACTATTTGGTAATAGCGATTAATAAAACCCTAAATTCTTTCTTTTTGCGCTAAACATTTCTTAAACTTAGATCTATATGAAAATATTTGTAGTTCAACAAAACTTTAAAAAAACTATTAGCACTTTTAATTTAGGGTAGTCTTTAACACTCTAATGGTGAAGTGAATTTATTCATTATAAATGGTGAAGTGAGGTATGACATATTGTACGTTACCCCGTTACCAACTCTCCTATAAAATATATTTCACTCTCCATATAATTGGTTATAAAGAAAAAATAATTAAAAATTCATAAATTAAAACATTTTACTGAATTTTTAGAATAATGAACTATAAAATTATGATAGTTAATCAACATTATTCAAAGATTCATGATTATAATATTCATTACATTGTTCCAAGCAAATTGCTTTAAAACACACTTTACAGCAATGTCTAGTTTTCCGATCTTTAGATCTAGCGCAATCAAAACGCCTAATGAGATTAAACCTAGCTTCAGGAAAGACCTTCCTCTTTATCGAAGAATTTCCATTTGTTTCTAAAAAAAAAACTCTTTAAATTTCGTCAAAGATAAAGATTATTTTTCCTAAATTCTAAATTGTCTTTGATTAGTTTTATTCCTAATTCTCTCAAATACTTTCTTCTGAGAATTTTAGCACCTTTAGAATTAGAGATCTTAATTATATATGGGTAAATTTCAGCATCATTTAACATTGCCTAGAAGAGAGTAAGTGCCCATCTTTTTGTCTTTCTTGTAAAATTAAATATTGCACATAAATGGTCAACAGTGTCAACGCTACCTTTCATACTGCTGTACAATGATATCATTTCTGGTTTTTTATTTTCACGTTCTGCATCAATTGCATTGCTATGATGGATAAAACTTAAGAGCAATACAGCTTAGGCGTTTTTCTTTGGTAAGTAGGTGGTTATTGTAAGATTTTTTGTAAATCCGAACAAGCTTGTTTTCGCTACACGGCCTTTTTTTTACAAATTGAGGGGGTATTTGATTTAGAAAATATAAAAAAAATATATGAATAATTATTTTATGCACAATTTATTTAAAGATAAATGGATGTAACTTGTAGATATTCAATTATTGAGATATTTAAGTGAATATATAATTAGCTTAGCAACTTTAGAGAAAGATATCTTTAATTTTTGCTGGTAGCCAAAAAATGTCCGAAAGTTAGGTATCGGTATGTAAATCATAATATGCAGTAAATTGATATACATTGTAATGTTCATAGGACCCAAACATCTATCTCTTATTCTTTGAAAAATATAAGCCAGAAATTAAAATATTCAAACTTTAAAATATTTCGGGAAAGACACGCATGTATTGTGAAGTTGGGTATTTGATACCCCAGATCGAAAAGTAGATTTCTTATTTCACAAAATTCACCCGGCAACTGATTTTTATAATTTAGCAAGCTTCTGTAAACAATAACAATTAGCTACAAAAAACCGGCGCTTCAACTTATTGCCAGGCGTACGATGCGGAAGAATATACTGTATATTCATTGTGATATAATATACCCCACTTTGCTGTTACAGGGCAGGTACAGGGTTTAAAAGGATGTTTTCTTTAGAATTCTTTCGCCCGACTTTCGTCAGAAGAAATTGTTGGCAATGACCAACTGCAAGAAAACGTGGTTATTTAGAGTTAGAGACATCGAAAGTAACGGTGTCACCGGTTGGTTTAGAGAAAGAGAGCAGTCGATAAGTAGCTCGTTCACTTGCACCATAAGCGAGAAAGCTTCAATTCACAAACAAGTTCTTTTTGGCGACAAAGAGAGGGTTTCTGCTAGAACGTTGAACGTTTAAAATCTTGTTTAAATGGGCAAATTTTATTTTTTTGGATTCAGTTCAAAAACTGAAACTGTCAATATCGGTTTACGGTTTGATTGCCTGATTTCTTTCTATATATCACAAAAGCAACTAATTGAATTTTAAGCAAAAAGAAATTCTTTTGTGATAGATTTAAGCCAACATTTTTCTACCAGGGGTGCTACCAAGCCTTTTTAAGATGGTGGCAACAACATAATAGTTTTTAATCTTTATCGACAGAAAAGAGAGCTGAAAAGGGGTCGGGTCATTAGCCTATTTTTTTCGGGTGACCGTATTTACCTGTGCGATTGAAAATCTTTTTTTATTTTCTTTAATTCTACAAGATTTTGTAGGTTTTTGGACGATTATTACTGTTTTGTGAGAATTAGAAATTCCAAATTGTTTAGGTTATAGCAAAATTGTTCACTTTTTTGTGTATTGCTTTTTTAACTTTTTACCGCTTTCTTAGTTTCCAAATTTTTTTAAAGAAATGATTCTTTGCAAGACGCTTTGCTTTCACTAATCATTACTCGAACGTGTTGAAACGTTGTTAAGTTTTTAATTATTTTTTTTTAGTTCTTTAAACATTTATCATTATTTAAGACAAGTGCAGAATTTTTTGTTCACAAAACAAAAAATCTGTTGCAATAGAATATTGGGATAAAAATTTAACTCAAGTACAATTTAAAGGGAAAACCTTTTCTTTAGTTGACTTTTACACAATATTTTTCTCATATATGCGGATTACGAGCAAAAAAAAATGAGTAAACATTGACCTCTTAGATCATTGAAGTTGATACATGCGCAATAATAAGAACTCTTGGCACGCTTTACCTTAATCAGTAACAATTTTTGGGTTTTAAATATTAAAAATTTGTTGGTCTCTTATTTATTTTTAGACTAAGCCATTTAATTTTGTTTATAGCATAAAATACAAGATATTTTAAAAAAAAGAAATTACGTTTGTTTACCGGTAGATGATAAGTATGTTTAAGAATTAGTAAATCTATTAACAAGTTTCTTTTTGAAATACAAACATTAGTAGACAACAGCACGAAGCTTAATGTTACCCCTGATATGTAGTTATTGGCTGCCCTTATTAAGCGATTGCATCGACTAACCTCATACAATACAGTACGGAAGACGAAAAGAAATAAACCTAAAAGATACAAGTTCCAAAAAATACAAAGAGTAGATTATTTAATTAGTTCAATGCAGTTCGCAAACCATATTAACGCTTCCTGTCTAATTAATTAAATTAATAACATAAGAATTCAGATGCAATCGTATTGTTGATTAAAGCAGCAAGAAGTCTAGAAGTAATTGCTGTAATGAACAAATTTGGTGAAGTTTTATCTCAGCATGAATGAAAGCAAATTTTCAAAAACTGTATTAACTAATACGAATCAACATCACGAAAAGTAACTCGGCAACACGACCGTAACAACACAATAAAGACAATTAGTTACTTGCACAAAATCTTTTTGAGTATAACTAATTTGCCTTAAAACTTGTGCGAGCTCTACGTACACAGTACGGCCAAAGCGGAGAATTCAGTTGTTATAAGTCTTTAATAACCGCTTCGACTTCATCTTTAGAAAACATGTGATATTTATCTTGCTTCGTTACAGTTGCGACTTCGACGTTGGTAGATGTGAGTTTTTCTTCCATCACTTGCTTCAGAATACCAAGAACACATTTGGTCGCTTCTTTCAAAGTCATTGACTGAAAAATATTAGTAAGTTCAACCCGACAGTGTTACGTCACAATCGCGTCGAGTTAATGTTGGACATTCACCATAAAATTTAAACAACAAAGAATTCTACGAAAGATCCATCATCAAACGATACGGTAGAAATCACACTTTTAACGTGGCAGTGTGGCACGTTTTGTATTACACTGAAATATAAATTGCCTCACCTTGTGAAACTGCTCCTCGAGAGAACTCTGGGCCCCTTCTGATGCCGAACCAATCGCTTTCGCTAAGCAACTGACGTAAGTTCCTGATGGGTCCAAGTGAAAAAGCTGGGCCCCTTTTTCATCGTAGCCGGCAAATAACAAAGCGACACCGAATGGCCGACTCTGATAAAGTCAGTTAATCACAAGACAGTTAATTAGAATTAGTTTTAAACACAAATCAGCATCTGGTTTATTTGTACTGGCACTCTTGTACTTCATTTGTATTGAATTTGTACTTGTACTTCATTAATTCATCTGGCACACATGTACTGGCACACTGCCCAGACACACACTCGAAAAAACCTCCAAGACACTGTTATTAAGCTATTACTTTTGAAATTCGTTCGAAAGAATAGTTTGTAGTAATGAATGCAATCCTTATAAAGTAAAGTCAATTGAATTCTAAAAAATTTGTATTTTAAATCATAGAAAAAAAAAAGTACTTTTTGGCTCTTGGGTTAAAATCTTTTAAAATGTTTTAAAAAGTCTACCTTTAGACAGTTCTTTAAAAACCTAAATAACTGACTTAAAACTAAATCATAATCAAAATGACTTGCAACCTGTATAAAAGTATTTTATTTCATTTGCAACCTAAGTTTGGGTTTTAACTATGGTTAAAACGGTTTTTAAAAGTGTGCTGGTGGAACTAATAAATTTGGGTCAGTGTTGTGTAGAGCAGGGTTCCTCAAACTGTGGGTCGCGTAAAAAATTTTGGGGTCGCGAAACAAATTAGCTTTTTGTGCTTTTGAAATTGGCTTTTTTACAATAATATTTATTGACAATCAAAAACTAGAAAAAGTGTCATTACACCATTGTTGCTTAAGGTTAGTAGGCATTTAATCAACAAAATAAAACCTGAATCACAGTAAAGACTTTTTTTTTAGAGAACACCTGGTTTTTGTAATTTTGTTAATTCGGTTTATGTTACTATTTTGATTTCTCGTTGTTATTACGTGGTCCCTGATTCCATCTGCCCAGAGCTTATACTCCATGCTGGAGCTGCTTTGAAGTCCTGTTTACGTGACTTCCTTTCTTCCTGCTTGCGCCGACTCAAAATTTCCAAGATCTGGAGAAGAGCTCTTGTTGTCGCGATCCCAAAGCCAATAAAGCCCGTGGGGGACCCAAACAGTTATTGACCGATATCTCTGCTCTATGTACCCTACAAGATCCTCGAGAGGCTTATCTACGCCCGTGTTGAGCCACTAACAAAGCTGGGTTTCAACACGGGAAGTCAACCGTAGATCAAGTTATTCTGCTGACCCAGAACATCGAAGATTCTTTCGAGGCTAAAAAGAACGCCGGTGCCGTATTTGTCAATCTGACAGCTGCTTATGACACTGTCTGGCACCGTGGCCTTACCTGAAGTTGCTGAGGCTTCTGCCGGATAAGCACATGGTCAAAATGATTATGGAGCTTGTCCGAAACCGAAGTTTCACCCTTACAACCAATGACAGCAAACAAAGCAGGCTACGCCGTCTAAAAAATGGGGTTCCTCAGGGATCGGTCTTGGCTCCCCTCCTATTTAACATCTATACGTACGATCTGCCTTTCCTTCCATGACTTCCAAAACGTTTGCTTATGCTGATGATTTAGCATCGCTGCACTCTTCTGGAAACTGAAAGGACTTGGAAGGAACTTTAAGCCAAGACATGTCTACACTTTCAGCGTATCTCCAGACTTGGAGGTTGAAGCTCAGTCACACTAAGACGGTGACAGCAGCCTTTTATTTAAATAACCGAGAGCCCAAACGTGAGCTAAAAGTCTACAACACTGATAGACTTTTACCGTTCTGTCCAATCCTACTTACTTTGGGGTAAAACTGGACATATCGCACACGTTTCGCACACGCACATGTGGGTCCCCAGATGCTCGCCAAAAGAGACTAAGATCTAGACGCCCATTTGTGCCAGCTGCGCGGAATCTTTTGGACAACCTTGCCGGACTTGGCATCCGCACTTCTGAGTGGACAAATCATAAATGGAATGTGGAGTACTGTGAAAATTCTTCCAGGCTCCGTGTTCTTTGTGCCCAGGCCTGGTGCCAGGCCTGTTGGGATGGGCTTGTCCCGAGCAGCTTGGGTTAAGCTCAGCCGCTTGAGAACTGGTGTTGGGCGATTCCACTCGTCCATGCACAAATGGGGTCTCGCTCCTTCACTGAATTGCGAGTGCGGCGCCGCTGAACAAACCACAGACCACGTTCTAATAGCGTGCTCCATACATCGAACACTACATGGAGCACGAGGTCTGACGGTTTTGGATGAAAAAACCCGATGTTGGCTTAACATCACTGCCAGCATCTGATCCGGGCAGTACAGCAGCCTGGGGTGGTAAAAGGATAAATCCTCGGCCCCAGTCCTGTTTGTGTCTGACCTGGAATGGATTCCCTTTCAAACGACGACGACGATTACATGATTTTTATGCGCATACATGGGTGGTTTTCCATAGGAAAAAATTAACATAAAATTAGCTTACACATATTGGGATCACACAATTTATTTTTTAAAATAGGGTTGCAAAACAAAAAAGTTTGAGAAGCCCTGGTGTAGAGCATACAAAAAAGCATATTCAATAAAGGGAATTTAGGATTAAAATGCAATATTTATTTAATATTTCACCTAACTGAATAAAGATAACTTTACATACCATAGCACCTGGTTCTGAATCTTCCTCACCAAATTGTAGAGCGAGATTAGAAACAGCTTTTGTTATACTTTCAACGCTCATATGTTCATCATATGTGAACCAATGATTCTGTTTAAATAGTACATCACAAAGCATTGATCTATTACATAACAAAGCATAAAGATTCAAAGCTAGGTGCTCATACCTGTGCTTCTACTCTGGCTCGATCAATCATACTCCGAGAATCAGCAATCAGACCACTCACAGCACATCCTGGCAAAAAAGTTTTATATTTAAGGTAGTGGTATCTTAACAATAAACTATAACAATATTATACAAAGTAAGTCTTAACTAAAAAAAATACCTCACAATAATACAAAAAAGCAAGTATAGATTTAATTATATTTGAAACTAATTATAACAACAAAAAAAAAACTCTGAAAAGAGGTCATAAAGAATATAATTAATAATCCAGCTATCAAAACATAAAACTAAATTAATGGAAATACAGTACTTTAAATACTAAAAAGCTAACTTAAACACAGTTTTGTGAATCAAACGTAACCACCAAAATAAACTTTACCAACAGTTAAACAAAATCTTTTTAAAAACATATCAAATCATTTAATAAAATTTCTAAAAAATATAACGTTTATATTTGTAAATTGTTTTTTATTGAATATAAAAAACCACTACAGCAGACCTCGATTAATCCAGATTTGGTTATTGCATAATTTTGCTTAACTCAAATAAAATTAAAAAACAAATAATTTTCTATATATTGTAATTCTTAACAAATAATTTTCTATATATTGTAATTCTTAATAATAATTCTTAATAAGCTTTGGATTATCTGGATCTTTGCTTAATTTGGATGATTTTGTTTGTCAAATCAAATCCGGATTACCTGAGGTCTACTGTATTTATCTCAAGAAAAGCAATATCTCAAAAGCAGGTTGGAGTAATTGCTTAGCCTATGTATTAGCGCATCCACTGCTTTCTTGCAAATCAGGAAGATAAATATAGAGATAAAATAAATAAATTTTAATATAAATTAATTTATAGCAATAAAAATATAATACAATAAAAGAGATTTAGCAAAATTGAAATAAACTTTAAGAGCTTGAAAGAAACTTTAAGCTTTGAGGCTCTTTATTGTTTCATAAAAACCTTTTTTTTAATTTTTTCAGTTACAATAGAAAAAATTCCCTCAGCAAAACAGTTTGTGAAGTGCTTAGTAACAGCTAATGGGTAAATGGAGACTAGGTTGCAAAATTACATGAGACATGATAACTGTTTTCCAAACCAGTAAAATAAAAATATTACCAAGCAACTTTGATAGAGTTTCAAATCGCAGCCATAATACATCACAGCTTAATGCTTGAAATCAAACTCTTAAATTTAGGCAAACCCTAAAATAAAACAGAACAGTAGTGATAAAGATAAAAGTGTCAAAATTTATAAGGGATGGTTAATTGGTCTTTCAAAGCAAAAAAGAAAAAAATATTTTGCCAAACAATGTTTAAAAAGAATTTAAAATCAGAATCATATCAGTTATAAAAATTTTTTTAAATCAAACAAAAAATTTCAACCAAACACCAATACTTTTGTATCACCAAACAAAACTTTAGGCACTAATAATTATAATACATTTCCTTAATCAACTTTAACATTTTAATGATATAATGTAATAAATAATTATTTATTTAAAACTAATTTAAATTTAAGCAGTAATTTATATGCCAGGAAAACAAAATTTTAGAAGTTAGTAAAATAAAGTAAATCCAAAAATAACTTAACTTACCAAAGTATATTAACCCGTTTTATCCTAGCGGTACCATATGATACCACATGAATTCTTCGCAGATAAAACCTTATTAACACAAATTAGCTGCACTAAACGTGTTTTATACGCATTCATTACTTGCACAGAACCCTCAGCTCACCAGTTGGCTAGTTTCAAGGCCATATCTGCTCACACAGCTAGGCAGTGCGGTTGTTTGCACGAGGGTCTCTGAGAAACACCAGTTTCAAGATGGCGACCAATAAAAAGTAAGTTATAATTCGGTTGTCAGTTATTTTTTCCACTTTTTTCTTGGATACCTTGATTGAATACATATTTCACTGTACTGATAGGCATATTTTCATAATTTATTTCGCAGACTGTGACTTTTATATATAATTTTTATAGTCTGGTACCACACAGTACCGCTAGGAGAATACAAGTACAAATAAGTCCTGCCTACTAGTTCCTTTGGATTTTTTACAAAATATTTCATTTACTTAGGGTTTGGTTCTATTAGTGATTGTTAACAATTATTTTACTTAGCTAGCTGTAATTAGTAACATTTTAAAAAATATACGACAGCTGCAGTTAGTTACATAATTGAAACTGCTAATAAGTGCGTTCACAGTGCTCCAAATGTAACGTAGGTTTGTGTATTTCGTGCTTTCAAAAATACCACACTCGATAATTTGTAGGTTGCTCTTGATTTATTATATATTTTCTAATATTTTGTTGCGGTTCAGAAATATTTACATGGATAAATGTAGCTAAAATAATGTCAATGAGGAATTGATATTTTACATTGCATTTCATTATTTTTGTACTCGTATTGTCCTAGCGGTACCATATGGTACCACCCTATTTCTCAAGAATGAAAAGGAATAAATGTATTTTTTCTTCAAAAGTGTTTCATTTACAACCTAGTGATTATATGATACCAATTTCACAATATTTAAAAAAAAAATTTTTTTCGGAAAAAACGGGTTAAACAAAAAAAATATTTTTTTAAATAAACTTTGAAAACTATTGCAGAATATAAACAAATTTATATAACATAAAGATTAAAATAACAGCTTTTTGAAATAATACTCATATTATTTTGAGACTTTTTGATGCAACAAATTTTGGGTCTCTTCAAAAAGTTACTGTAAGCAATTTTCGTTCATAAAACCAACTTGAATTCTCCTGCAATTACTATCGCTTCTTGTAAGATTATTTTTCTTTTAGTTTCTTCTTTATTCCATTCTGGTGCTGAAAGGGGGATTCTGGGTTAGTTACACCAAAAAAAATTGCTTATGGTGACCTTTTGAAAAGACCCCGCATTTTAAATGGCAAAGAAAATTTGAGGTAATTTATTAAAATTATTATTTAACTTGCAAAAACATGGCTTTTATAAGTGGGACAGACTTAGTAACTGCCTGTTTGATTAGCCTGGTAATATGGTCTTTACGCCTTCCAATGGATTTACAAAAATATTATTATAATCATAAAGTGTTATTATTTATAAAAATGTTGATATTGTTATAAACTAACATAAACATAATTACTTGACATTGCTTAAGTAGATATTTTTTGCATATATTTGCATTGCAACAACTTACCAACATGTTTGTCCACTTCAAAAACTTTTTCAATACTGCTTGGCTCAATTAAAGATGATGTGATACGCTTCTCAACAGCTAACACCACACCTTCTGATGTTAGAATTCCTATTGCAGTTGATCCTAACTTAATGGCTTCAATAGCATATTCCACTTGAAAAATTCTTCCTTCAGGGGAAAATGTATTGACATTTCTGTCATATTCAGACCTGGTCATAAACATCTTGACAAATATATGTCTACGAAATTATTTCAATAATTATCTGAAAGAAAATTGAATGATAGCTGTAATAATTTATTTTCATTATTTCAAAAAAATAAAGAAACCAATTGGATAGTTGCATAATACAAAAATATATTAATTATGAATATTTTCTGATGATCAGAAATTTAAAATTTTAGTTCTTTGAAAGGTCTTGTTTACTGTTTGCCATTATTAACCATGCAGGCTTTAGAAATTCCTCGAAATTTATAAGAAAATGAACCAAACTCAGCGAATAGTAAACGAAAACCACATATTAAACTCCTTCAATGGACTCTCAAAACATATTTCTTTGAGCCGCTACTTTTATTACAGATAAAGATGAAATACATTTTTGATTTTCAAACTTTTTTACAGTCCCAATAGTGAAACCTAAACATCTATATTAACTTTACAGATTGAAAATAATAAATATCAATTTTTTGGTCGAGTCTAAAGGCCCGTTTCCACTACGAGCGTGGAAAAAAGCATTTTTTGTTTGTTTTATTGCTTTTTTTTTGCGCTCGCTTCAATTTTAACCGCTCGCTTCAATCGAAGATCAATAAAAGAGAGAAAGAATGCTCTTTTCCACGCTCGTAGTGGAAACGGGCCTTAATTTAACAAAAAACCGATTGGAGTGAGAGTCAAAAGAAACAAAACTAGTTGCTCTAAAAAATAAAGAGAGAATAAAACGCCGCGCAAATTGTTCTTGCGGGCCAAAGTGGGCCCAAAATTTTTTGAATTTTTTTTTAATTTGTCAAGATGCTCAAAAAGAACTTCGTTTCCTTGTAACCAAATACTTTCTCTCAGAAACTAACCCTGTATCTCCCTAAAATTAACTATAACTCCAATCGTTTTTTTTTTTTTTTCGAATTGGATTCGACCAATTTTTTCGTATCACGAATGTTGCCAGTATTTTCTGCGTAATATTGAAATTATTTGAATGATGATGAAAAGTTGGATTGGCTTCTGTGTCTTTTCGCCTCGGAATTATGTTCGTTTTTTAGCCAACTTTTTTTCTTTCAACTATTTTCTTCAAGGGTGACTAAAACAGGTCAATTTTTTGTGCCAACTCTTGAAGAGAAATTTTTTTCACATACCAGAACATTTCACTCATTTTTATACAGTGATGGCTTTACAAAAAGAGGGGCCCGGTGTAAGAAAAGTAAGGGGGACCACTATTCGTAAATATATTTGTAACTATTTAGTCTCAAAACGTCTTTACTTTAACAAGCATAAGTAACACAACGTAACGAGCAGAAGCCGAGCATGGTGCTGATTAAAAATTTTTTTCTTATCTTTTTGACAAGCCATCAACGTCCTGGTGCATTATGAAAAAATAGAGCAATTTCTTGTGTAGGAGGGGAAACTTTTCAATGTATTTTAAGGGGGGCTTGGTGTGGCCGCACCATTTGAACCCTATTACAGCCATTACTGTTTATATATTTATGTATTTTGTTATCAAAAGCGTAAGACAAAGTTGCAATAACTTGAGTCCAATTTTAAAGGACTCGAGTTGGATTCGAATCTAGTAGTAAAAATATTAGAAAAAATTGGACTTTACTCAATTTTTTAAATTAATTAATAACTCAAATTTGGCTAAAGGCTAGTTAAGAACTTACTCGGGTCATCTAATTGTTTTTGATTAACCTTATTCAGAAAATTTAGTCTGATAAACTCACACATTAATTTTTTCTAAAATAGTTAACTATAAGCCAGTAATTCAATAAAACTTTTCAGGGTAAAATTGGTCAAAGACTGGGAGTGGAAAAAAACTTAAATTTTTATGGATTTGGGCTGAATTTGAGTCTCGGCCCTCAACGACTATAGTTATTAATTTATTTGAGAGCTCAAGACAAGTCCGAGTTTGGACTCAAGTCATTATAACTTTGTTTTGTACGCTATTATCGGCATTGTAGTAGAGTGGTTAGAAGCGTCGTGATTGTAATTTACATGGTCTTAGTTCAAAACCTATTCGCACCGTTCTTTTGTGTCCTTGGGAAAGACACTTTTTGACACTTTACCATGCATGGCAATTAAAGCAAGCAGCTCTAAATTTTAGTCATTTATAACACTAAAAAACCAAAATGCCCTTTTTATAGCGCCTTTGTCGCTTTCATGCGAGTCAGTAGGATAAATGTAAAAATAAATAAATGAATAAATGAATATTATGTTCTAGATAACGAAAAATTGCGGCAACCTGACATTTAAAATTGATATCTGTTATTTGAAAATTAGTAAAAATTTTAAAACTTTCAAGAATCGCTTTTGTCTTTCCCACAAAAGTAGTTAGTCTTTCCTACAAGAGTGGACTTTAAAATGGTCAAATTGCTTTAAAATATAAATTGAATGGCTATTTGTTACTTTCTGATTTGTGCAAGTTTTCTTGTTAAAATTAACTAAACAAAAAAATTAAAAATTTGCTGATTGTGTAGGTCTTTTTTTCTGAAAAATAAAACCTGAATTGCTTCCTGTCAAAAATGTAGCTTTTCTTCTTCTTCATTCGAATTTTTTTGTTTATCAAATCAACGACATACAAATAATTTAGAAAAATAGTCGGCAGCGTGGTCGAGTGGCTAAAGCACCGGACTGATGATCAGCATGGTCTCGGTTCAAAACCCACTTGCGCCATTCTGTTGTGTCCTTGGGAAAGACACTTTACGGCACTTTCCCCTGCTTGGTGGTCTTGACAAGCAGTTCTAAATTAAAGTCATATCTCTACTAAATTACTAGCGGACAGCAATATGATGGCATCTCCGGAAGCAGGTCGGGGTAATTGCTTACCCTATGTATAGCGCCTCCCTCGCTTTCCTGCGAGTCAGGAGGATAAATATAGAGATAAAAAAAAAAAAAAAAAAAAAAAAAAATTCTAAAACTTGCTTTTTAGGGTTCTTAAAGAGAAAAACTTAATTGAAACAATGACTCTTTTAAACAAAAAGTTGATAAACAAATGGCCAATGGTATGGACGGAACAATAACTTTTTCAGTTTTTGCTAGTCTTTTAAAAGATTGTTTTTCCTGAGAATTCTTTCGACCAACTCTTTTCGGAAGAAATTGTTGGCAAATGACGAACTACATGAAAACCGTGGTTTATATGGGATTGCAGGATATCGAAAATAACGGCGTCTTTGATTGGTTGAAAAAAGAGAGCAGGCGATTGGTTGCGCGCTCACTTGTGCCGCAAGCGAGAAAGCTTCAATCCATAAACGCATTTTTCTGGCGACAAAGAGAGGGTTCAAGAGACTCTATGAAGGTGGCTTCGAGAGTTTCCAGATGAAAAAACGATCGACCCACAGCTAAAATTAAAAACCAGTTAAATTTGAATTTTTCCGCGCAAATTTTGTTATCAACGAATGTTGACCAATAGCCGAACCGAAGAAGGTTCATTTTTTGTAGATTTACATTGACGTCTAGGGAGATCTTTTTGATGTTTAACTTGATTTCTGATAAACTTTGGAAAGTTGTAGCAGTGAGAATTGGATAACATAAAATTTTGTTCGCTTAAATATTTGTCATAAATTTATCTCTAAGAATTTAGAGTAAAGATTTGGCTAACTCAATCTTTTTTATTGCCTTTGTGTTTTGTCATAAACGTTCCGTGAATTACTTTGTATCTTAAAATTTCTTGGGAGTTTGTTTCGCGCACATGTGCTTCTAAAGTTTTCTTTTAACGAGATAAAGGTTTAGTTGTTTGTCAGTACGGAGTGTACAATTTATATTAGTTACAATTTTAACTTTTTTCAATGTTTAGATAATGCCAGAATTAATCTTAATATTTTTTTTGTTTATTTGATTAACTATATTCTTAATCACTCTTTTCCTTGGTTAATATACGTAATTGATTAAATCAGAAGTCGTGATTCTTGTTCGGATAGAATTAGGTTGGATAAAGTCAAAGTCAACCTAACAAACGTGTTGTCAAATTCGTTTTTCCAGTCGCTGACGCGTTGTACATACTTACACACTATCACAGTGACACGAGTATTTGTATACAATATTACTTCGCTTATAAGCAGGCAAAACATTCCTTTAAAAAGAAAGTAGCATCTTTTTTGAAGAGAAAATTATTTTTGCCGACACTGATCCGAAACAATTGTTGATTGCTGACTTTGTTTGTTTTTCGTATTTAAGGGAAATATTTCCAATCCAAAGTAATTTTAAATATACCGGACACTTTTTTGGGCCGAATCGCTTGGATGTATAAAAATTTGAAATCTTCTTTTTAATTCTGAAAATAATGACTTCTTCTGGATAACCGTCCAGTTGCAAGATATTTTTGATTTTGCTGACTTCACTTGAAAAGTTTTCCGGTTTGGTTTTCTTCTTTGGTCCAAATGAATCCCAGGGTGTATACTGTCCCGTGAATGTGGGTTTTCTATAAACTGAAGTAAGAAATTTTTTGTTAGATTTTTTAACCAAAACATCAAGAAATGACAGTAAACTACTAATTTCTTTTTCGTGAGTAAAAACCGACAATTCAATGTTTTTTCAAAAACTCAATGCCCTACACCAGGGATGGCGAATCACTGACCCGCGTGTCACGTCGTGACCCACTAGTCGAAATTCAATGACCTACCTGATGTTCTGAAATTTTTGGCATTTTTAGTCTGCAACGTCAATTTAAGATGGATTGCACAGTGAAGACCTTTTTTTTAGAGATCACCGTGATCTTACATGAAAAAGTAAAAATTTGGAGACTGATTTCAAGTGAAGACCTTTTTTTAGAGATCACCTTGAATTTACGTAAAAAAGTGAAAATTGGAGAATGCTTTCAAGTGAAGACCTTTTTTTTGTTAGAGATCATCTAGATTTTAGAATGAAAATGGCTTTAGCACACCATGATAAGATAGTTTTCAACTTTTTCAGCCAATGACCCAACTTAATGTAAGTTTCAAAAAACTGTCATTTTTTGACCCCCCATAACAGAGGTTCACCATTCCTATTCTACATCCATCCTTGGTTTTTACTTAAGAAAAAGAAATTAATAATTCGCTCTAATTTCTTGATGTTTTGGTCGAAAAATCTAACAAAAAGTTTCTTACCTCAGTTTATAGAAAACCCACATTCACGGGACAGTATACAAACTGGGATTGATTTCAGAAGCAGAGAAAAGGTAATAGCATGAAGGGTGGTCGCAACATATCATATCCGCCTTTTTCCTGCAAACTCAAACGGATAAATAGCATACTGTATAAACTGATGACGATGACGATGACGACGACGACGACGACGATGATGATGATGATGATGATGATGATGATGATGACAATAATGATGATGAAAATTGTATTGATTTTACAGAAACTTATTTTCTACAAGATCCGTAGACAATTACTGTACATGTAAACGTTTCTTTATTAAATTTTAGAAATCATTTATTAGTAAACACCACTGTTTTTTTTTTAAACAGTGGAGACAAACGTTTAAAGAAGTGAGGTCTATATCGATGTGTAGCAAAGTTTCAACACATCTCTTCTTTTAAATTGTATATGGGCCCAAAGCAATTGCATGTATTTGGTGATGCAGCCAAAATAAATTCAACTCATCCATGTAATGATAGACCTATTTGCATTTTTCGCAAAGTTCTAAATCATTTCATCTTGATTTTTTTGCTTGTATTCTGTTTACAAAAATTCTTTGGTGTTAATTAAATATTAATGCACACATCCTTCCTTATTAAGATAAGCATGTTAAAATAGCATTTTTTTGTAAATTCCTAAAAGTCAATCAAAGTGTTATGTAATAATTCTGATAATGGTTAAATCTAGCTATTTATATACGTTTTAGCTACTGAAAATTTGCATAAAATATCCTGTTTATAGATTATAGATGTTTTATGCATGTATATTTTTAATCATTGTTTTCTAAGTTGTTCATGTAAAATTACCTCTACTATTTATCAGTGAAATCTAACAAATGACTAAATTTTTAATTACTGTATAAAATACAGTTAAGAATATATGCCTTTTTTCAATTATTTTATACTGTAAATGGTACGATAATAACTTTTACAATGCCCTAAATTTCACTTTTCAGCTATATGTCCGCTAAGAGTCGCTTTTGTTCCATTTCAACTTAACAGACAAGGTATGTTTGTAAACAGCAGTGAAAATCTGCAGCCGCATTCAGTTGAAAGGCAAATACATTGACAAAATAATAACTGCGATATCACCGAATCGCAAGTAAATTTTGTCTGGAGGAAATTGCTGTTGGTGAAACTAAACTAGAAAGAATAACTTTAACTGATTTCGTTAATTTGTTTGTAATAAGAAAATATCCACAAATCAATGACACTACGCAATCTAATTGAAAATAAAAACTTTTGCGATACAGATCAGCATTATACCAATTTCGAATTAAATGTATTTAATTTTAGATCAAGTGCGGTTAATTGAATTTTGGATCAAGGATAATTAATTGGTCAAAATGCAAGTGGAAAATTTTTCCCTTTGCACTTGTTGTATTTTGACTATATTTCGGAGGTATTAGAGATATGGTTAGTTTATTTTATCAAAATTTTTTCTTGGGGAGAAATTTTGCCGCTGTTAACGCTGGGGAAAAAATTTTGCATTTGATTCCGAATTTGTAATGCAAATGTTTTTACACAACGCGTTGTTAAAGTTAAGCTAAAAGAAAAAAAACTTTGGAAAAATAATTAAAATAAGTTGAAAAGTCGATGACAGGCATCGAAACACTTTCAGAATTTCTTTGCTGTCGTAAGTATTTAATTAATATGTATCACCAATGATGCATATTTTTATAACAAGTTTCTCAGCCCTAAATTACCCAATTATTGGGTGCAATGCACTTTTCTAATCGCCTTCGCCGTAGAACTAATTCTTCAATCAGAGGTTTTGAGCCTAAACTGGCGGTTTGAAATGAAAATAGTAGCCGTTCACCTAAATTGATCTTTGTTGAACGTTGTTTAGTCTCGATCTTGGCTTTTCATATTCTTTGTAACAAAATTTGCAATAAAACTGTACACTACTGTATATTTACATGTCTTTCACTTTATTATAAAGATCATTAATTTTTGTGTGCTCGAATAACCATGGTTTAAAGTACATTTATCAAATAAAAAAAAGTACGTTTTAATTGCAACAACCAGCTGGATTTGCTTTCACAGCACAAATCAAGAGTAACAATCAAGGTAAACTTAACTTCACCTAATAAATTTCCTCCAATCAGCAGATTCGAATAGTTTAAAATGTAGATTGATTATTTTTCTTTCTCGCTAAATTTGAAAAGGTGACATTCAAAAACACAGAGTAGCTTTTTTGAAAAGATTTTTTTATACAAATGCGTTTGCTCAAAATAACTTGAAATTCGTTCATCTTTTTTTTTTTGATCCTGTGTTATTTCAACTTAATTCAGTCAAGCTTAGAGATAGCCTACTCGCATAAATTAGCCATTTCCAGCAACTATAACCTTAAACCTGACAAGGGCAAACTACGGCCCGCAGGTCAAATCCGGTTCTTTTTATTTTTAGTCCGATCCGACAAACACTTTATTTTAATTATGACGTCATTTTACGGCATTGTTTCCAACTGGATTATAAAAAATAATGGAATTAAATGTGTTTTTGAAGTTCATCGGACCTATTTGTCAAAATTTTGAATTACATTCGCCAGCAATATAAAAAGTTCGTTCACTCCTGCCTTAAACCATGAAAAAAATGATGTAAAATCTACAGTCTCTGTGTGCAATTGCGACAAATTAAAACATCTTCTATTGGCTGTGTTCGTTTTTGCATAAGCAGCGTCAAAGTTGCTATTTTAACAAATAAATGAACCTAAAAAACAAAGTTTGATTTTATTTTATCGTAATATTGTTTACCGGATGAAAAATAACCTAATACTGTAAGTAGTTTCTAAAATAATGGAAATACGACTTAATTATTTAAGTACGTTCTAAATAGCATTGATTACATTCTAACAAAAACAAGATTATAGCTTATTTTGCAATATAAACAACAACGGTTAACTCAATTTCAACGTAGGCCTCTTTTTAATTCTATTTAAATAAGACTAATGATGGTTATTTGTTCCAAATTTTTTATGATTTTATTATTAGTGTTTATAGATTTATAAAAGAGTTTAATAATTTCATAAATTTTCTTGTGTTATTTTGATGTGATCTAAGACTTTTTTTTTGATTAATAGTTCTTCTAGGAAAATTTTTGGGCTATAGATCTACTGTGTAATGTTTTCTAGTGGTAATTCAGAACAATAAGTATTAAACCTATCTTTTACAAACTTGTAATAATGTAATTATTTTTAAACTCATACCTTTTGAAAAGATAAGAACAAATTGTTGTAGAAATGGATTGGTCGTTTTTATTTATTTTCTTTTCCCTAAAATTTATTTATTTTTTTAAAATCCGTTTTATCCTAGTCTGACAAAAGAAATGAATTGGTTAAATTGATGCCAATTGCAAAATGAAGTAAAAATTGAACAGGTGCTAAAGAAGATGCTGTTGAATTTGTTACGTCACGCTGCACAATGATTCATCGGATGTAAATGGTTTCAGTTCAACACAAAACTGAAGTAAAAATGTTAAAGGTAAATATAATTAAATTCATCAGCTATATATATATGCTACGCTTCCTCTGCTCTTTTGAACAATCAATGTCACGCGGAAGGTTGTTTAATTGACAATTGGCCAGGGAGTAATGTTTTGCATCAACTGGATAATGATAAAAGCTGCCATTGACTTAGACATTTGCTGGAAAAGACAAGAATGGGTAATTCCCAACAGCTTTCTAGAGCTAATTTTGCAATATACCTGAACTTTTTTTGTGAGAATAATTACCGGTGATTGCATAACTACATCTACACAAATTTTCTTTGCCTTCTCATAAACACGGTTCGTCAAAATTTATCCAATTATTGGCCGAGATCTAGCTTTACGTTTGGGTTTAAAATAAAATCTCTGTTTTGAAAAATAAATTTTGTTCATCATACTTATAAAAATTAAGACTGTTGGCATTTTGTAAAAAAAACAACTTTTGGTAGAATAAAAACATATTTTTTACCGTCGAAAATCGGGTGAAAATTAAAATAAAATTTCTACTTAGAACCTAAAGCCAAAAATACTTTTTTGTCTTTAATTTGAAGGAAATACCATTTTTCTAGTCTTGAAACAACTTTTAAAAATGTTTAATATAATTACCCCATCTGGGACACTATTGCGCGAAGGCGGTGATTCCCAAACTTCCAATGCCCATGCGTAAGCATATTTTCAACACTAGAGGTACCGAAATTCACTTTCAGTAATTAATCTATTCCACTAAACTTTATCTTTTATTTTTGTATAAAACTGTGTTCACGACATCCGAAGTTTGATTGTGGCAAACAAAGCTGAAAGTTGTTTGTTGAAAAAGTTGTGCTGCATCACTTAAATCCGTTTGTTGGTAATTTGCCAAGATTAAATTACATTTTCCTATTACCGCCCTCAATATCAATTAAATTTTGTATGAGCATGATTGATCTTCTTCCTTATATTAATCATGTACATCATAATCAGTTTTTTGAGTCATAATTAGAGTAAAAACACCGAGCTTCTTCTCTAGCTCAAATCTCATCTTCTCCAAAGTTTAATGAGGATTTATCTTGTATTTAAAAATTTTGTTTATGTCTGCGTTTTTTTAATAATTTAAGCTTATACAGTCAGTGATAGGCTATCCTATTTAGCTTTACGAAAACTATTACAAGTCATCTTTTTTAAATGAAACTTCAACTTTTTAACTATATTTGAACAATGACGAAACCTCAAACACGGACTTATATTGAAAAAAACATTATCCTGCTGGAAAACAAATCGATTTGTGTACTTTAAAAAGAACATGTTTGTGACGAGTTAATTCATACGCTTTATTAATGTATTTGCTCATTGACAAAATAAGGCAACAGAATTTGCTACAATATTGAAGTTAATTAATCGTTACAAACAATTTACAACAAAACATGAACTTTGAACGATACAACCCAAAATTTGAAGCTAATTTCATGAAGAAAAATATTTTCGATGATAAGATTTTGTTTACAAGCTTATGAAACCAAAAAACAAGAACGCGTGATTTTGTGCGTAACAAAGTATTTTGATTATGAAGTATATAAGGTTTAATAATTATACCCTTTTTTTGCCTGCTGCACGCCTAGTGAACCTTCAAAGATAAAGAAATTTGTCACGGACCAAGATTACTGCCGCTTTGTTACATCTTATATTAATTGTTTCGTACAGAAATCCTATCAAATGTCTATCTTACTTGCCTTCAGATGTTGCAGCAGCATAAGAAAAAAAAAACTTTACATTGACATGAAATCTTCGTTTCAAATAAAGAGAAATAAAATTTGGCACCACCGTGCAATTACTTGGGAAGGAAATGATTTAATTATCTCAAATGCTAATTTAAGTTAAAGACACAGCTTGCAGTGCTCGGGCCAACGATACGTAGGGTAGGAGGCCGCACGGCACAAGTGAATGTCCTTATTTAGTTCTAATTCTTTCTAATAGCGCCTTGTTGTAAGCAAATTTTTATACATGAAATGTGATGGAGGTACATCTATAGTATGTCAATAAGTAACTTTTAACATATCATTAAAATGACAATGACAATCTCCGAATAAAAGTTTGGTATTCGCTTACTTTTACAGTTCTAACACCTTGTTTTGACGAACATTCACCTTATGGAACGTGACTCAGGTAGATGATAAAATTTAATTTTCCGAAATAGTTTTAATAAAATGGCAAAATCAATTGGTGGCAGTATATGAAATGTATGATTAAAATTTACGTGATAAAATTACTGTTTCATTTTAAATCTAAATCACTCATTGTGCCAACGTTAGCGGATGTAAGAAAATAGTTTAAATTTTTAGAATTTAACGTTATTTTGAATAAAAGTCTGTATATAATGTAATTGCATTTTAAAAGATAAAAAATTTAAACTTTTACAAAACTTCTTGTAAAGTTTAATTTATATTTGAACGTCACAATGTTCTGTTGTTTTACATTTTTCTTTCCTACATTTCATAAAATTTGAAAAGCACCGTTTTCCGGTCCAATTACATTTACTTGTCATGTAAATGAGTCTTTCTTGCTTCAGAGGCGTAAATAAAATTTTCAAAAATACGTGAAAAGAAATTTGTTTATCTTTTATTAGTCATCCAACTGGATATAATTTCTGATTAAATGAACTGCACTTTTAGCCACAAAATAAATCGAGAATGACTAAAAGAGAGCAAATGTAGCGTCAGCAATATTAGTCTTTTGCAAATATTTGCCAGTGATAACAATCCGACAAAGATAAACATTCGGTTGTCATGGCGACGCACCGAATTGAAAAGTAAGAGAGTGGAAAATTTTTAAGAATACTTTCATAAATTGACTCAAGAGATTAAAGCGACAAGTAGGCTATGTCTATTTTTCATAAAAGAATGATCTATCTCACGAAAGTAAAGTTAAGCGACCCGGAAAAACATCAAAAAATGAAAATTTAATTTCGAAATGTTGTTAAAATATTTACCGTCGAACCTAGTAGAAGAATTAAAGTACAAAAACCTCTGTATTTGTTTCCGTACGTGAACGATATTAAACTATACTAAGTTTGCTAACATTATAAAATATAAACGATGGTTTGATCAGTCAAGGTCCTTTGTTTCCAGAATACGAGCAAAAGAATATTATCATTCTGACCCTATCACTCTTTAACGGGTGATTAACTGACGATATTTTAATTAAAGTTTTGTTGTTTGCATATAAAGTTGAATAAATTTTAGTATTTGACGAAGGACATCTTGAATTATTTTTTTAAAGGTCACATTAGATTATCATAAATTTATCCGCTGTTAAATTTGATTTATTTGGCTGGCTAATTACTTTTAAGCATGAGCCTAATTACTTTTAAGCCGGTTTTCCGTACTACATAAAAATTCAGCTTTGAGGCATAAAAATTGATTGTTTACTAGAATATATTATTTGCTGTAAATAAATTACTGTGGTCTTTAAAGAAGCTTATAATTTTTTTATACGATCTAAAAAACAAAATCAGTTATTATCATGGCCCTCTCTATTTATCTTCTTGATTCCCCGGCAAACGTCGGAATTATTATACTTATGGAAATCGTTAAACAAATACTTCAATCTGCTTTCTCAGATGCCAAGATATTGCTGTCCGAATACTATTTTTTATTTGTTTGTTTAGTTGTTTTAAAGATATAACTGAAATTTAGAGCTGCTTGCTAAGATCACCATGCAGAGAATAGTGCCGAAAAGTGTTTTTTCCAAGGACCCAAGCGAATTACGTGAGTAGGTCTGGAACAGCAACCGTATGGGTCAGGACCTCCATCAATTCGGGCTCCTAAGCACTTGACTACACTGCAGGTTAATAATTTGGTTTTAATCTTTTTGAAAATTGTCGAATAGGCTCTTAAGAAATCAAAAAGAAAACTAATCTACTTCTATTAGAAAATGAGTTTTTTAATTGAAAAAACGATTTCAACAGAAACTATTAATAGACGTTTTTCAAACAAGATTCAAAATATTTTTTAAATTAAAGAAATAAATCTTGATCAACTCTCATGGTTAAATGCAAAGTATAACAGTTTTTTTGTTTTCGCGTCTGATTTAAGTCATTAGCTGTATTTTTCCATTGATATTACTAGACTCCGTTCCATGCATTTGAAGTGCAGTCTAGCAATTAATCGCCATCTTGTACTTATCAATCAAGCTAACATCTTCAAGCTACTTAAAACTGTGTAAACCAAAAGAGGTTTTGCAGTTTTTTTCAATTTTGTTGAGTTGCAATTTTGCAAGGAAAAGTGTTTTTTCTAGTTGGTGCCATAACAGATTGGTTTAAAAGTAGAACAGATTCATGGTCATTAAACTGACTGCAATTTAATCAGTCGAAGTTTTTGTGTTATGTCTTCTTTTTTTTTTGGCAACACTCCAATTGTAATCGCTATTTACACAATAAAATTAAATGCGCCTGAGGGCGAGCCACTTTCATTTATTATGTCATAAACACTTCATTCATTTACGTCAAACAAATCAATTAAATGCTTCGAGTAATTTCTCTTTGTGAGTAATGTTGCAGTTGATTATTTCCAAACAAAGTTCAACAAGAACAGCCAACGGCTAATGCAGTTCTTAAATTCATTCAAGTATTTTTGAATTTTAAAAAGAAATTCCATTGTTTCCGCTTTTTGCATTTAAATCATATGACGTAATTTCCTAATATTTTTCTTCGTACAGCCGTATTGACCTTTATGCTGCTTCCTGTTTGACCGAAGTCACTGTTGTAAATAAGCAGCGTAAACCATTTGGGAATTTTTAGTAAAGTTTCTTTTCTTGAAAACAAAAGAAATCACTCAAGTAGACTGAGCATCGAATCCGCGTTCTTCTGGTTGCAAGGCCCATCGTCAGCAAACTGGACTAATATTTCTTCACAGCAGGGGCCAGGCAACGGATTTCATTCAAGTTCAAGTTGCGGACGAAGGTTGCGTTCTAACTTCTATTGTAGAATATCTTCAAGCGCTGTAAACCCTAGTTTTGATAGGCTTAATTTGATGTTGAATGTTGAACTTGTGGCCGTTTAGCCTCACATCAGCAGCGCCGCTTGGTTCCAGTTTGATAAAGTTTTTTTGCATGTCGAAAACAGCGAATTTACATTGTTTTATTCGAATAAAAGCGAGAATTTTCTGTTAGTTTGATCCAGAAAATCCGTACACCGTTAAGTGGACGTAAAATTGACATACTTAGTTGCATCCACTCTAGGTCATATTTTAACCTTTTATGCTTCACCTCAGTAACAAAAACCTGACTATTTAGTATAGGGTTAACATATCTGAATAGACGCAATCCCTGACAGACATAGGCGTACCAGCCAAAAAAAATTTAGAGGAGCAGACAAAAAAAAATTGTCTGAGATTCTAGGATGAAGACCAAAAAAAAAGGTCTTCACTTAGAATCGATCTCGAATTTTTCAATTTTCATCCAAAAATCATAGTGTTCTTTACAAAAATGCGCGATGTTTTAAGTTATACTGTTTAAATTAAAAATTATTTACTGGATTCTAAAATTCCGGACATTTAAATCTTTTTTAAAAATTTCTTCCGGACACAGAATTTAACATAAAATCCCGGACGGTATGGCAATTCTAATTTAGTGTTCGTCAAGAAACCAGATTGACTGACGAGAAAGTCGCGGGTCTTCTCTATTTCAGGAGAAGAATTGCTCTCACAGGTTTGCTGGGTCTCTTCAAGAATTCACCGTAAGCAATTTTTTTTGGTAAGACTAACCCGGAATGCACCCGCAGCACCAGAATGGAATAGAAAAAAACCAAGAAGGAAAGAATCTCTTCAAGTAGCGATAGCAACGACTGGGGAAATCCAGGTCAGTTTCACGAACGAAAATCGCTTACGGTGATTTTTGAAGAGATCCTATTTGCTCTATGTACACATAACTTAAACTCAGTGAAAAGATACTAGTTTTAATTATATAGGATATCTTTGACTCAGGATTGAAACGTATAAATAATTACAAGGACCAAGTGGTGGAAAATATCAAATTAAAGTTGTTCAGTCGTATACCATGGATCTATTTAGTTTGTTTCTAAGCATTTCTATTCTAGTTTCTACATAAAAAATTGGGACAAGAAAGACTCATTAAGAGAGTCGTTGAAAGTCTTCAATAAATTCAAACACATTTTTGAATAATGTAATTGATCTGTCATAAGACTAACAGTTGTAAATTTGTTCTTTTTTGAATTTTGGTGTTCAGAAGTTTATTAAAACAAAGTAATTTTAATATTAGTCAAACATTTTGTTTGAAATTCATCCGTAAACAGTATTTAATTAGGGAAAAAATACTTGGTAATTCTTCTACTTAAGTTGATTATCTCCAGGACAGCGCATAGGAAAAAATCTATAAATAAACCAGACGCTTTTTTACTTAAAGTTGGCGGTATTTTGTTATTGACGCAATAATGACTTTTCTATTGTAATAAATCTTACCAAGTTTTACAGTTTATGTTGCGCTTCTTGTATTGAAATGAAGGAAGTTTTAAAATTAGCGAAAAAAACAACTAGAACTAATGTGCTGTAATTAGATTATTAGACTGTTTTTATAGTAAAAGATTTTTGCAATCTGTCTTTAGTTACAGGAATGTGTTTAATTTTGCTTTTTTGCAGGATGTAACACGCGCATCTTTCAACAAAGCTTTGACGCTTCCTATTTCATTCATCATCATTGTCGTATCAGGAAGAATAATATTCTGTGAGCTTTATTTGGCAACAGCTTTTGTTCAATAAAGTTTTATGGCTTCCTTTGTTTTTTGTTTCAAACTGCACGAAGCACTGTGGTTCATCTTTGTTATACATTTGAAAATTTGACGGACGGTTTGGCAAAGATATTAAAATAAAACAAACTAAATGCATCCTGTATGAACTAAAAATTATAATGGTGATGCATGTCTTTCTTGACTTAGTCATTGCTTTTTACAAAAGCTATAACTTGCTTTTTTAAATTGCCACATATAAAGTAATAAAATTTTGATTTTTTTAATAACACTGTATTTGAAATGCCATACATTGACGAAACAATTCATTAAGTATCTGTAAGCGCAAATTTCAGCTAATTAAAAATCAACTGATGGAAACTCTGCGCGTCTGATAAGGCAAATGATTTCTCAGCAAATCATTATTATCAAGTTTCCAGTCAAATGTCAAAAAGCGAATTCTAAAATTGATCCTTCCGTCTTAGAAATAGAACGTATAATCAATGGTAAAGTGAATATGATATGGTTTAAAATCCATGTGATGACTCATTGTTGTTCCCTTTTTTAACCGTAGGCTAAAATTCAGAATTTAATTACATTTTTGCTCACGGATAATAGTGGTTGAAAAGTAATTTAATGCGTTTGAAAAAACGTTTGCTCATAAATTGATTGACAAAATATTAATGGCTCTTGACTTATTTTCTAAAACTATTTTCGATCTGTTGTAATCTACAATCAATTAACGCGTTCTAGTATCGATATCAAATTTTTTATAGCGGAAAAGGTGCTTGAAAAGCGAAATAAAAAAGGACAATGTAAAAAACACTTTATTGACGTCACAAATAGTAAAGAGATCTTTGTGAACAGCAGACGACATTTTTCAGAACGCAGCTGCACCTGGCAGCAAAACAAAAATAAGCGTTTTTTTCCAACAGAGACATTTATACATGCGATTTCGCGTGCTAAGACCTATGGAACTTCAATTACCTCACAAACAAAGCAGCGACCACTTCTTCCGTCAGCATTGACCCGACGACACGACGCACTGCACTGTTACACGACTTGTCACGGAAACACGAGCTAATCTTAGACTGATTGCCATCTTCGACACATCCGTCCGAGTCACGTGACCAGCTTGCTCGAGCCACACTCGCAATTACATGACGAGACAAAACTTGGAAAGAATGCAAATTTGTTTATCTGGCCTCTGTTGCAATAATTGCAGTTGGACCGTCCAGTCCTTGGTAGAAAAATGTCGGACCCAGTGCTTGAAGAAAGAATCTCAAAACGAAGAGCATGAGATGTGACGATGAAGGTGTTTATTTATTCAAAACTTTTTCTCTTACTCCATCAACATCGCAGTCGGGGCTTATCTCGGCAAATCATCGCAGTAAACCGATGCACCTGAGATAACTCCGAAAATACGCGCCAGAGACCAGCAATCAGTGCTTATCATCTGACATCTCTATTTCCAATCATCCAGTGTCACGCGATGATAAGGTTGGTCGGTAATGACGTTACAATTTGTGGATTGTTGACAACCCTCATTGACGTGTTTCCACAAGTTTTTTTTAGGAAAGGTTAATAAAAGTTTCGACTGTTTGATAAAGTGTTTCTTTGTAACAGTTTTATCGAATATTGCTCAAGAATATGAGTGATGGTTAACACATTTTTGCTGTTTTTTTAAATCGTCGGTTCCAAGGTTAGGTTTTGCTCTTTAACAAATCATTTTTTCTTAAACCAATTATTGCAAAAAATTCATCCAAAATTAAAATTTGAAAATAGGTTTTTATTAAAAAATTTTTCAAAGTTTACAGTTTGATTTTGAGTAAAGAAAAACTTTTGTTAATTTATAAATTTGATAAAATTTTATTTGTTACTACTTCATTGAAATTAATAAAAGTGTTTATTTCTATACACGCAACCTTCATATATCACAACGATTTTGAAATGATACGGCCGACTTCAGATATAAGTTAAACTCAAAAAAACAAAGAATAAGATTAACAAAAAGTTTTAAGTTATTTGCTGAAAATCCTTAAGTTCATGTTTTGGTTAAAAAAGACTGTGTATAATGCCTGCGGTTTTTGGCAAAAGAATCTGCCAATTTTCTTCTTTTTTGAAGTTTATTATGAAACTCTTTCGGCTAAAAATCTTGTTACGCAAGACCAAACTATTAAGTTGCATAAGACAGGCTCTAAGAAATAGGAAAAGGCATTTCTTCTTTTTTTTTGTTTTCTTATTACATTCTTGAAAACAAATACTCTAGCTATCAAAACAAACATGGCTGAAAACAAAATTAATGGGATAAAGACAAAAACGTTACGGTATGATGTGCAATTAACCTTTTAGAGTATTCATTACGAAGTTTGGAATTACTCCATCGACTTCCTGTTCGTCATTGCAGAACAGTGGGATAGCTCAGCGTGATAAACTCTGATTTGCGAACAGAAGGACGCGAGTTCGATGCTCAGCCTACTAAAATAATTTCTATTGTGTCGTTAAAAAAGGCAGTTCACGACGAATTTCTCGAAGGGTCACGCTGCTTTCCTACAATGGTGAATATGCTTTAAAAGAAAAAGTAGCATGCAGGCCATTACGAAGAAGAAAGCCGAATTAGAGTAGACAACATTGTGATAGGCATTTTACATCGGTCCTTTATTTTATGTATTTAAACCAGTTGCACGTATGACGTCACGACCTATGTCACCTTGCTTTAACTACGAATTATAGATGAAAAAATCTAATTGCGTATTCAACTATAATTTTATGTAGGCCTACTTGCACTGCAAGTTTACAAGTCTTTTATGTCATTACATGTATTCCTAGAAATATTTATTGTATTTGACTTATGTTAGTTTTAATACAAGAAAAACTTATTTTTATGACGTAAAAAATCCTTGAAGCTTTAACTGTTAACAAAAAAGGCCTATTTAATACAAGCATTTTGACCAAAAACAAACGCTTCTAGAGATTCAATGAAATGAAACAAAACTAAACCGAGTCAAGTAATTCATAAAAATTTTTATCCTCTGACTCACTGCAGCACGAAACGACACGATCTTTTGCAGGAATTAGTCAGCCACTTAAAAGATGAGCGGTGATAGAAAGCACGGCGCCCGGGCCAACCCCACTTTAGACACGCTCCACTTCCCACAAAAACACTGACGAAACGAGCTTTTAAACACAGGAGTCTATCTGTAAATTAACGTTTAACCTCCAAGGTCAGTTCGTTCGAGTTTTTTTGCTTTCATAGTTTGGCTTAAGTTTTATTCTCTTTACCCAATGTATCAAAAGTAATCTTCAAAGAAGATCACGTTATATTGTGACATAAATTAAGTTTACGTTTTGCATTGTTAGCGTAAAATTGGTTTTTAGATTTTATCGGCAACACTAATTGTGTTTTGTACGAGAATTTCAGTAACTTTTATATAAGAATGCGCGCTTCTACTCCAAATAATTGTCGAACGATTTCGGCTTTCATTGCATCATCATTGTCAGTGAAACAAAGCGTTGCACCCATACCAAGGTGCCGATGTACGTCACTACTCGACACGGGGTAGCCTCGACTCATTTTCTGTGGTTTTTTGTCAGATTAGACCAAAGGTCTCAAGCTGAAATGGCGCTAAGGTCCAAATAAAAGTTTTAATAAACACAAGGTGGCAATATGAAAGTCGACCCGCAAGATCAGCGATCAAGTTTTCTGGCTGCTTCTTCGGCAGCGTTTCGCGTCATCACGAAAATTGAATTGTGAGGAGTAATGCCCTTAATTATGTTGATGTTATATATATTTATTTTATTTTTGTTTTTATTTTCAAATCACCCCAGGTAGGCTTTTTAGGTTTAACTTCCTTCTTGAAATTCAAAAAAAATCGGTACAACTACGTAAAATGGCAGTTTGCAAACTTTAATCAAGAAAAATTTAAATTTTTTTCCAATCTTTTTACCACTATTCCGAAATAAAACTTTTCAGTATCAATTATACAGTAACACCCCAAACATTTAACTATCAGACAGGAACTGTGATGTTTGTTCATCAATCACCGATTGCATAATTTCGTGTGGCGGAAGCGACAGTGCCGCTATTTTGTTGTTAATCAGGCAAAATACAGCGGTTCAATTCAAGCTTTCAATCAAATAAGAAAGTTGAGAAAATTAATTATTCAAAGTTCAAAGAGAAGTATTGTTATTATGTTATCAAATTTTTAGCAATTAATTTTTTAAAATGAAGTTTTTCCTAAAAGTACTTGTTTCAAAATTTTTTGCGAGTGTTTTCGAATAATTTTCGTCTATATTTTTTTTATAAGCTATTCCTTCTGTAATGTTGATGTTGTATTTTTGGCTTATTTAATTGATTTCTGTTTATACAAACCTGATTATTTGCCTGGGTAATCTCAAACAACTCAAGATAAGTCTCCTCTGCATCAGCTTTAATCAGCTTAAATTTTCTCTCACAACAAACCGATGAATTCTTCAAGCATCAATTCACTTGAAATTTTCAAGAGAATTAATCTTGAATGGCAGATAAACGAATTGTTTTTCCACGAATCTTTTCTCCTTTAAATCCTCTGTTTGCATAAGATTGTGGTAAGGATTTATTTCTTACAATAGATTTACTGAAAATCATAAGAATTTGTCTAAAGATATGATTATATTTTAACTTGATAGATAAAATAACTTTGTCAGATGATGTTACGGTTGATGTATACGCAACAAAAGTCTACTAAATAGCAAAAAACAATTGAACAAAAAAAAAATTCTACAAAACTAATAAAATAAAATAGCTGGGAGTTTTGAAAAGTTTTTTAATAAAGTTTAGATAGAAAAACAGTGTAATTTTGTCGGATTTAATTAAGCAATTTTTAATTTGCCAAGGTAATTCAATCACTTGCACTGTCCATGACATTTTAACACGAATTTATTCGAAACGGTTTAATGAATTTTTTAAACAACAACAAAAGCAACTTCAGACGGAATTTTTCACTCCTTTATCAATCGTTCAGAAGATTCAACTACGTTTACACCTGACACATAGGCCTATCGAACGTAAGATTTTCCTAGACCCTGATTAACCGTTGAAATACGTATGCTATTAAAATAAAACGTCGTCAGTACCGTAATTTAATATAAAATTCCAAGATATTTTTGCCACTTGCATCGACAAAATTATTTTGCTGCTTATTTCGCTCTCATTATCAAGGTACAAATTGATGTCACACAAATATATCATCACAGAAACATGAATTTGCAAAATGTTGAAAGATTGGAAGCCAGAAACTGTTATCATGAGTATTTATTAACATCGGGTAGCTATAAACCTTGGGTATATATTAGTATGGGGTAGCTATAAACCTTGGGTATATATAAATATGGGGCAGTTGCAAACCAACCCGATCTAAATGAGAAATTGACTTCAATATCAGAATTAGTACTATTCATTTCCACCCCTTTCAAAAAAAATTAATAACCTACAGTGACAGGGAGTAGCACTGCCCAACCACCACCCAACAAACGTTACAACAACTTCAAGTAAAGTTTAAAACTTCTTTTCAACTACAAAGAGAAAATAAGACAAATTCGCTGTTAAAACCAGTTTATTTTTTTAACAAAAAGTTCATTGCTATAACTAGACAAGTAGATACAGTATTTCTTTAAATACAAGAAGCCATACAGGCTATAATTTGTGTTCCGTGTTGTTTTATCAGTTCAATTTGTATGGCGACCTAAAAGCAGTTCGTGAAATAAAACTCATAATTATCGCCAGCTTGATGTAACAAAACTTTTAAAATATCGATATATTCTAAACATGGGCTAAAATTTTCTCAAAAAGTCAATTCAAATCACACTTGAAAACACAAAATTCGTGTAGTTGTCCAAGTCTGTTGCCGAAGAAATGAGAAAGATTTATTTGGTTAAAAATTTAGAATGCCCCATTATTATATGTACTAGTAACCATATAAACTTTTTCTATTGTGCTTTGGAGAATTTGCTGGATGTAGCCAGAGTAATAAATATAAACGAGAATAATGCTTTAATTATCTGCAGTTAGCTCTAATGTTCTTGGCCATATTTCTTTACGTCAAATGTACTTTATCACATTAATCTGCGGTTTGGTTTGCCTAAAGCAAATTTTAAGTTAATCAAAACAAATAAGTGTCAAGGTCAGTTTAAAATTTTCCACTGATAAACCAGCAAACAAATAGTGGTAAAAAGTTTTTACATTTTTGATGAATTCAAAGCTTCTCTACTTTTTAAGTTAATAAAACGTTTGCCATCATTTACATTTTTTGTATTGAAACAGAAACGATTTTTGTCGCCGGAAAATGGCGGAATATTAAACACTTTTTCATTTTTGTAATACTTATCATTGTTAGAAGTTAAAGTTTGTTAAGATAAAACTTATAATAAACAGCTTTTTTGAAATTTTGCCATTCTTGGACTTAAAATTTTTTAATCGCGATTCTGTAATTATTTGCTATATTTTAACTCTAACATTTCACATTTACAGAGCGGCAGTATTTCATCAATTTTTTTGTTTTTTAGAAAACTCTAAGTATTGTTTAACTTTTATGACTTCATCATCTCTAGTTTTCATATTCAAGGCCTGGTTTAACGAAAGTCGCCTGTCTAAAAAACAATAACTACTTTTGCTAAATAATTCATTCATGACGATTTGGTGAAAGAAAATAGAAGTAATTTTTCCAAAATTATTTCGCAATCTTCCTGTCACGTGACTTGAACTTTCTATAATACTTCTGCGTCGCCTGAACTTTTTTATAAACTTGATTAAAAGACAAAAAGAGAACAGCTTTTTGAGTCTGCTTTAATAAAATAGATGGAATTTCTAAAATATTTATTAAAACTTTACAAAATCTTATTTGTTTAAAGTAAAGTTTATTTTATTTTTCCTGTTTAAATAAGAATCTGCAACATTTAGTATCTCTTTCTCTAGTTAAGAATTAGGTTCAAAATTAGCATAATCCTTATCATCATCATCATCATCATCATCATCTCAATTACAGTAGTACAAGCACGGACATGTAGCCGAGTCATAGTTTGAAATTGCAACACACCCCCCCTGGATCTGCTTTGCGCTTCACACTGTGCAGCATCTTGTTCATGTTCTACACAAGTATTTTAATATGGAATGACATAGAAACACCAAACATTTAATCCTTCTTAAAGTCGGCTGATATCCGGTTACATTAATAAACCATAAGATAATAACGCGTCTCGATCGATAAAAGACGAGTTAAAGGTTTCCTTTTTCCGGTTCCTTTTGTTTTCGCCCAAACGAGCTCAAAAACATTTCCGCAAAAAACAATGTCAGCACTTTTTAAGCTTTACTAATTAAACTTATCTTGTTTCCTACTCAGAAATTTGCTTTGAATTAAAACCATTCGCAAGAAGTCGGGTTTTGCAAAAGTGAATTGGAATATTGCTAAAAAACGATGTCACTATTTTATCGACAGACGATTTCAATTAACTCCTTTTGTTTTATCAAGTTTTGCCAAGATTTAGCTGACAAAAAAGTAATGTGCTGGTAAAATTAAAAGAACAAGTAATTGGTTATCAAGCTATGTTTGGTTGGTAGACTGTAGTTATTTGGCATTTATCATGAAAAATATAAAACTTTATTCTTTCCAGTAATAAAGTCTCATTTATTCACCACAATTGCCGGACCATATTTAAAATTAATATTTAAAATAAATAGTCTGGTATATTTTTCAAAAAAGACCACCATTAACTTTGACTGCATGTTGGCCGCCAACTTTTAAAACGTTTAATGTTCCACACATCAAGGCATATTAACTTTTTAAGCCCAGTTTGCCATAAAATACTCTGGGATTAGACAGCGACAAAGCTTTCCGTGATTTCATTTTAAATTGGTATTTGCTGGAGGCTACAGCATCATATGTCACAATATATTTGAAATTTAATTTCACAATGCGATTGCTCAGTGACTGGCTATCTAAGAGTGAATTCTCCTTATAACTTTACCTCCAATGGCGGTTTATACTTTATTAAAAGTCTTAGAAAAACACTTCAAATAAATGGTTTTATATTCAGTCAAGTGCTCCGCAGCAGTTGTCCCAAGCTTTTTTTGTTGTTGGCTCATCCTTTTTGCTTACTTGCATTTACCCGAAAATTTTATGTGACGCGAAAAACAAAAGGGTTTCAATCATGCGGTAAAGCGAAAAGTTTAACGGAAAAATCCTTTAATCCCGCAGGTATTGCTTCATTTACAATAATCTTTAAGCTGGTGCTTCTTAAAAATTTCAAAAATAATGGATGTGATGGGAATCCCTTGAATGGCGCTCGTCGATTTCCAAAGTTTCGGATATCAATTTGAAAAACCAGTGCTATCTACTATGAAGCCTTATTTTGTAAAAAATTTAGTGGATTTTAAGTTAACTGTGAGTGGATTATCAGCGAAAAATTCGATTTTCAATTAAACTAATAAAAATAATATTTAACAAGTAGTAGACTGATTCTCGTGTTCCAACATGCAGAATTACTACGAAACCTGGGTTAAAATTTTTTCATTCAATACTAAGAACAAAACCAGGAAGTATTTTGCTATAAAAAAGACCTTAAGAAAATATCAAACATTAAAATTTTTAGTTAAACGTTCGTTGGTTTTTGCTCCGAAATTTAACATAAAAAACGAAACTTGGTAAAGGCAAATTATTTTTACTGTTTCTGATTACAAGTGGATAAATCTATTAAATCTACACTGATGCCTGTAATATTATATTTATTAAATTTCAACAAAGCTTTTAAACACACCAGTGCTCTTATCTTATCAAAACACATAAAATTTCATTTCCTTTCTAAGGAGAAAAGATATTCTTACGCCATTTAAATTATTTTTCTATGAGAAAAGCTCGTATTGAACTAAAAGATAAGCGATTGCGTGTCAGCAAAATCTGACAAAGTAACTTGGCCTTTGTAAATAATGCGAAAACACGCCTTGGTTCTTTCTCACTTGATTATTTCTTGTAAAAATGAGTCAAGTTAATCTTTTGTGCTAACTGAATTCTAAAGAACGTATATTGTTACAGACGTAAAATTTTACGTTTGTGTCTGTTGTTTCCAGATAGACAAACCTTATTTATAGTAATCCTAAGTGGGTGATTCGCCGGCAAAGCTTTTTTTTAGACACCTAGCATTTTGAAGTCTGCAGCAAGTAAAAATTGTCTTTACGAATTTATTTAGATTTTTACTAAAGCACGTCATAACATAAAAAAATATCTTGTAAAATCATCGAAACTGAAAAAGAAAAACCTCTTAGGATATTGCGCCATCATCACTCAGGTGGTGGCCACCTACAAATTGGCACAAATGAACAAGAAACGTAACAAAGCAAGCAAGCGCATGCTTTAACACTATGTTCGCTCACAATTCCATGTTAGTAATTGGTTTATGGCAATAGAACCAAGTCACAAAGCAATCTAAGAATTCAACACAATCAATTTGTGATCGTTATAACGTCGGAACTACCTACACCAGAATCACTAACGCCAGACTGTCGTAGCATGTTAGAAAAAGCGCGTTCTACGAGCACCTAAAAGGAAGCACTTGACTGATTGTTCGAGAAATCACAGTGGCAAGAACGAATATTAACGCATCACGTGTCGATTGTTACGCAACACTCGTTGGCAGGATGAAAGCGGCTCGTTCTTCGAACTTCATGTCGTTGCTTTTTCGAATGGGAAGGCTTAGAGTAGGAGTCGGGGGAGGAGGGGATGTAAAGAATAACGTCGGTGGCGTCGAAGCCCCGCTGCTCGCCGAACTGACAGCGCTATCGTCTGTGGAGGAATAATCTCCGACGCCGAGTGTTTTCTCGAAATCCAGTAGTTGTCCCATGAAATTGAAGTTGGGCGAAACGTTGCTCTTTCGCTGCTTCACAAAGTCGTAAGCGTCGTTCAGCGACCACCTCATCTTTTGCATCAAATAAGCGACGGTAACAGTGACGGATCGACTGATACCCGCCAAGCAATGCACTAATACACCACAGTTTCCATCCCTGGCTTCCTCTGCAAAAACAAAAAAGTTCTTTAAAATTTGTTCAGCTTCTCGGCATAATAGATTAAGTTAAAACATTCGCAAAAGAAAAATGGGATTTTCCAACTTAAAAAAAATATAACTAATCGTTGCCCCTGAACGGCAGCAATAGCTCTTTCTTTTTCAATCTTACTTATCGACGAACTGCGCTGGAGAAAATTAGTTTAAGGACAAAACCCGAATAAGAATGTTTACATGAGCCTTTGTGTAAAAATAACGAACTATCCACTCCCGCTGCGATGAAGATATTGTTTTTACGGCGGATATTACAGCAAGCCGGAGTTGATATAACCAGAGCGCGGGTGGTACGGTCTATTCAAGTTTTGTACGGTGTAAAAATAAAAATTGACCGTTCGTTGGCAATTCCGGGCGGCTTGCCAGCGAAGTTGTCGAATGGGTCTAGGGAAATCCCTGATGTTTTGACATTACACAGAATATCAAAATAATAAACTTCGACAACAAAGACGAAAGAAATGAGAAATAATTTCAGAAGAGCTATTTTGAATGTTGCAAGTCTTAGTACAATTCTTCACTCCAATTTTAGATTAAACTTATACATTGCTAGATTTAAAGTTTTTATATCCGACTGTGAATGACTTAAGAATACAAAGCATTTTGTACCTAATAAAGCTATTTAAGGAAGCAGAGCTATTGTTCAGAAACTGATGATTACAATTTTTCGTAATATGAACTTCGAAATCAGACAAATGAATCGCGATCCAAAACAATTCGTCAAAAGAAACAATTTTTCAAAGAACAACGATCGGCCGATACGGTAAACAAAGAACAGGAAAGATATTTACAATTCAGGCATGTTTTCAATTAATGGCAGCCGGTTGTGAAACCACTTGAAAAGTATCCACGAAGCAGTCGAAGGAGGGCTGCGTGATTTCTTTTCGTGCGTCATTAATTGATGAATCACAATCGCTTGTCGTGACCGGATTTCGGAAACGAGCGCGATCGAAAACAAAATAATACAAAGAGGCGGGGAATTATAGAGGACTGCATGGAAATTTAATTGCATCTTTTTCGAGAAGATTCTCGTTTAGGCTATTTAAGCAGTTGCGTCATATCTGCATAACCACTGAGCAATTTCCTGTATAAATTTACTTTGGTTAAATCCAAAACAAAACGTGCCAAGGCTATAAAACTCATAATAAATTGAAAGGAAAGATTTTGAACGGCGGTTTTTAAAAACCAAGAAATGAGAATGAAATAAAGTTGCAAAAACTTGAACCTCAACGTCGACAATCAAGCTCAAAGGTGATTATTGGTTGGTCTTGACCAACGCGAATTGCACTTCGGTTGAATTTGCGCGCGAAGCCACAAACCGGAATAACTAGATCAATTTCGCGGGAGAAGAACCGTGTTTCAAATAATCGTTGTCAGATATCAAATATCAACTTCGTTTTAAACCAGCCTTTGGACAAAAAAGCTTTTAAACAAGCAAATAAACTTTCTTTGGCCACGTCATCTACTGTGAATGCAAAAGAACATCAAGATGCTTTTGTTAAAATGTTTATTCTTGGTTCTTAGCGCTTATTCGTCACGCTAAAATCCCGCCAAATTTTTTTTATAGCAACTAAAAGTGTCCATTGAATTGTCGTTATAAAAACTTTTTTTTAAGTTGGAAAATGCCGAATGAAGTATTTTGTTTACTAATTTTCAGATTAAATCTATCCTCTTACCTATAAAAGATATTGCTTCCGGAAAAAACTGGGAAAGATTTTGGCTCCAATGGTCAGTAATGGGAATTTGCTTATATTTGTAAGCACCACTATCCTCGAAAACATTTGGAAGATTAGGAGTAACGTTCAAAATGTAGGAGATGTTAAATCGATTGAGAGTTTCTTGACTAGCTGCATCTTTGGCACATCCTAAAAACAATCCGGGAAGAATCTCAGCAGGACTTGCTGCGTTGACGTATCCACACGGAGAAGGATAAACAGGATTCGGAGAGTCCTTTTTGCACGTGCACCCGGAACATGCGGACAAATGGTTGGGACCGGACTTGCTTTTGACATCCGGAAGACGAGTAATCGATTTAAAGCCGGTGTTATTGTTGATGGTGCGATTGTGTCGAGCACAAGTCGATTTGAGGTGCTCGCTGTCCTCATCTCGGTTGGCGTTTATTCCGCTTCGAGAATTTTGAAAGTTTGCGTTATCCGTTTCCTTGGAATCGCAAGAAATATGAAGCGCCCCAAGACCCAATATGGTCGGCGCTATTCCGGAAAGCGGAGAAACAGGAGAAAATCTGCCACCGCGGGAGTCATCACTGGCGCAGTCTTCATCATCGGCATCACTCGAAAAAGGGCTTCCGGAAATGACGCAAAAATCTGGGTAATTGTCTTCGAATTTTTTGTAACCGCCTGAAAAGCAGATAATAAATGTAAGTCGATTGCAGTAACATTTGCCATTAATTTGCTTTCAAAAGCCCTGCAAAATTGATGAGAGCCAATTAGCAGATATTTAAAAAGCTCTTAAGCAGACGATAGCCTGTGCTTTGTGGCACTAGTTAAGAATTTTGCCAAATCATCAAACACAAAAGAGCTAAAACACACTTCCTCATTCGTGGCATTTCAAATCATGCGCTTCGTGAATTTAGTCACGAACTGCTTTCCATTGCTAAAAGGCAGCGGATCTCCATTTCCTAACGAGAGCTGACAAACGAGAGAATGCCATCATAAAACAGCAAATTTCATGACTTTATTTTGCGTGAAAATAGAAGCAGGCGCAAAATGGACTGAACAGATATCAGCGCGATGAGTCATTCAGTCGAACAAGTTTTTTAGTACTTGTAATTTTTCAAGTGATCGCAATACGATACTGGAATTGAGAGCCGTGACGATCTAAACACGCTCTGTTGAACTTCTACTTGATCGCGTGCGAAGCGAACGAAGGATTTAGCAATGTTTAACGAAAGGCAAACATTGCTAAGAAGTAAATACGAGCTACGGTGACCCACACCGGAAGAAGCGATGCACTTCCTCGATAAGTGGCTTTGAACAAGAGCAACCTTTTGCACAAACAACAAGGGGTTGTCACAGCTCTTTTTCTAGGTAATCTTATCAAGTTGTAAAACAAGCACCACTTTACGACCTTTTTTAAGCGTTTAAGCGAGCATGTCTGAACAAGTTAAGAAACTGTTTGTAACCTTTTTGTTTTTTTTTCTACGCAAAACAAATAAATTTTTTTACCAAGTGAAAGAATCTAATCAATAAAAAAGTTCGACTAACAAAAACCCAAGAACTTAATTTTACAGCAATTGTGGGCATATCTTTGAAGTTAAAAATTTTTTGCGTAATGTGGAAAAGCTTTAACTGTTGTAAAAGTAATGTCGGAAAAATCATTTTAACAAAAACAATAGAAATTTTAAAAACATATCAAACATCAGTTTTAAACAAACCCAACAGATATAGTAATCCAGCAATAGTCTACTTTGGCAAATACAATTAGAGACACAATCTTTTTTTTCAAGCAAAACAAGGATTCGACTCACCTTTCAAGGCAACGACAGAGCAGCCTTCGTTTTTCATTCGCTTGTACAATAGATTCAGCATCGACAAATCATTGTTGTTGACGTCAGAAGAAACGTCGTCGTATAGAATGACTTGATAAGTCGTGCACTTTGTCAAGAAAGCCTCTTTTCCTTGATTATAATTGGGAGGCACGAGGCTTTTAAGCGAAAGCTTGTTTGCCTTTAATCGCCTCATCATAAGTTGGGGTAAAACGATGTTGTGCGAACCAGTGATGTGACCGATCCCGTATTCTTCATTGGAGCGGCAATCCAGAAGTAAGATGTCATCTTTTCTGTACAAGCTGTCGCGAAGAAAGTCAACGGTGACGTAATCAATTGTGTCCATGCTTAGTTTCATTTTGTCATACACTATAAACCTTCTATAGTCGTCAAAACTGAAATAAGCTTAAAAAGATAACTCTGAAAAATCAAAAGCAATTTTATTAAATTCATTTTTTAAACAAATTATTGCATCTTATATCAAAAGGCTATAAATTTCTTGATATGAACTTTATCACATTATCAAGCAAAAACAAACTTGGCTAAATTAAAGTGCTTAACATGCATTTCCTACCACAAACTTATACTCGCTCACTCTACTGCGGACGCTTAGTTTTTTAACTGACGATATCAACCAGCACATGTTGGTTTTGAGAAGCGTATGCGCTTTTTTTTAGAGCAAAGAAAGAAAGAAGCTTTTGTCTCTTTTTCTCAATCACCACCAAGTCATTCAAAAAAATCTAAAAAAAGGAAGCGGCACAGACTAGCAATTGATCACAAATCTCGATGCGGAAAAGAAACGCGCTCGAACGCGATGTGTTATCCGGGTTTAGAGACGCTTCACTGCTCCGTACATCCGGTCGACAACACGCGCGCAATCGTTCGATTCCGCTTTTATTGAACGACATTTTAGGTTATTAAAGAAACCTTAGAAAAATTCCAAAGAACAAATTAAAATCTTAATCAACGAGAAACGCGTTGGCACGTAGCAAATAACAACAGTTCGCTATGATGGCGGGTATTAAGAACAGTTGACCAATTGACCAATTGACCAATTCGTTTTAAATGAAGTTTACTTTATCATTGCCGATGAAATTCAATATTTACGTTTCTTGAAAAGCTTTCGTCAAAATCCTAACTTGATTTTTGGACAATTTTATTGTTTTTATTTAATTAATTTTTGCGCATTTTTAAATCACATAAACAGACATAAAAGTTTATTACACAAAACCAATCTTGAATTACTTGTTAAAGCGGGCATAGGTTATTGGTCAATCTCAGTCTAAACTTTCGTTCTTCAGCATATATAAAATTGAGATAAAGTTTCATTATCTATTTATAGCTGAGTTGCAAAGATTAATACGCCAGGCGCCAAGTCGTCGCTCAGACCAGGAAGAACATCTTCAGCAATTAAAGAAGGAGTTATTTTTCCAGCAAATGGCAGGTAAGATGAAGATTTAATCCTAACCAAACTAATAAATATCGTATAAACTGTAGGGTGATGGGAAAAATCTTGGCATTCATTAACAGCTTCTTTGAATATACATTTTTGGGAAAGAACACGGCGAAAACACGTTTGTCATGAAAGTTGTTCGCAGCTTTCGTGCACCTACGTTCGTGTAAGGTCGCAATATAAAAAAAAACAGGGCATTGAGCTTTCTCAACTGAAGCATTTGTTGGGCCTAAATAAAAACTATATCTTTACAGACTTTATATTTTTTCTCTACAGATATATCTCTACAGACCAATAAACAGAAATCCCGTTGACCCTTTATAAGTAAGCTATTCTAATTTGCAGTTTGAAAATTTTTGCTTAAATTCTTTTTCTTTGTTTGTTTGCTTTGCTTATAATTGTTTGCTTACGTTCGAGATTCCAAAGGCTGTGCTGTTGAGCAAACGGAAATCAATGATCCAAGCAGCAATTCAATTAATTGTGAGCTTATTCCTTGCTTTACAATATTGGCAGTTACATATCCGTTCTTGAAGTTAATGTTGTCTCATAGTTACAAATTGTGACATTTCACGCGTAAGAAGTCAGCCACTGTAAAGTTTAATGCGCTGTCGTTCTTTCTAAAATATAAAAGGGACTTGGCTGAAATATCTGGAAAGATCTTTTTGATGTAAAAGTTAATTGTGACATTTCGTTTCTGACAAGATAATTCTGCTGAGCGCAAAGGAAAGAGATTGAACATTAACTCTTAAATTCAAATCGATAAATTAAAATATATTATATTTCTACGATCAAACAAAACAATTAACTTAAAAACAACTCATTAACATTTCTTGCAAACCATTAAACATCCATGCAATAGACCTCAAGAAACCACGACATTTAAGTGCCCTATTATACCTCTTTACTACCGTATGAGCTGTGTTACGGCCTTACATTTCGTGTGATTACAATTGTTTAAATAAACTCAATACAAACACTGCGTCAATTATTGTAGACTCATTTTGATGCAAGAACCATAGGTACACATCCGGGATAATTCTCTAACTTCCGTTTTAGACTTAAAAAAACTTTTTCAAGCTGCTTTTTCGATCATTCCAATTCAAACTTATTTGTTTCGTTTTGAAAAAAATCTTTTGTTGTCCGATGACAAATGAGGTAATTTGATTCCGGCAAACAATTCCTAATACTGGACAAATATTCTTTTTATTAAAAGTAAGCGAAGCATTACAGAAGCTGAGTTGGCAGAAAGCAGGAAGCGGAAAGGTGCCGAGAACAAACTATAAAAATTAATCAGAATCATTCAGTTTCTGTTGTCTGATTTTATTTAAGATTTCTTATTTTCGAAACTTTATTCCAGAAAATGGCGTTTTATTCGTTTAAATGATTTTCGATTTCTTCTTAAATATCAGCTAATAATTCCGTTATATTCAAAGATTCAAATTCTGATATCAAACTCTTGTACTTTTCGTTTTTTATTTAATATTAGCTGATGACCTTTTCTCTCTTGAACTCGTCTCTAGGTCAGACTTTTCTCTGTAAGTAAACTTTCTTGTAAAGATTTCTCATTTTGTATTCAATGCAGCAATCCAAACACCCATGACCACAAAATAAAAAAAACTTTCCAGTTATTTTGATATTGTCATAACTAAAACTTAGTTGTTTTAAATAGAGAAACTGATATTTTTTAGTTTTTCATGCCGATACACATGAGTTATACAAAGATTCTATAAAAAGTTTTTGTTTAAGTGATTTCAGTTCACTTGCTGTCAGTTCTTGTTGAAAATTATAAATATATTCTTTTGCGGTTTGGAAATAAATTGTGGTAGTTTGTAAGAAACCACGCGAAGTAATGAGTTCGATTATTTTTATCATATGAAGTCATTTGCTTTTGAAAAGCTTATAAACTTGTTAAAGTTATGCTTTGCTGACACCTGACGGAATAAATTCGTAACTGGCTTTAATAAGTTGTATGATTAGACATTACCATGTTTGATTCTGAGCCATTTGGTTTAACGTTTTCTTAAAAATTCAAAATCTCGAGCATCCAAACTGTTTATAATGTGAATTTAAAAGCAAATTTTTTGTCCAGGCAAAGAGCTCGAGTTCGACATTTAGAAAGTGAACTGAACTGGCATAAGTTCTTTTGCAATTGCTGCAAGTGCTTTATTTTACACAATCAAAAAATTTACTCCAGGTTAAGAAATGCCGATATAAGTCAATTTGTTGGTTTATCGATCACTTTGGACCAATGATGGGGAATCTGCGACCTGCGAGATTTTTCAGTGCGTCCCATGAGTAGTTGGGATAAAGCAAAGCCATTTTTAGCATTTCAAGACCAAAATAGAGAAATCAGAGACAGATACTAAGTGATGACTTTTGTCTTTTTTAGAGATCATTACGTTTTTGGGACGAAACTAGAAAATTCAGAGAGAGATTTTAAGTGATGACCTTTGACCTTCTTTCTTTTACTTTTTTTGGAGATCGCTATGTTATTCGGACAAAACTAACGTTTATAAATTTGGGGCAGAACTATATTGCTCCACAAACTTTTATACGGCCCGCACCAATTTTTTAATTTTCGGATACGGCCGGCGAATCCAATAAGGTTTCCCATTTGCCCCATCCCTGTCTCTGACCGTTGACGGTAAACTCTACCGTACATAATTGTTTCCCATAAATAACACTGCATCCAAAAGCATGATTGTGACATTTTGAAATCAAAAAACAAAAAATTGTAAATTTTAACGTATAAACTTCATCAAAGTGTAATTTAAAAATTTTAAAAAAGTGTTATTATTAATATAAACACTGTTACCAGGGATATTACTTATTTTAAAATTCATTTGTTCTTCTGGTAAAATCAGAGGCAAGTAAAATTTCAACATATACAAAAGGCGTAATATTTATTAAAGAAGAACTCAACGACGTTTCGTCCGTTACATCGGGCGGACTTCATCATGTAAAAGCAGAACACATTACGCTTTTTAAATACGGTGCGCGTTGTGTTCTGCTTTTACCTGATGAAGTCCGCTTGATGTAACGGACGAAACGTCGTTGAGTTCTTCTTTAATAAATATTACGCCTTTTGTATTTGTTGAAGTTTTACTTGCCTCTGATTTTACCAGAAGAACAAATGAATTTTTAAAAAAAGTGAAATTATATTAGCAACATTTAGAAATGATTGGCTCAGAAAATCAGAAAATCACTGATTAATATTTTTCTTCAACATAAGCTGATTTTTTAGCAAGACTTTTCATCGGATTTTTCGCTAAAGTTTTGCCTAATCTACAAAATGAAAACAATTATTGTTTATTTACGAGGTGTTACACTTTTTTTCCGCATATCAGCAAAAAGAGTCAAATAACTTAATGATTATGGATCGAATTTCTAATTGTTATGGCTTTGAATATATGAAAGAGCGAAAAAGATTGTATGTACATATATATATATATAGTTCTAAGAAAACCAATTTGGAATATCTTCTTCATGAAGAACAACTGAAGACCCAAACACAGGGGCTTTAATTTAAGCATTGTGACACACAGAATTAAAGTTTTGCTAAGCATTTCCGCCATAATACCAACTTTTTGTAGCAGCATGTGGCCAACATAGTTCTTCTACTGACGATCTGAAAGAGTCCCAAAAACCGGACAAACTGCTGGGCGCCCGCATTTAGTAATCTCGAATCAAAAAGGTGCATTTATTTTAACTTTTTTTAGAGTTTGTAAAACCGTCGAAATTCGGTTTCACGATAGTTACTCGATTTAAAACGAAAAAGAAATTTTCAAACTTTTGGCAATATGCCTGAAGTGAATTCTTTATTGATATATTTTATTGGGCAGCCTTTTCGCGATTCAACTATAGTTTAAAGTTTATTTATTGCAGTCAAAATCTCGAGAAATTAACCATACGCTTTTTTTTGAAGCTAGGATATTTTTAGAAAGAAACACAGTTTTTAAAACTTTTTTTAAGAAAATTGTCTCAGGTAAGACTATACATTGCACGAAAGTTGATGAGATAAAAGATAAACAACGCGTGCTTAACGTTAAATCAATTTGCACCATTTAAATAGAGAAACTGATATTTTTTCTGTTTCTCATACCGGTACAAATGAGTTATACAAAGATTCTATAAAAAAGTTTTTGTTTAAGTGATTTCAGTTCACTTGCTGTTAGTTTCTGTTGAAGATTATAAATATATTCTTTTGCGGTATCGAAATAAATTGTAGTATCAATAGTTTGCAGTAGACCATGCGAGGCAATGAGATGAATTTTTTATCGTATAAAGCAATGGTTCTTAACCTTTTTCCGCCTGCGTCACATTTTGAGACTTTTTCAAAATTCGCGGGACACTTGGACAAGATTTCTTGCTTTTTGTCTCTTGAAAGCAGTGTTCTCTAAAAAAAGTCTTCACTTTGAATCTGTCTCGAATTTTTTGATTTTCGCCTCTAAAAATTAGTACAGTATTCCCTAAAAGTCTACACTTTAAATTCCAAATTTCTTGATTTTCATCCCTAAGAAGTAGTCTTCTTTTTTGTCATTTGAGGTAGATGGACGGGAGCTGGATGGTTCACTAAATGGCCGGATATGTTTCCATCAGCTTGAACTTGTCGACATCAGAGAGAGCACCGACTCCATTTGGATTGTGCGAGATGGGGCAAGACGTTGTTACTAGCTCAGCTGTCTGCTCTTTTGTGCCACACTCACAGTCCGCTGCACAAGCCATATCCCATTTGCGCTTTCTGAATGAAATAGACCAGTGCCGGTGCGGAGATGGTTAAGTTTGACCCATGCTGCTCTGGATTCCCGGTGGCGTTGCATTAACGTTCTTAATAAATGTATGGAGTCGAGAGTTGTTTTCTTGCTACTCCATGCTCTATCTATATTCTGCCCATCGAGGCTGATGCCCGACTGGTCCGATTCATTCAGCAGTTTGAATGTAGCAAGCACAAATAGGTGTCTTGTTTAAGTTGCTGCAGCTGTCCACTAAGTAGAGACAGGAGCTTTTTTGTGGGAGGGTGCTGGCTCCTGAGCGCGGGGAGTCACAGACAGTACGGCGTTTGGCAGCGAAGCTCAGTTAGATGCTTGCTAATACAAAAAAGTTGTCCGTTGGTGTGGAACGATGGCATCTGGTCACTATGCCTAAGGTATTGTCAATGGGCTTTTTAATAAAGAGCACTGCCGTAAAAAGTAGTGCCCATTTAAAAAAAGCAGCAAAAGAGACTCGATAAATCCTAAGAAGAAGTGTTCTCTAAAAAAAAATCGCGGAACAATGGACTAATGTTTTTTAAAAAATTTCGCGGCACACTGGTTGAGAAATATTGGTAGGCCTATAAGGTCATTTTGGGGCAAAAAAAATTTTGGGAATTGAAAACAAACACCACTTGTCAAAAAAGTTTACGATATTAGGTAAAAATCTTTTTTTAGTGATCACTCTGATTCGCGAGAAAAAATCGACAAAAATGAGATAGATTCAAAGCCAAGATTTTTTTTGATCTTTACCCTAAATTTTAGACAAATTTCTTCTCATATCCGTAAAGTTTTAGAAAATCAAAATTCGGGCAAACTTTACAAAATTTTGGAAAAACTGTATTGCCCCCCAAACATTGTTCGGCTGGTACGCCTATGTATTGATATAAAGTCATTTGCTTTTGAAAAGCTAATGTATGCTAATGAACTTGTTAAAGTTATGCTTTGCTGACACCTGACGGAATAAATTCGAAACTGTCTTTATTAAGTTGTATGATTAGACATTACGATGTTTAATGCTGAGTCATTTGGTTTATCGTTTTCTTAAAAATTCAAAATCTCGAGCATCCAAACTGTTTATAATGTGAATTTAAAAGCAAATTTTTTGTCCAGGCAAAGAGCTCCAGTTCGACGTAAAAATTAATTACGTAAAAATTAAAGTAAACAAAGAGCTCGATTCCTTAAAAAAACTACGGCTTTTAGAAATATTATTCCTTAAAAAATATTTTGGTGCCCAAGTCATGGGACTTGGGCACCAAAATATTAAAGAAAATTTCTCTCTTTAAAACTAAAAATTTAAAAGAGAAGAGTGAAGTTTGAAATTTTAACTCATAGATTACCTGTGGTTTTTGAACTTTTGTTTGAAAGTAGGTTTATATCTTTGCTTTATAATTGATGATACTGTAAAAGAGTAAATTTGATTTATGGTTTTAGGTCTGTTTGATAACGGTTTTCTTACATTTCTCTATCCATGTCACCAACCCACTGCTACAACACATGTCATTAAAATCCAGAATATGCTTTCGAAAAATAATGTCAAAGTCAAGAAACACTAAAAAAATCTGGTGTTTTTGTTTCTATTTTTGCCACAGGTCAGATTCAAATTCTAAGCATAAAAAATCTAAAGCAGTTTAAGCAGAGGTGGAACCAGATGGCAAAAACGGGGCTAAAGATCCCCTAATTTTCTTCATTTATTTGGTGGAAGTAAAAGCACAAAAATTAATTAGAACCACAACAATGCAAAGTGGTTTTCTACTTTGAGCAACAAGTGTTGATATTTTTTTGAATGAACCCATGACATACTTTGATGTATAAGCCGGTCCAGGTCACCCAAGGGTCAATTACAAATTGATATCAAGGTCACAAACAAATTTGTTAACAGTGCTGATCGCTCAAGCCTGAAGCTTGAAAAATAAGTTTAGGAACGAGAATCTTTTAAACAAATCCTGTTTGCATTGGAGCCGCATGTGATCAACTTGCAAGTTTCATTGAAGCTATTCATTGATTTCTTAATTGTCATCTGCTCATATTATAGAGCTGCTGTGGAATTGAATAAGAATCTGAAACAAGAGGTTGAGATCTAATTAAAGCCGGTGTGTCGAAAAACTCTGTTTGATCTTTTAACAATTGCTACTTAACGAATAAAAAATGTCAGAGCGGTTTAGATAAAGGGATTCATTTAGAGCAGAGGTTTTCAACCTTTTTCATACCGTGGCCCATTTTTCAACCCAAGGTAACTTAACGACCCACTTCGGTCAACAAAATTTAATTTCCAACAAAAAAAAGGTCTTCATCGTCAACACAAAAGAGGTCTTCATCTACTTTCTTCCTCCGATTTCTTAACTTTCGTCCCAATCGTCCCAAGACTCAGGTAAATTCTAAAATAATAATTATGAATTTAATATTGCCTAAATATTTTACGTTCTATATTATTTATAAAAAACTTCTTGCGACCCCCAGAAAAAAGCAAAACGACCCATTTGGGGGTCGCGACCCCCAGGTGGAAAACCACTGAATTTAGAAAATAGAATAGTGCTTTTAATAATGCAACGTTGCATTTTTTACATTGCCCATTAGCATATAAAAGATTAAATTCAATTTAATGTCATTTTAAATAATTTTCATGCGGAAGCAGATTGTGACAAAGTCGTATTTTAATTATTAGGCCTATCATTATTTTTATTACTGCCTAGTGAGACTGGAGCTTTTCAAATCTTTCTGTTTCGTGACCCACAGTTTGATAAACCCTTTAAAAAACTATGCACCAGACACTGCAATCAAAATAAATCGCTTTACATCGAGGAACACAAACAATGGTAGCTTTTTTTAGTTTTTTCACGCCGGGAGTTGGATATTTTCTTGACACATAAGAATTTATAAACCAAAAATTAAAAAAAAATAGAAGAAAACACTTTATTTATCGACTAACTATTGCCGACTTCACCCTACCCTTCAATTGATCAAAACGAAGAAGTTTCGCGACAAGTGGTTTTACAAAAGCACTTAACTTACAAACTTAAAAAAATCTGAGCCATAACGACATGCACTTTTGAAGTGATTAGCAATCAGATGGCAAGATGAAGTTTTTCAGCAAAATGACGTTTGTAACGATGGTTGTGGCAGCCTGGATGTTATACTGTTGGATCGAAGACTGTGATTCAGCACAGAAGATTCTCATTTGCAATCAAGTGCAGCCGACCTTTGTATCAGTTGTTTTAGTTTTCTTGTTACTTTGGTTGCTTTTAAGTTTTGTAAAAACGATTATTTACTCATTTGTTTATGTCTGTGGTTTTTGTGCTGTGATTGTTGTCCTGTATTTTATCGTCTACTATGATTTGAAATAAATGTATCAAATAAAAAATGCAACAGCAACAATTTTAAATAAAACTCAAGTGTTGCACATAGTCGGCAGGTTTCTCGTTAAACTAATCTAATAAATAGGAAGTTAAATAACTTATATACAGCATGCAGGTTGAAATATTTTTTCTAGAAGGTGTAAATCGGTTATAAAATTGTAAATTTTAACCTAAAAACAATAAAAAAATCTTCAAAGATTAAAAAGTGTATTTTGCTCATTTTCCGCTTATTTTTTCCAAAAAAAATGCATAATGGGACAGTTTTTGTTCCATTTTTTTACTTGAATTGAGAATCAGCTCAGCCGTTCAAATTGTAACTCACAAAGTTTAGGGCTTTAACCAAAAATTGAAAAAAAATTTGCTGTGCATTTTGCTCTTTCTTAGACGTGTCCGACATGTTAAGGCCCGTTTCCACTACGAGCGTGGAAAAAAGCATTCTTTGTTTGTTTTATTGATTTTTTTTTTGCGCTCGCTTCAATTTTACCGCTCGCTTCAATCGAAAATCAATAAAAGAGAGAAAGAATGCTCTTTTCCACGCTCGTAGTGGAAACGGGCCTTTATAAGGGAAAGTCAGGTAACTTGATGATGGCTGGTCGAATTTCTAATACAGTAGTAATAGCTCTTTGTAGTCTGTAAAAAATAGTTTTTATTTATGTCGAGTTTTAAGAGAAATTATTTGAGGTATCTTTTTCATCAACGGCAACTGAAGATCCAAAAAGTGGAGCTTCCATTTAAATGATTGTGACGCAATAAACTAACGTTAGCATTTCGTTCATTACCAACTTTTTATGGCAGCATATGGCCAACATAGTTCTTCTACTGACAACTTTTTCACCTCGGTTAAACATATAGAACAGCGGTTCCCAAACTTTTTTTTCACGGCGCCCTTTGAAGACTTAAAAATACTCGCGGCGCCGTAATGAAAAAAGGTATTCAGTTACATTACTTCTTTGAACAATCTTTTTTTCTCCGAAAAATCAGGGTGTTCTCTAAAAAAAAAAAAAAGGTCTTCACTTCGATTTCATCTCTGATTTCCCTATTTCCCTCCCAAAAATCAGGCTGTTTAAAAAAGGTCCTCAATCAAAATCGTTCTCTGAAGGGAAGTTGCTGCTAATAACCTTCACACTGCAATTATTGTGAGAAAAGCAGTAAGTACAACAACTTTCGCATACTTTCGCGGCGCCCCTGACAAAGTCTCGCGGCGCACAGTTTGGGAACCGCTGATATAGAATGATTAAACATTCTCTTTTTTATAGAGCTGGTGCCTTTTTAGGTCGACACACAGTTTTTTTACTCTATACTTAGAAATTGTGATTCTCTGGTGGGGTTACTTCAGGTTACATTGCACGAAAATCGTTCAGACAAACACGCGTGTTCAACGCTAAATCAATTTGACACGATTTCAGCCGAGAGCTTATCACAGTAAAAATTAATTGTAATGTTGACTGAATTACTTTGGTCATAACAAAAGATTTTAGTTCGAAGGATCGGTAGTTATTATTGCTTATTATACTTTTTTTGTGTACAAAAGAAAAGAAACATCACTAATAGATTAGAAATCTTTGCCGTCTTTAGGTAATTTTCTTGACAACTCAATCGAGTTTTACAATTACCATGCAGCCTGCAGTGGTATGAGATTTGTGTTTACAAACATAGTTTGCATGTACGATAATTTGGCTCAGCAGTTCCGGTTACATTTGTTGACTTGCAGTTCAGCTACTTAATGCCAGGTTTAAAAACAACAGTAATAAGACTTATAACTACAGGTGTACTTAGAAGTATTTCAATTAAAAAATAAAAAATAAAGATTTTCTCGAAATCTATTCATTTTTTAGAAAATTCTTCTTTTGATTTGGCAGCATTATGGCTGAATGACCATGATACAATGATCTTAGTTCATTTTAACATTAGTATATGTTTTTATGCCTTTGGACTAATAACTTACGTCAATTCTCTCTGTTTAGTGGCCTTGTAAAACAACTCTAAATGCCCGTTTCCACTACGAGCGTGGAAAAGAGCATTCTTTGTCTCTTTTATTGATCTTCGATTGAAGCGAGCGGTTAAAATTGAAGCGAGCGCAAAAAAATCAATAAAACAAAGAAAGAATGCTTTTTTCCACGCTCGTAGTGGAAACGGGCCTTAAAGCGCACATAGCTGAGTAGTGGTGAAACGTTTTTTAACGGTAAACTTATATTGCTTTTTTTTAAGTCTGTTGCCTCCCAACGTTTTGTCCACACCTGTAGTTTTTTTCGAATTGAAATTAAGAAAAAAAAAGGTATTCACTTTAAATCAATAGTTGAATATAGGGTTTATCTTCAAGATTAGTGTTACTCAGCTACCGGTCCCCGTAAACTTTTTTGCTGGTTCACTAAAATTTATTTTAATTTTCTAGTCCGCAAGGACTTCAGGGTGTTTTGAGATCAGATTAGAAACCGCTGATTCAGTAAAATTAACAAAAGTTTGATTTTAAGAGACTACTGGGCCGCAAAAATAGTTTTGAAATGTTAGACAGGTTTGCAAACTTAAAAAAGGTTGAGAACCACTGTGGTGGATCACTCGTGATGCCATGGTTAATAAATGATCATAATTTGACGGGCAGCACTCCTGCACACACCATCAAAATGGTAGGCTCAGATCTGGTACAGTCTTGTTGTACGATACGCTAAATTAAAAAGCACTGACATAGATGATAAACAGCAGCAAGCAAACCATAGCAAAATAGGCCTGGCATTTGCAGACAAACTTTAATTATTTCTTCTTGCAATCAACATTCCTGACTACTCGGTGACATTACACGATTTGTTTCGACTTCGCTATCAAAAAATGTACAATTTGATGACTTTATACAAACTAAGCTGTTGCTGACTTCTTGTGATTTCAGGTGAACTTACGTTTTTTCTGTTTTTAGACGGAAACGAAATGTAGTTTTGAAATTACTGCAAAAAGAAAGCATGAAGATTATCAGTAGTTTGCTGGTAGTAGTTTCGCAAATGTTTTTTATTGTTGAGAAAATTTTTAATACATTAGAAGCCTACTGTGACGTCATTAAATGCATATTGCTATGGGCAATAAAGTTACTTTTGTTTTTCGTTGAAATAATTACGACATTCAAGTTGGTTTTTCCTTGCAAAATAGGAGCTTTTTTTCACAAGATTGGATTTCAAATTTTTCTTTTATCAATTCACATCAATAACACTGCAAACAGCTCGAATGCTGCTACGGATGTCGGAAAATTAACGCTTGATGAAACGGAAGAACAACTTCCTAAAAACTCTTATCAATTCGAAAACTTACCTCAATTCTTATATAGCTGTTGCTGCAATTTGTTCACTATGCTGAAAAATGTGTTTTTGAAAGATTTTCAATTTTTGGCGCGAATGTCGTGTCTTGTGCTGCACTTCATTAATAGTGTTTGGGATTCGCTGCTTATTTTGCTTTCACGTTCAACTCCGTTAGTTACATGACGCAAAACCAGGCATTTTGTTTTGTTTTGTTTCGCCAGTTATTGCCTCTTGTTTTCAATCAAGAGTATGTAAATTGCAATTAGCTTTACAATTTTGTTTTTTTAGTTGAATTTTACTTTTGCTAACATGTTTGACAATAGCTATTAAAAGCCTAACAATAAAATCTGTTCGTCTATATGTCTAACAGTGGCAATAAAAAATATCGCCCAAAGCCCGATCGAAAAAATTTTGATAAGCTATCAAGTTTTCGAGCGATGTATTTGCACCATTGTCAACCAGGGGCTCCGAAAACGGGGAGCCAAAAAATTTTATGGCGCTCCCGCTGAAAATAAATCTAGACTTAAAAATATATATTTATGTGTTCCTTAGATCCCAGGATTAGCCAGAACACCTGCAAGCCTGACTAAAAAATTCTACAAAACCGCAATAATCGCGGCTTAAACGTGCAACAGTTGTATGAACAACAAGGCGAAGCCTGTATATATTTTGTCATTTAATTAAAGCAAATGTTTAATGATAAAATTATTGCAACCAAGGCAAAAATTTTCAAATTCTTAATACAAAACAATGCATAAATTTCAAAGTAAAAAAAAGCAATTATGAAAATTGAGTAAAATTCCAAATTTTAGCGGGAAGCGTTCTTTTTCTTTGCTCCCATATCGGACGCCTCTTGTTTTGAATTTGTCGTCGTCGTTTGAAAGGGCTCCAAGTCAGACACAAGCAGGACTGGGGCCGAGGGTTTATCCTTTTACCACCCTAGGCTGCTGTACTGGCCGGATCAGATGCTGGCAGTGATGTTGTTAAGCCAGCATCGAGTTTCGTCATTCAAAACCATCAGACCTCGTGCTCCATGTGGTGCCCGATGTATGGCGCACGCTATTAGAACGTGATCTGTGGCTTGTTCAGCGGCGCTGCAATCGCAATTCGGTGAAGGAGCGAGACCCCTTTTATACATGGACGAATGGAATCGCCCGACACCAGTTCTCAAGCAGTTGAGCTTAACCCAGGTGGTCGGGACAAGCCCATCCCAACAGGCCTGGCCACAAAAACATGGAGCCTGGAAGAATTTTCACAGTACTCCACCTTTCATTTATGATTTGTCCACTCAGAAGCGCGGATGCAGAGTGTTTGGAGTAACGTTAAAATTAAAACACTTCATTTCCTCTAATTAGAGTAGATGTTTTTAGAAATATTTTATTGTTACAGAGAACGATAAAATTTGTATAAGTGCACCTTGGCACAAAACAAAAACGCGCCTTATCAAACCCAATGTTCTTCACTTTTTGAAATTTTTTTTATTATAGCAGTGCTTGAAGTTACTTTCTTGGTTAACAATGCGCAGGTCAAGGTCAAGCGCTTGTATGTTTATGAAAAAATTATTGTGATTTTTAGCTGTGAAGACAGTGTTAAAAGTATTTTGAAAAAGTTCCATATTTTTTTTGATTTTATCTAAATCATATTTATTTTCATTTTCGTGCAAGGACCGGATTTCTTGCCATTAAACTTCAATAAATTTTTTACAAAAATGAATTTTATTTTGATCTAACAAACATCACGTCGCATAAACTACGTAAGAGACAATAAAAAAATACCAGACACTGCACAGCGTTCATAATGAAAAGCATGAATAAGAAAGTTGTTCTTTCACATTAGAACTGGCCAGCAGACTTGATCAAAACAATGCACGGCTTCGAAGGCAACAACGCTCTACAATTCTAAGAATAAGACTTAAACAAGCGGATAAAATAATTGTATAAAAGCAGGAATGTGTGACATGACCGCTGACGGCGCGCTTGATCACAGATTAATCGTCGTCACGTGTTCGGGAGAGGAGTTTCTGTTGGTTGTCGAGACAATCTTTCAACTTATCTTCAGTCATGCACATTCGCTGTTCAAGTATCGATAAAGTCTGCAACGAATTTAACACAATGATGTTTTCTAAAAGATTTAGTGTAAGGTGGATGCGTTCCACGTTATTTCGCGTTTATGTCAGACGGCCTATTCTTGTAATAAGGCCGTTAAGAAATTCTTAGCTTGCAGCATTACTTGGTACAAAATCGACAGATTCATGATTGTAAGATTACGAGACCCAGTCTAAGCACGAGTTGTTTTAAGTTTGTAAAGAACAAGACGAGGAATTCTTATAAAATTTACAGTTTACCACGACGCTGATTCTTACAACGAAAGGATAAACTTCCGATGATCCAAACATTTAACTTTTGAACCGTACCTGTGTCAACATGTCCAGTTGACCGACGATTTGCTCCAAGGTGGTTGACAACTTGGGAGGGATTCCCTGTCCTTCCATGGACCCGGTGATGCTGGTGGCAAAGTGGGAAGCATCACCTTCGTCTGCTGCTCTCTGCTGGACAGGTGAATGGTGAGAACGGTCCGCGAGGTGGCGACGGGCGTGAGAAGCTTGATTGATGGAAGTTAAATTTAAGTCTTCAAGGCCTCGCTGCAAAAAACAAAAAACAAAACAGTTTGTCGGTAAAGTCACCAAAACCACGGCTCTATGAGACAGACAAAAATAAATTATTTAAATATAAAAACAATTGCTTCGCGCTGGCAAAGCAGGTTTTCTCTTTTATAAAAAGCGTCAGTTAATTGCGTCCAAAGTGAACAAACTACATAAGCGTAATTCTTACGTACAGTGGTTTCTGAGAGATACGTCGCTTCAGGGTTACCACGTGATTCACGTGGCTCGGCGGCGGGCCAAGCTTTTTTGGGAGGAGAGACTTGAGGCGGATGACCATTAATAATGCAAGGTTTGGGGTCAGGGTTGCGGGTCGCGACCCCGTTTGGCAGCAGACCACGCTGATTGGTCGTTAATCGTTCGCTGGAGTCAGTTTGATCGAAGTTTGTTTTCCATACGATAACCTAAACAATATATTAAGCGACATTCAAGCAATGCAAGTCAACAAAGACGCGATTATGACGTTACCTGCTCATCGGCGCCACCTGACGAAAAGTACTCTCCGTTTCGCGAAAAACTAACAGCTGTGACTTGCTCCTGTAGTAAAAGAGTCCAAGTTATAACAGTTTCATTAGAAGCTTTTTTTAATTATAAATTTCAGATTAAAGATAAAATTTTTTACAATTTGGTAGTTTAAACACAATTAAACAGGTAAAATGTCTCGACAAAACAAGTTCCACAATCGGCACAAACTTACGTCAAAGTCTTATTACAAACATTTTAAAAGCGCGAGAAGGTTTGGCATTCAATTATTTAAGCAAATTTCGGGTAATTTTTTTCTACTTTTCTTTTCAGCTTTTTCAGATGTAACGAAAACTTTACTGAAGAGAAAAAGAAAAAATAAAACTTTCGCACAAATTCGCTCGAATTTGAATTAAACTTTAAGCTTAAACTTCATAAGAGATTATCAAGTGATAATGCATCTCATCAAAACAAAAGCCATAACCATGATTTATTTACGTTGAGTATAAAAAAAAACATAACTTAGCCATTTTTGATTAAAAACAAAACAGAACTTCTGAATGCAAAGGAGTTTACCTGATGCCCATGAAGTGTGAAAAAGAGCCTCCCTTCCAGCAGGTCTAATATCTTCACTGTACAATCATTGGAAGCGGTAATCAGGTAATTACCAGTTGGATGAAATGATATTTGATTGACAGGACCACTGTGAACTAAAAAGAACAAAGATGGTAATGCAAAAAAGCTGTTTAGAAGATGGGATGAAGAATATAAATACGTAGAATGTGACTGGATACACATTAAATAAGATTCAATAAATACATAAATGTAATACATACAAAATATGATAGAATATGCATTACCTTGATAGTGCTGGAGCAATTTGTTCGTTCTAATATCCCATATTTTAACGGTGGCATCACTGCTCGCTGCTGCTATACAGCTGCCACTAGGGTGAAATTGAACGTGATTAACGAAACCTCCGTGCTGGAAAAACGTGTGGACGCATTCCTTCGAACTTCTACATTTGTAAAATTAACGAACATTAATCGAATCGGTACATTGCGAGAAGTAAAATCTTCCTCTTTTTTATGAATAGTTTTCTCGCATTTCACGAGGTGCAACAAATTTTCAAAATATGAAATTGCGGAAACCCACCGGTCCCACAGCTTGACTGTCTTGTCGTCACTTCCGGAAACAACGAGTCGATTGTCAGGTGAGAATCTGGTCAAGAAACGAACAGATTAACTTTTAAACACTTCTATCTAAGTGAGAAGAAATCCTTAAATTTATTTTGTTCCAGGCAAAACCTCTCGTACTGTTTCAACGGACAAACAATGATGGCTTTATAAAAAGGGGGGCCGGTGCAAGAAAAATAGAGGGTGACTTTTTAGCGTTCCAAAACAAAGTGATCTCCCTAAAAAAGGTCCTCATTTTAGGGGGTTACTTTTTAGCGTTCCGAAACAAAGTGATAACTTTAGGGGTGCCACCATTATGGTACTACTATGAAAGAATAGAGCGATATCTTGCTTGGGGGGGGCTGGTGCGGCCGCAACACTTGCACGGTACTAAAGCCATCACTGCGGACAACACTGATTTCCATGCTGGTTGACAAACACAAACTCGTACTTGGCGCAGCGAACCCAATTCATGTGTTGCGATAAGGAAAATTGGAACTTCTGCCGGTGAACAGACCACATCTTGATCGTCTTATCATCGGAGGCAGTGAGAAGGTTGACGCCGTCGCTCGAGAAATCGACGCTACGAACGGTTGCAGTGTGGGCTTTAAATACAGTTGACTCTCCTTTCCTATGAAATCATGTAAATTTGGGTTATGCCAAACAAGTAAGGCATGTTTAGTTAGTTAACTGCTAAATACAGATTTATCTCACTAGGACTAGAATCTAAGCTATTTGTTTAATATCCAAAGTAAGTCCACAGTGGCGAGCAAAAAAGTAAGGCTTTTTTATTCTTTTAGACTTTTTCAAAATAACTTAGTTGAAATTGAATTACATTGAATTTAGTAAAATTTTTAGTGCTCTTTTTGATGATATATTACTTGATACATACTGTATAATTGAATTTTAACAAAATTATTTTAAAAAAATCTAAAAAAGTCTTACTTTTTTGCTCACCACTGTATTTCAAGGAAAAAGTATTTTTCCAAGAGAATTTAAATTAAGGACTAAGTCTGCTTGCTTTGTTAAACGAATTAATCTATGTTTATATTGCAAAAAAGCTGATAAAGTTTTGATAAACAAAAATACTATATCAAGAATTGAGAAGAATTATGACAAAAACATATCAGTCACTAACACACTGGGAATCCATAAACGAACAGTTTTATCTCTTGATCCTGAAGCCACAAGATGACCTGATGGAGAAAACTGAACCGACAAAACGGCGTCCTGTAAAATGGACAATAAAAATTGTTTCTAAAAAACTTTACAAAAAATAATAACTGGTTTTGATCAAATTTTTACCTTATGTCCAACAAATCTATAAGACCTCATATTTGGCTTGAAATTCCAAACCATTAAGCATGAATCCATTGAACCAGTGGCTGCACAAGACAAACTTATTAATGACATTAAATCTAATTAAATAGTCCCAGGAAAAAATATTGCATAAAGTAGCTAAAACCATGGCTAATTAAAAACGCACAAAATTTATTTATTTTTTATTTTATTTTATCTCTATATTTATCCTCCTGACTCGCAGGAAAGCAACAGAGGCGCTAATACATAGGGTAGGCAATTATCCCAACCTGCTTCTGCAGATGCCAAGATATTGCTGTCTGCTTGTAATTTAATAAAGATATGACTGTAATTTAGAACTGCTTGTCAGGACCACCAAGCAAGGGAATGTGCTGTAAAATGTCTTTCCCAAGGACACAACAGAATGGCATGAGTCGGTTTTGAACTGAGACCATGTTGGTCACGAGTCCAGCACTTTAACCACTCGACTACGCTGTCGACAAACATCGTGTTTTCAAATCAAAACTTTAAAAGTTAATAGCATAAAAATGATTTCAATTTTGTTGCAAACTGTAATTTGTCTAAATTCTAAAGCTTTTTTAAACTTGCCATTTGACATAGCTACTAATTGTAATTTATCATGAAATGGTAATTAAAAAATAAGTTGTGGGTTGTAACTACTGACATACAGTGGCAAGCAAAAAAGTAAGACTTTTCTATTTCAATAAATTTTTTCAAAATAACTTGGTTAAAATTGAGTTATATTTCTCAAAAAAATCAATTAATATTGGTTTTAATATAATTTTTTGTGCTCTCTTTAATGATATATTATTTGATAAATATAATTCAATTTTAAGAAAGTTATTTTTAAAATCTAAAAAAATATAAAAGTCTTACTTTTTTGCTTGCCAATGTACGTAGTAAATGCAGGAATCCTAAAATACGTTTTGGCATGACTCAAATATTTTGTAAGCCCAATTTTACTTAACGAAGTTGTAATGAAATAACAATGTAAACAGTGTACCAGCTGTTTATATCAACCTGGCAAAGGGTTTGGGAGACTAACATACTAAATTAAAACTAAGTTTTGGAGACAAGGTAAATGTTATTTACATTAAATTGAAAGTGTTTTTTCTACAAAATAGAAATTTGGAAAAGATTTTAAGGAATTTAAAAAACATGTTTTAATCTTCAATCAAAATTGTAGACCTTTTTAAATCTTTATTTAATTTCAACTCTGTATTTGTCCTCCTGACTCACAGAAAAGCATTGAAGGCACTACACATAAGGCAAACAATTGCTTCGACCTGCTTTCAGAGATGCCAAAATATTGCTGTCGAGTTTAAACTTTAAACTTTTTTTTAAATATAATGACTGAAATTTAGGACTGCTTGCTAAGATGATCAAGCAGGGGAAAGTGATGTAAAGTGTCTTTTCCAAGGCACAACAGAACAATATAAATAGGTTTTGAAATGAAACTATGTGGATCACAATCATGATGCTCTTAACCCCTGGACCATGCTGTTGAGATAATTTTATTGACATGATTATCAAACTATAAATTGACATAATTAGCTTAATTGTGTGGTTGAGTAAATGTAAGCAACTTTTTATACCAATCACAATTAACACGGTTAATTAACTTGTACTTTTATAATTTTATTGTATTCTTGAAAAAAAATCACAAAAAAAACAGTCCAACTAGAGATCAATATCTTGGCATCTGTGAAGCAGATTTGAATAATTGCTTGTCAGTAGTATTAAGTTTAATGTCTCTAACATTGTCCAGCAAGCCATAAGAAGAAATAAATAAGAAATGATGTTATTAAAAGTGAACACTAACAATGAATGAGTCACAAACTTATAATATGATTGTGATAGCTTGTAAATTTTTTTGTGACATAAAACATTAAGTTTCAGAACTAAACTTTAGATCATAAGCTAATATAAGTAAATTTCTGCTTTAAAGAATACAAAAATTCAAAAAAAAATTGAAATAAATTTGCTGGTAAATTATCTGAGCCATAATTTATTTGCATACATTAAAAATAATCTTGAGCTTACAATAAAAATGTTATACTTTAATATTTGTGGTTGGTCTTTAAGTAAGCAACACTTGTATGTTTAAATGCACTTAACAACAATGACTTGAGGTTTTAATAAATCAAATACCTAATTGCTTCATGTTTGGATTGAAGTCACAGCTGGTCACAGTGTCTCGATGTCCTTTAAATTGCCGTTCAAGAGTAGGATCATCCTAAAATAAAAATCATTTAATTAAATAAAATTTTACGAATACAAAAAAAACATTATACTTAAAAATATGGTTTTATAAAACACAATAATTTATTAAATTATATGATATTGTGCAAATCAAAAATAGAATTTTGTTCATTCATTTTCATTATTAACCATGCCGGCTTAAACAGCAACAACTAAACTGGGCAAATAATAAACAAGAACCACTAGAAGTTGGGGTTCATAAAGCAAATTGATATTTTGAAAAATGTTTATAAAAAGTTTTGACAAAGACAAGATGTTACTAAAAAATAAAAATTAACCTGAGAAGACATAAACAATTAAAGTTTTATAAACAATTGCAAGACTTAGATTAAAAATAACCATGACTTAAAAAATCACACATTTTATTTTTAGGGTCTTTTTAACCCTTTGACAGTCCCATGCATCACATGTGATACACAGGGCCATTTAACTCAGATGTCTTGAAAACCTCTTAAACTGTCAAAGGGTTAAGTTGTTTGTGAAACTCTAACACCAATTCTTCCTGTGCTTATTATCGCTTTTTCAAGAGATCCATTTCTCTTGGTTTCTTTTTTTTTCATCCTAATGTTGCCGAGAGATTCCAGGTTAGTTTCACCAAAAAAAATTGGGGTCTCTTTGAGAAGTCACTGTAAGCAATTTTTTTCGGCAAAACAAACCCAGTATCCCTCTTTCAGCACCAGGATGGAAAAAAAAAGAAACCAAGAGAAAAAGGATCTCTCAAGAAGTGATAGCAAATGCATGAGAATCTGGGTTAGTTTCACAAATGAAAATCACTTACAGTGAATTCTTGAAAAGACCCAAAAATTGTTTATGGTGACTTCTTGAAGAGACCCCATTTTATTGGCATATGTTTACTACATTTGCAAGGAAAACAATACATTGAAAGATCAAAGGTTTATTAATAGGTCAAATTTTATAACACAAACATTATTTACATTTAAGACCATCAAAGAACTTACCAGCATAGTAGCAGCCATTTTCTTATACTTAATGCAAACAAACCAAGAAAATAATTTTTTTAATAAAATTTAACAGATTTAACAGTTGCAAATTTAACAGTTTAAATCAATCACAGTAAGCTAAATTTCTAGGCCATAAATCATGCCAAAAAAATATAATTATAAACAATCATACATTTAAAGCAACCTGTTACAGTAAAACATCAGTCCAGATTGATATTAAAAATTTATTCATATTAAAAAATTACAGATTAACCAATAAAATTTATTGGTATATTTAAGAATTACGGATTAGCTGATTTTAAACCAGATTGATATTAAAAATTGCCTATTAGCCCCAATTAACAAAGAAAAACTCTTCAAAATTAAGTAATGTAGGCCTAATTCTGTAATTGATCACGATAACGTCAAAACTTTTACTTTATTTAAAATAAAAATTAATTATTGAGTTAAATCTCATTTAAAAATGAAGACGAATGTAAAATTACATAGATCGCCTTGAAAACGTTTGAACATGATAGAAGTATTTACATAAATTGGCACCAACTGAACTGTAATTATAAAATTCAAACCAACGCGCTTCTCTAGCTCCCTCTACACTCTTTTGTTGTCATTAAATAAAATAAAAAGTGTTTAAAGTGTGCAAGTGAAAAGAAGAAAAATAATAGAAGTGGCGTGCTTACGTGAGAATTAGGTGCACTTAATTTTAGATTTAAAGTTAGCAAGGAAAAAAAAACAATAGACAAAGCTTTCTCATTTGAATCTTTGGAAGAATTGAAAGAAACTTGAAGTTAACCTTTACAGATAACAAAACAACTTTTATTCATCTGTTTTTTTGACGATATTATTAGGCCACAAAGTTGTAACCAATTCAACATTTGAAGAAAGAAAATCAATTTCGAGTTCTTTTCTAAGATGTCCACCAAAGCTTGAATTCTTATGAGTAGAAGTCCAGTGAAAGTCAAGTCTTTTCAAGTCCGAACCTAATAGTAAATCCAAAAGTTTTGTATTATAATAATTTTATATTTTATTTAGTAACTCAAGTCGAGTTCGAGTCCTTCGGTACCATGCCGGCGTTATTTCTACATAGTTCTATTTTATGAGAAAGAAAAAATTTCCATTAATTTAATGCATCAGCGTCTAGACCTTTTTCAAGCCACCTAGTGGACATGGTAACCATTGCTAAGCCAAACAAGATTTGGCTTTATTTATTTTGCTTTAACAGCCAAGTAATGAAGCGGATAGCTTATTTGGTGATATGAATTTGGGGGTATGATACTAATTTAAATTCTACAATCTGCATGTAGCCTACAGCCTCTACATATGACTCGGATCACGCTTTACTTTTGTTTTGTTTCATTTTATTTTATTTATTTTTTTATTTTATTTTCTGTTTTTTCTTGAAAAGGTGCTGCAACCATGCACACTTATTCTCAAAAATTTGTTTTTTACCTTTATCGCATGCCATACGTTTACGTTTTGTTGCTTCTTCCTTTTTCTAGTAGCCTAGTAGTAGCAGTAGTTTGTTTTTATTTGCATCCAAAAAAACAATTGATTGTAATTGAAAAGGAAATAGAGCAAAGGTTGCAAATAGGGAAACGACAACTAAACAACAACATATGCACAATAAAGATTGTGCATGTTCACGGCACCAGTGTTCTGCTTTCTACTACTTACAAATTTGTACTTTACTATACTTTTTATGGCGGAACTGAAATAAAAGATACTGATACTGAATCTGTTATCTAAGTAATGAAAACTAATTTTTTGCACTCATTAAACTAGTACTTAAACTTTGCTTGTAGCCAGAACTGTAATTATTTTTTTAAAGAAATTTTTTCAAACATCATTTACACTATAGCTCACTGTAATTTTGCTTTTAAAATTTATTTAAATCATATGTTACATAGTTTAAATTAAAACCAAAATTCGGTAGACGACCAAACTATTTTGTAACTTTATTATGGTAAACATATTTTTTTAATTTAATTAACGATTTACGTGTCTGTGTCAACATTTTTTTGTAGAAATGAATAATTTTTTTATATTCTTGTTTTAAATAATACAGGGTGTCCATAATTACCACTACAACTTCAAAAATTTGCCATAAATCCATTTTTGAAGTTATTTTAGTAGCCTACAGTTTCTGCAAAAGGAAAGACAAACTCTTTGAGCTTTTATCTAATTATATTATTTTGTCTTTTTGTTTTTTGATTTAATTATTTACTTATTTTTTGTCTTTTTGCGGATTCTTGAATTTCTTAAAATGAGCACTCCCCAGGAGAAGGCCCAGTGCGTGTATTGGTTTATAGAGACAAAATCAGACAGTTAGTGCGGAAGTTCTCTGGATTTGGGTGTCTGATTTTGTCTCTATATATACCAAGACACGCACTGGGCCTTTTCCTGGGGAGTGCTTATTTCAAGGAATTCAAGAATTGGCCAACCGCTCTTGACCAATGTGAAAGCTCTTTTTTATTTAACAGTTCAGTTGGGCTCGCTTCTTTTTCATTACTAACAATTTCTTTTGAAAAGTGTCAGACAAAAAGTCTTCCAATTCTATTTGCTACTTTCAAAAAATAAAAAAGTTTTCACCAGTAGGATTTGGTCACAGTATTTTGTTTACTTGGCCCGCAAATACTTTTGATAAAACTAAATGGTCAAAAAGATTGATCGCTCCTGAATTGAGTCTTGTTTTTTTTCGTTTCTACTTACTTTTAAAATCCTTTTTTTTTATTAGGCCCTACAGTAATTTGCTGTTTAGTAAGTTTTTTCGGGCATACCTAAACGGTTAGTTTTTGTTTTTTTAGTTAAAATAAGCTAAAATTTATGTTTACCGAGACTGCCTTTTCGACAATAAAAGTGCCTTTTTTTATTAAACTTTGCTCCATTGCTAAACTATTGTTATTTGCTGATGACTATTTCCGAAACAAAATTGGTAACACTAATTCTATAAATAGATATTTTACGAAGTTTTTTGGATTTAATTTTGGTCCATAATTATAGAGACAAGTGTTATCAAACGTTTTTTTTGCTTACTTACTTACTTTATCCGCGTCCTTGTGCCCCCGCTTTTGAAAGTATAGCAAGAAAAGGGGCAATTTCCCCTATCGCCCGATTTCGGCGCCCCTGTAGATATTCAAAAGTGATATAAGATATCAATGGTGTTAATTAAAGCGTAAAATTACGTTACCAAAAAAATTAAATAATTTTTTTAATTACGTTAATGGTTTGATAATAAAAAATAATAATGATTTTTAAAGAGATTGTACATTGTACAATGAAGTCAGCGGAAATAATTGGGTCAAAAAATCTGGGTTATTTGATTTAGAAAGTGCAACTTCTATCAAAAACAGGCAAAGAATTGAATTTCCATTTAACTTTTGTAATGATTAAATTTAGTTGAGCTCCGCTGGTTTAATATTGTATCGATCAAAATCATACATTTCTTTTGTCCGGTTCAGCTATCAGTAAACAAATTTAGTTTGTTTTTATTTGGCTAAAGCCTACCAAAAACAGAAGTATTATCAGTTTTGTGCAATGTGATTAATTCCAAGTAATTTTTAGTTAATTTCCAGTTTAGATCAAAATATATTTTGCAAGCAACCAAATTGTAGATAGGTGTAGCTTACTAGGTTGAACAACTAATAATGGACATGTTTTGTTTATGATTTTACGTTTGTCTATTTATTCAAAAACCGATTTCTTTTGAAACTGTTTTGCCGAAGGGAAAAACAATTTTTTCCACGTGACGCCATCACATCCGTGTCACGATTTCTTATCGCTGAAATTTAACAGGTAAACAAAGGAACGCCTAACATATGAGCGAAATGTTGACAGACCAACAGTTAAAGTAGACTATCGAACTGAACATCACGTTGCTCAACAAGATAGACCTACAAATTTTGTTTGAAATTTTTTTGTTTTTATTTGTCAACCTATCAGTAGTGGCCATCCATAAATCAAGCAAAACTAAACAAAACCAGGCGACGCAATTTAATGGTTGATCTCGCGTATCATCGACGGATTAATTGGTTCAACTTCATAAGTTGCTTCAAGGCAATCACGTGATAACAAATCGGCTTAAATGCCGCAATAAATTACACTCGACAAGTTGAAAGAAAACAAACCATAAAAGTTTTCAACAAACTTTCCTATGTTTTCTGCATTCGTTTTCTATCAATAAATTGACCAATAACTAACCTTTTGGTATTTTTAAAGTTTTACATGACCGGTGTTTTTTGTAAAGAGAGCGTTAACTAACGTATTGCAAACGAAAACCTTTTTTATGCTAAATGTAAATATTTTACCGAGAAATTAACATGAAATATTGACTTAGGAAATCTAATTGTGGCATCAAAGACAAAATTTTACAATGCTGTGCTAAATAAAAAATACAGAAAAAAATGGCACATTTAAAACCTTGTGGACTATTGGGTTGCTTTGTACAAAAATAATTTCAAAACCAGATATTACTTTAAATTGCTTTATTTTGATTGAAACTAAATAGTTTCACTAATAGAAAAGGTTTATGTAAAAGTTTTTTTTTGTCTAATTTTTTTTTATCTACATTATTCTACATTATAGGTGGTTAATGAACGTAACACAAGCTTTGTAGTCTAATTTAATCATAACGACGGATACAGTCTTAAAAATATATAAACGAAAATGATAAAAAAACATAAAAAAGCAGCTCACAACGTTATTATTGAATGAAAATGATGAGCTTTTTCACCAAAACAAATGTACAGATAATAACGAGGTGCCTCGGCAAATGCAAGTAACAGAAAATAATACTTAAAAGCAGTGTAATCACTTTGTGCTAATCGAAAAAGAAGATGGTTATAGTAGAAACAACTAATCTTTAAAAGCGAGCTTATTTCGGAGCAAATTACCGAGTTTGTTTTAGCATTTTTCGTATGACCCAAATTTTCGTTTCGATATATCGCAACAAAGTTTAATCACCCAATTAAACGTAATCACTTGAAGTTTTTTTATTGGTAAAAAATTTTAAAATAGCTTTTAACAGCAAATGCTTCATTTAAAGCTCTTTTGTTAATTGAGTAGCCTTAAAAAAGGCTGTTTTGAAAACTCGAACGTTTTCGTCTAGCTCGCTTCAGGAGGTTTCGCTAGAATGAATTGCAGAACTGAATGTAGTATTTCAAAAGTTTTAAGACTGATTCTGATTCTCTTTTATTTTCATTCTCAATTAACAGAAGAGCTTTAAATGAAGCATTTGCTGTTAAAAGTAATCACTTGATTTTGGTCTCAATTTAAAAATATATTATTCTTGAAATTAGTAATTAAACGCCATTTAGCTTTCAAAATAATTACAACACTGTAGCACTTTTAAGAAATAAGTGCTAAAAAACTTCAGCAAATGGTGATGGATTGAACAACTTTACAAGCATTTTAATTTCATTTATAAAAAATGATGACAAAACTTATAAAATACGATTAAAAAATTACTAGTATTCAAAACACATTAAAGTAATTGACGTATTAATTATACTAAACAAATAGCAAAAATTTATTTCCACTGAATGTTATACAGTATATATAAAAAAAACAATTGTCCAACCAAGTAATTCTCAAGCTTTTTGTGGCATTTGGCCCCCAAAAGATTAAGATTAGTTTTTTCTAGATTTTTTTTCATTTCCTGCTAATAAAAACGTTATATATACATATACACATTGTTTACACATTGTAGTACGGTACTTCAAAAAAAAAAGTAAAGGGGCTAAATTAAATTATGATGACTAAGCATTGGTTGACATTAATATTAATGTGATTTCCACGTTATATATTATTGTGACAAGCTCTATAAATTACTGAGAAATTATGCGCAACATAGAACATAGGTGCGTAATTAAACATAAACGAAAGGTTAATAAGCGAATAAATTTTGATTGGTGTAGCATTTTTTCGAAAAACATTTAATCATCATTTTCGCAATCACAAAGCAAATTTTCATCCATGATCGAAAATTTTTGATTTAGCATACTAGACCTGTGTCTTAACTTAAAAAGTAAAAACTAATTATTGAAAATAGATGTGTTGATTTTACTAATTCAAAATCATATAAAAAAGTTTAAAACTCACAGTGACAAAAAAACATTTAAAACACTAATATAAAATATAAACACTTACGTTATAATGGAAAAAATAGTGATACCACTGTAAAGAATAAAAGGTAAAGAGAAAACTTTAAATAGAAAATGTAACCCATCATCTCACATTTTGAAGCAATTGTGCAATGTTACAGAGAAAGTTCTGAGCACAACGATACGACTTTTAAAAATTTGTTGTTGATTCTTTAATACGCTAACATAATGTCATTTGTTTTGAATAAGTCACGAACAAAGCAAAACTGATATATATGCCAAGAATATCTTTTATTACAAACTGCATCCTGAGATTACACTGACATTGAACTGACAAAGCAACAAGTAGATGGCTATATACTGTAAAGCTGTCGCAAATTATTTTCTTTCTTTTTACAATTATTTACCGAATTGGTGAAATTTCCAAGTTAGTGTATGTTTCTAAAATTATGACACTCAAGCAACTGTTGCATATAAAAACACTCCATAATCGTTACGGCAAAATACAAAATCTATACACATCAGCAATTTAGAAAAATCGGAATATATACCGGTAAACAATTTTACTTTATTTCAACCTGAAAATAACAAATTTTTTCACATACATTTTTTTCAGAAGAACAGCAAGTGACGACCTTTGCTATGATACTTTATTTGAAAAAACTAAGGTATTGCTTTGTTTGCTATTAAATCATTTAAAATGCAACGCAATTAAATAATCTACAAAACCTAACCTCACAAAAACAATGATAAAACTGCGCAAGTGTTACCCAGAGTTTCTAAACTTACACTCAAGTTTTAGGTTCTTGCTTTTAAACTAGCGAAATATATGCAATACAAATCCATGGCTTAAAATTTTGTTAAATATTTATGCTTGACCAATTTCAAACTTGTTAATTTTGAATTGAGCTTAGATTTAAATTCACAATAATTGATTTTGCTAAATTTGGCATCATTTTGGTCAAGACAAACTTTCTGCAATAAAGTAAAATTTGAAAGATACGTGGCCATTTTTGATTTGATTGACTGATTTAAATGATAGACTCATGAAGCAGAATTTTAACAATGAATAAATACTTTTCATCACAATATTGTGATAGACAACAACATATTCAATAAACATTCTTTTAAAGACTAATATTTACACAGAAAAAGTAAAAAAACTTGGGCAGTTACTTATCAAAGTACCATAACAATCAAACGTCCATATGGAATGACAGTACTAATGCTAATTTACAAAATTATTAAATAAATAATCGTAATTAAAATTGAAGTACTTAAAAATTAATATTAATAGAGCTTTTTTTGCATTAATGCTTAAAATAAAATCAGAAAATACAGATATGAATTTTTGGACTTTTGTATTTAATAAAAAATTTCTATAAAGCATTGTTATTTTCTTTTTCAAATGCCAAGATTAATAATAGTTAGAGAACTACTTGAAAAGAATCAGCAACTTAAAATTTTCTCAATAAAACAAAAATCAAGCAGAGCCATCTAAAATAATTTTTTCTTTTACATGAAGCCAAATATCATATTCTATAACAGCATCTGGAAAAGTAATGCTATTTACTGGCAATATGTCAGCAAGCTTATACAATGTTGGGACCAGCTGCAACTTTCCCTTAAACTTAGAACTTATAAAAGGTTGAAAACATTTAACTAATAGCCACATATACCAACTTGGATGGACAATCAACAAATTTTCCAAACTTTTATGTAAGCGACGGTTTACCAATTGGTAGCACTTCTTTAGCCAGTGAAAAACAGGAAGGTTTTTTGAATGGCAACCACCATTTAGAAATATAATAGAATACCTATCAGCAGTTAACTGATCTAAAGTAAAAACAAAATATAAAAACAAATTTTTCATTAATTCATCATAATTGGGTATGTTTTTATCTGGCAGAAAGCAAGCTGAAAAAATAATAATGACATTTAAACCATCACCATAATAACCACCATGAGATATAACTTGTTGATAAGGAGAAATAGCTTGAAGATTTAAATAAAATTTTTGGTCATCAATATAAACTGTTTGATTGTGAGACGGAATAGATGAAGATTTAGATGGAAATATTTGTATTGGAAACTCATATTCCCACTCCAAATCAAGATTTGTTGAATTAGATGAATGACATGACAGTGTACTGTTGTTATCAGCCACTAAAATCTCTGTTAAAGCCACAATTTTAGTTTCATTTCTGTCTGCCATAGACAAATCACAATTGTCACATTTGTTGAAATCAAAATTTGTTGAATTTGTTGAATTAGGTGAATGACATGAAAGTGAACTGTTATCATCAGACATTAAAATCTCTTTTAAAGCCACAATTTTAGTTTCATCTATGTCTGCCACAGACAAATCACAATTGTCACTACTATGATCACAATCGACAACTTCATCTTGATTCATAACACAATGTTCATGTTGAAAAACATCATTTTCTATATTTCCATTTGGAAAAAACTTGTCAGGAATGGCAAATTTATCAACAAGAGAAAGATTATTAAATTCTACTTCATCTTCAGCAAATATATAGCTGTGAGTAGTACTAAAAATATGTCCTTTGTATTCATGAATTTCAGAAGGAACAGAAGTCATATTATAAAATATTACTTGTCATTATGAAGTATTATTTTTTGTAAAAAGTTGGTAATTTACATGCCTAAAAAATCTGAAAGTATTTTCAAAACCAAAAAGCATCAAAACTATTGATTTACTTTAAGAAGTTTACTGCAAACACATGTAACCATAGTTTTAAAAATAGGGTAAATCAAGGGTTACAGCTTTCCTTAATTATACAGGAAAACCCCAATTAACATGAATTTGATTAACACATTATTATTTTTTGTCTTGAATACCGATTAGTGTGAACTTGGAATTCAATTAACGTGCTGACGGAAATTGGCTTGAAATTTAATCATTGGTTACAGTACATCTGTTCAATCTGCTGGCAACCTGGGCTAACCCTGCAGCCAGAGTTACCAGACATCAGGGACACAATCAGGCTCAAAAAAAGACATAATTTCAACATCTTTTCCCCTGCTTGACTTTTTCTTAACAACTGCCTAGTTTAGTGAGCTCTGCAGACTATGCTTTGCGTCATTGCATTTTTCAACATTGTACAATGGCGTCATTCATCTTGTTGGTGGCATTATTTTTGCAGCATTATGGGCTTGTTTCTGCTATGAGTGTGAAATGAAGCATTCTTTGTTTGTTTTATCAATTTTTGTTGCTTTGCTTAGATTTAAGCATGTAAAGAAAAAAATCAACAAAACAAACAAATAGCCTAATGCTACATTTCAAGCTTGCAAAGGAAACGAGCCCTGGATGCCAATGATTTAAGCGAAGTTTTGTTTTTTCATTAGCTCTCTTTGTTATTTCATTTCACAAATTCAGTTTGGACAAGAAAAATGTCAAAGAACCATAGGCTGCTTAAAATTTTACAGAAATGCAATTTCAAGTTACTGAAAAATTTTGTTTGCATATATATAATTTCAAGTTTGGATAATATAAACAATAAACTTTTGCAGATTTTAACTCAATATCACAAAAATTCTGAAGCAATTTTTTTACCATAATTGAATAAATTTAAAAATCTCGGTTTTATATATATGACCATCAGAATTTGCCAGAATGTGCAAACCAAATTATTATGACATAAAAATTGTTACAATTATGGTAAACTACAAGTTTCCAAGATGAAGGCCATTTTAAGGCTTGTTTCCACTACAAACATGGAATGAAGCATTCTTTTTTTTTTATTGATAATTCTGCATTGAAATCTAAGTGAGCGCTAAGCAAAGCAAAAAAAATCAGTAAAACAAACAAAGAATACTCCATTCTAGGCTCGTAGTGGAAATGAGCCTTTAAGGTTGTAAGGTAAACTGCTACATCATAATTAATAATTTTAGATTGTAAAATTTGACTTGTGTACACGTTTTCCTATTTAGCCAATAATGAAATTAACACTTTTGCTGCCGAAGGGACGTAAATTGGCTTTTGTTTACTATTTGCCATGTTTAGTTCACTACCTTTTAAATTTTGGGAAATTCCCAAAGCCTGGAAGGTTAGTAATGGCAAACAGTGAACGACACCCTATCTTAAATGTATATAGATGTTCTTTGGCAGCAAAAATGTTAAACTATGACAAAACTACAATATACTGGATAATCTTCTAAAAGCAAACTAATCACAAAAGATGAGTATGATGTCATAATAAAAGCTAGGATAACTAGATATTTAATAAAAAAAAAATGGAACAAAATAACTGTTTTCCAGGCCTCAACAAGAGCATTGGGTGCCACATCCAGCACGCAAGCAGGAAATTTGACAAAAGCTTCTTTTTAAATGTGATAAAATTTAAATAACAGTTCTTGCCATTGTTTTGGCAATTAAAACTCATTTGCCGTGTTTCGATGGGGAAGTCGAACATTGAGTGAACCATGTTTACTGTATAGTTAAAGCATCACTTGAAATTTTTCTTCTATGTTGTAGTTACTAAAAACGACAAACACAATTATAGATTAAACTTTTGAACAAACTGTTTAAACTTTTTTGGACATTGCACCAAAATCACTAAAATTTTTGGCTATTTTGCTAAAAATTTTGAACAATGTTTGAAAAAAAACACTGAAGAAGCACAGCAAAAAAGCACTCATCTCTATTTTTCAAAGAAAAATGGAAACCAGTTAATATAGTTAAATTGGCACGAAATGTCACTTATTGGCACTAAAGTTTCATCTTGTTACTTATCAGCGCACAATGGGGACTGATATTAGGTGAAAAGGGGGCTGACATGCTTTCAAACCAGTGCCCTGGTTATGCCTTGCCAGACATGACCAATTTTAAGGAAAATGGCTAATTTCAGCATTTGCTGACTAAAACAAATAAAACATTTTAGCCATTTGAGTTTTTTGCTAATTATAGCTAATTTCTGCAAATCTTAATTTGTTTAATAAAAAATGTTTCAAGCTAGAATAAATTTTTGTATAAAAAAAATTCCATATTTAATAAATAAAAAGTTTTGTTTAACACACTATCACAACAACCATGCTTCCAGCCTCATTGTTGACACAAACTCAGTATGTGTTACATTTCATCACCTGCTAAAACAGCTTGTTTGAGCTTGTTTATTCACTCAAATAATAATTTGGTATACTTTTAGATGTTCAATATTTTGACCTGATGGAACAAAACTGATGACAATATTTGAATTCTACATAAAAAAATGATCAGAAAACAGCTAAAAAACTTTCAACCTCTTAAGAAAAAAATTTAAACACTGACCAGTGTAATGATTTCAAGTCAGTATTGTTTGAAAAATTTTAAAAATCATACAGTAAGCATTAAAAATATATTTAATTAACTATTAAGAAAATTATAGCAAGAAAACTATCTTTTTTTAATGGTAATGCCAGGCATGTGTATATGCATAATCGCAAATGTTTGCTTAATTGAATAAATTGCTGTAAATTTTTATTCAATTAACCAGATTATGCAATAAACCAATATGTTATTAACCAAAGTGTTTTCTTAGCAAATGATTCATTTTGGTTTGAGATTTCTAATCCTTAAGCAATAAAGCTGTTTATGCAATTATCTGGAATGCACATATCCGGATTCATCTGTATGTAATTATGTATTGTTGCAAAAGCCAGAACAAGTAATAATCAGCTGAAAAGAATCTAAAGGCCCCATGTTGAATGGTAGAAATGAATTGTTCAATATAATAGCTGTCACATTTCAAGTAATTGTTCAATTTTATTGTTCAATGTAATAGCTGTTACATCACGAAACTTCACAGCATTAGTTTCAGTTGCTTAAGAGTTTTTTACTGAGTTTTATGGGGCAAAACTTGTCAATATTTTACCTTATTAATTTTACATTCAAAAACTCATTTCTTGCTTATTTTTGCTATTTTTTTGAGCAGTTTTACTTCAAATTTTTGGATCCTTTCAAGAAGTCATGGTAAGCAATATCCAGATTGTTGTTGTTGCTATTGTCCCTCCTCCAAGGATATCTTGGAGGAGTTATCCCTTGATTTCTTGAAGAAGCCAATCTCGATTCCTACTCTTGGATTACCTCTGCTACTTCTAAAGGCTTTTTTCACAGACTAGTAGTGTCTTTTTGTGTTGATACTTGACTACAGTGTCATGTGTATGTGACAAGCATAATGGACATTGTGGTGTGTAAGTTTCAGGGTTTGCTGTATATAGGCAACTTTGCAAAAGGGGTTCCTTTAAAATGTACAGGTCAGCATGGTCGATGTGGTCAACATGGGGGGCTAGGTTGGTGAGGTTGACTGGGTTAGTTATATTAATAAAATATTTATTTATTGTTGAAACCAGCTGTGTTTGTAATGTAAGTAAAGCAATAATAATAATCATTCAGTTTTGATAAGTTGGCTAGTTTGGCTATATAAGATATTTAAATTTTATTGAAACTGACTGTATTTGTAGGCTAATGTAAATAAATATAAAAAGCATAATCATTTGGCAAAGTTTGCGTGGACAAGGTTGGTGAAGTTGACTTGCTTTGATATGTGAAAACTAGGCTAAGGTTGGTCAGATTAACTAGTTTGGAAAAGCTTACTAAGTTGATAAGTTTTTTCAAAACCAAAAATTTTATTATTTCTGCTTTGTACATTAATTTAGATTAGGCTTACATATATAGTTGGGTCAACAAAATTTTAAATCAAGCTTGCCAACCACATTGACCATGTCGAACACACCAACCACGCTGACCATGCCAACCTCGCTGATCTATATGTTTTAAAGATACTGTGCAAGAGTGGTAATTGGTTGGCTTTGAGCTGTGCCAGTTTTGTATGCATATGACATGGTAATGTTTGTTCCAATAAATGAATGTCATAGGTTGTGGTGCAAGTACCTTTGTTGTTTTTTCTAGAGCTGAGGTACTGTGATGTGATGGTGGTGTGAATGTGTTTAAGGTTTTCTCTACATTCCTCAGGTGTTATATCTGGTTTTGAGATGAGGATGTTCGTGTGCTCATTGTTTTCATTGTTATGAAAGATTGTGGCTTTCATATTTCTGGCCAGATACAAGTATGCATTAAGATCATGTAAAGGGTGTGTGTGTTTAAGTCAGTTGTTTAAGTTGAGTAGCATGAAGCTTAAGATGGGTGTCCATTGGAAGGACTTTGGTGTTGTTATGTAGGTGTTGAGTGTTTATATCTTGTGTGCAGCCAGTAGCGATGCCCAAAGCTATGTTTCAAATGGTTTGCAGTTTCTTGATATCGGTGTTTGGTATGATAGAACTTTATATGGTGTTTGCTTATTCCAAATGGGCAAGTGATAGCTTTGCATGAGAAGACAATTAATTCCTTTTGTTTACCCCATTTGATAGAAGTGAGTGCTTTTAGAATGTTAAGCATTTACTTTGCTTTAGTGATGGTGATGTTTATATGTTGTGAAAATGTTAGTTTTTGAGTCAAGAGTGATTTCAAGAATTTTTGGGTGTTTTGTTGTTGGTAGTGTTTGGTTGCTTAATTTAAGTGATAGAGTTGTGCTATGTTCAGCTGGGTCTGGTGTAAAAAGAATGGTGGTAGTTTTGTTTGTGTTTATATGAAGATTATTAGTAGTGGCCCATACATATATTTTGTAGAGATATGGTTGAATAAGTTGTTGGGCCTTATGGTGTTTGGTGTGAGATACAGTGATTGTTATGTCATCAGCATATGTTATGATTTGTATGTCTTCTGGGGGAAGTGGATATAATTGTTAAATATAATAATCAGAAATATAAATGTTAAATAATGTAAGAGACAGAACTCCACCTTGTGATACTCCAATGTTGATTTATTGGAGTTTTGAAAGTATGCGATTGTATTGAGTGCATGCTTGTGGTCCTTTTATATAGTTTGCTATGAACTTATTGATGATGTTAAAAATGTTTGTTAGTGTGAGTTTGTGTATGTTTACTGTATCAAACGCCTTGCTCAATGCTCACGTCCAAAGCTGCAGCTACAGTGTGTTGTGGAGGCCTTGGATTGTTGAAACCTTTGTGATACCGAGATTCCTATCTGGTTCCTATTACTTCTTGAGGACATTCTTTTCCTCTTTTTTTTCTTATTTCATCCCAGTGCTATAGAAGGGATTTTAAATTAGTTTTACCCAAAAAAAATTGGTTACATATGGTGACTTCTTGAAAAGACTCCAAGTTTTTGTTTTCCTATTTTTATATGGATATTCTAAAACTTATGCAACAACAACCCTTTAGCATCAACCTTTTCATCTTTTTTCTCTTTAAATAAAAGACTAATAAACCAAATTAAAAATCATATATCATATATATTTAAAAGAAGTTATCATTAATTATTTGCTATGGTAATGTGATGACTGCAAAGTTCAAACAAACTTTTTTGTTTCTTTTGTTTTGTAATAATCATTTTTTCCATGTCATTATTTAGCTGTTTTTGTAATATTTGTTTTTTTTTAACTGCATCTTTTTATTGTTTCAATTCCTGTGTTGCACCCAAAGGTTATGTTTTGTTATTTGCCAAAAGAATCATTTCAAAAGCATATGGCAATATGCTTTTGACCCATGGCAGGATTTCTTTGGGTGGGTTTCTTTGCCTGCCTGACCCTTTTGGTCTTTGAGTTTGTTTTTTCTCCCACCTATAATTATACAACATTCTCTGACTATGGCTTACATGTGTGCAGTAATTATCTTCTTTTTGCTTTCCATTTCTTATGAACACCACACTGCTTTGTTTACAGGTACAGCAACCATGCATGTATTTCATTTATTCGCTGCTTCCTTATTCGCAATCTTTATTTCTACTTGCACTATGAGTAATTTTAAGTTGATTGTGAGTAAAAATGAAACTAATTTTGTGAAATTTAAGAACAAGGGAGAGCATTAAGTTAAAGCAACAATGGTGCAATTTCACACTTCAAATTTCCCTACCGAAATGAAGACCCTTGTTTGATTGATTTATTTGGCTAGTCAGAAAAAAAAGCAAGAATGAACACACAAAAAGGTAGTAGCAGCCTTACCTTTTCTGAACCAGACTAAAACCTAATAAATAGAAAATATCGCTGCAGTAAGAATTTTAAGCAAAACTAGGTTGCAAACCAAAACACTACACTAACTTACTCGATTTTACTTCAGTTTACCAAACCATAAGCTTAAATTTTTTTAACCAAATTATGAAATCAAAATACAATCTAGACACTTTTTTAAAACAATCAAATGCATTTGAATGAACATTTTGTTTTGGATTGTGAATTTTAAATTAAAATCAAAATCATTCAACACTTTATATTGCCACTAGAAACAGGAATCCCATTAACATTCTAATTTAAGCAAGTTTGTTCTTTTCTAAAATTTTTTTCAATACTTTGAGAAAAGTGAATACAATTCGTGAAACTGAGAACACCACTGCAATTTTGGCAGAAAAAAATCCTAAATCCGAAAAAAAGAAAAAATGCCGCGGCAACACATGACGCATCTGACGCACGAGACAAAAGAAGCCACTAATTCTAAAGCATACAACGAGATTTTCAACTAGAATTTAAAAACCTGTTTAACGCAAATTCATCTTCGACAAAAAATTAATTTTAATTAAAATTTCTTGAACCATTTAAATTTTTAACAAAAATAAATCAAAATAACAAGTTTATAATTAAATCACGATAAACTATTCCAACAAGCAGAATTTAAACTAGCGCCTGACTTTTAATTATTAAAATTCAAGCTTAAATAAATCAAACTTCCGGATCGATATTCATGCAATGTCACATATCACTTTGAAGCATATTTCATACTCATTACAAATCCGTTGTCATTATATGGCAACACCATACTAGATTTTACAGAAAAATGTCTTGAATGACACCTGGTCGAGAGCCAAAATCAACAGCGATTTTAAAAAAATTAAAATAACGCCCGACTTTTAATTGTTCGAATTCAAGCTTAAATAAATCAAACTTCCGGATCGATATTCATGCAATGTCACATATCACTTTGAAGCATATTTCATACTCATTACAAATCCGTTGTCATTATATGGCAACACCATACTAGATTTTACAGAAAAATGTCTTGAATGACACCTGGTCGAGAGCCAAAATCAACAGCGATTTTAAAAAAATTAAACTAACGCCCGACTTTTAATTGTTCGAATTCAAGCTTAAATAAATCAAACTTCCGGATCGATATTCATGCAATGTCACATATCACTTTGAAGCATATTTCATACTCATTACAAATCCGTTGTCATTATATGGCAACACCATACTAGATTTTACAGAAAAATGTCTTGAATGACACCTGGTCGAGAGCCAAAATCAACAGCGATTTTAAAAAAATTAAACTAACGCCCGACTTTTAATTGTTCGAATTCAAGCTTAAATAAATCAAACTTCCGGATCGATATTCATGCAATGTCACATATCACTTTGAAGCATATTTCATACTCATTACAAATCCGTTGTCATTATATGGCAACACCATACTAGATTTTACAGAAAAATGTCTTGAATGACACCTGGTCGAGAGCCAAAATCAACAGCGATTTTAAAAAAATTTAAAATAACGCCCGACTTTTAATTGTTCGAATTCAAGCTTAAATAAATCAAACTTCCGGATCGATATTCATGCAATGTCACATATCACTTTGAAGCATATTTCATACTCATTACAAATCCGTTGTCATTATATGGCAACACCATACTAGATTTTACAGAAAAATGTCTTGAATGACACCTGGTCGAGAGCCAAAATCAACAGCGATTTTAAAAAAATTAAACTAACGCCCGACTTTTAATTGTTCGAATTCAAGCTTAAATAAATCAAACTTCCGGATCGATATTCATGCAATGTCACATATCACTTTGAAGCATATTTCATACTCATTACAAATCCGTTGTCATTATATGGCAACACCATACTAGATTTTACAGAAAAATGTCTTGAATGACACCTGGTCGAGAGCCAAAATCAACAGCGATTTTAAAAAAATTAAACTAACGCCCGACTTTTAATTGTTCGAATTCAAGCTTAAATAAATCAAACTTCCGGATCGATATTCATGCAATGTCACATATCACTTTGAAGCATATTTCATACTCATTACAAATCCGTTGTCATTATATGGCAACACCATACTAGATTTTACAGAAAAATGTCTTGAATGACACCTGGTCGAGAGCCAAAATCAACAGCGATTTTAAAAAAATTAAAATAGCGCCCGACTTTTAATTGTTCGAATTCAAGCTTAAATAAATCAAACTTCCGGATCGATATTCATGCAATGTCACATATCACTTTGAAGCATATTTCATACTCATTACAAATCCGTTGTCATTATATGGCAACACCATACTAGATTTTACAGAAAAATGTCTTGAATGACACCTGGTCGAGAGCCAAAATCAACAGCGATTTTAAAAAAATTAAAATAACGCCCGACTTTTAATTGTTCGAATTCAAGCTTAAATAAATCAAACTTCCGGATCGATATTCATGCAATGTCACATATCACTTTGAAGCATATTTCATACTCATTACAAATCCGTTGTCATTATATGGCAACACCATACTAGATTTTACAGAAAAATGTCTTGAATGACACCTGGTCGAGAGCCAAAATCAACAGCGATTTTAAAAAAATTAAAATAACGCCCGACTTTTAATTGTTCGAATTCAAGCTTAAATAAATCAAACTTCCGGATCGATATTCATGCAATGTCACATATCACTTTGAAGCATATTTCATACTCATTACAAATCCGTTGTCATTATATGGCAACACCATACTAGATTTTACAGAAAAATGTCTTGAATGACACCTGGTCGAGAGCCAAAATCAACAGCGATTTTAAAAAAATTTAAAATAACGCCCGACTTTTAATTGTTCGAATTCAAGCTTAAATAAATCAAACTTCCGGATCGATATTCATGCAATGTCACATATCACTTTGAAGCATATTTCATACTCATTACAAATCCGTTGTCATTATATGGCAACACCATACTAGATTTTACAGAAAAATGTCTTGAATGACACCTGGTCGAGAGCCAAAATCAACAGCGATTTTAAAAAATTAAAATAACGCCCGACTTTTAATTGTTCGAATTCAAGCTTAAATAAATCAAACTTCCGGATCGATATTCATGCAATGTCACATATCACTTTGAAGCATATTTCATACTCATTACAAATCCGTTGTCATTATATGGCAACACCATACTAGATTTTACAGAAAAATGTCTTGAATGACACCTGGTCGAGAGCCAAAATCAACAGCGATTTTAAAAAAATTAAAATAGCGCCCGACTTTTAATTGTTCGAATTCAAGCTTAAATAAATCAAACTTCCGGATCGATATTCATGCAATATTCATGCTCAAAATTTTTTCCGTTCCGTTGAATTTCATTCGTTCCCATGGCCAAAATTACAAAAGCTATGTTTCCAAAAAAAGTATCATGCTTCATTTGCGTAGTGCCGTCGTTAATGACACCACCAGGGATTGACATCGCGGAAAACAAAAAATAGTTGTCGCTAGAAGGTTTTACAACCTACAGACAGAAGTTATCTTAATAGAATGGCATATTATTGAGATCGTACACACAAGCAGTTCCTGACTATTAACAGAGTATTTATAAACATTTACCTACTCCAAAAAGCTAAACACCTCCAGTGGTTTACTAAAAACTTTGTTTTTTCAAAATGTTGTTTTTAGTCAGTGATACAATGTTTAGTTGTCTATTGGGCTTACAAATTAAAACAAAATTATAATTTTTTCTGTTACTGGCACTCTACGTATATATGCTTGATTAAAAATAACTTTACAATGCTTGATTTTTTCATTACTTCGGTCATAACATTGGAGGTTTTAAAGCATTGAATCAATGAGAACGCAATATTGCTTGCTGAATGCTACATTTTTTCCGGTTAACCTTACAATTTAAAACCTCACACTTTTTTGTAGATCACTTACCTGGGGCTTGACAAGGTTGCGAGCATTGCTGTCGCTTATTAGAAGTAGGTTTGGTTTACGATTTTCATTTTTGGCAATTAAGGTTTCCACTGCTTTACCACAAATACCTTTATTATATTTTACTGCAGGAGTCCTCCAACCCAACATAATTACTAAATAAATATTGCACAATCTTCAACTTCAAAGTTAATCAAGAAAGTATGTTAAAAAAAATTTTTAATTTCACGACTCTGCAATGTAATATCTTTTAAATGCAATAAGAGTAAAACTGTAGAGGAAATTTTAGTAAAATTTTTCTATTTTCTATTTTTCGTCCTAAAATCATAGTGTTCTCTAAAAAAAAAAAAAAAGGTTTTACCTAGAATGAATCTTTAATTTTTCTATTTCTCGTCCCAAAATCATAGTGTTCTCTAAAAAAAGGTCGTCTGATATAGCTAGATATAACTTGTGGAACGTTTTTCATTTGAATATTTTCCCCAACTGCAATGCGCCACCACGAACCCTCCAATGCGCCACTTTTGGCGCATGCGCCGCAGGTTGGCCACCCCTGCGTTACGCCAACTAATGGAACGCAAATCTTTTTTTCTTCACAGACAACATGATGACAGCGGATTTCTGCTGAGCATGAAATTTGCTTCAACATGATATCTGACATTGCATGAATATCGATCCGGAAGTTTGTTTAATTTAAGCTCGCATTCGAACAATTAAAAGTCGGACGTTATTTTAAATTTTTAAAAATCGCTGTTGAATTTGGTTCTTGATCAAGTGTCGTTCAAGACATTTTTCTGTAAAATCTATTATGGTGTTGCCATATAATGACAACGGATTTGTAATGAGTATGAAATAGAAATCCGTTGTCATTATATGGCAACACCATAATAGATTTTACTATTATGGTGTTGCCATATAATGATAACGGTGCTTCAAAGCTTCAAAGTGATATCTGACATTGCATGAATATCGATCCGGAAGTTTGATTAATTAACGGTTTAATTCGAACAATTAAAAGTCGGGCGCTATTTTAAATTTTTTAAAATCGCTGTTGATTTTGGCTCTCAACCAGATGTCATTCAAGACGATTTTCTCGTTAATCTATTATGTTGTTTGATGAGTATGAAATATGCTTCAACATGATATCTGACTGTTAAGTAACGCAAATCGCTTTTGTGTAAATTTTTTTTGACCTATTTAGAAAATCAGATTGATTATTTATTTTTTATCTTTTGGCCTGTTGTAAATGCGATAAAATTGACACCTTTAAAAGAATCAATTAATTAGTTTGTGGATTTTTAAGTAACTGCACCTTTTTAAATGACATGAAAACTTTGTTCTAATTGAATTAATCTTTTGTGACCTCGTTTTGGCGGTAACTTATACAATAGCATAGAATTGAATTTTATTGTCAAATTTGTCAACGGCCACGTGGTTTGGTTTGGATTTAGTATAATTAGAGTGAGAGATCAGTCTTAAAAGTTTGGCTGAGATTGTCTCAGAGAACGGTGGCCGTGTTTGCTGAATCTATTATTACTTTTTGCTGTGTAACATTGACTGCGTGTGTGCAAGCCGCAGATAAGAAATAAATTTAATCCTTCCTCTCGTACAACTATAATTTAATTCTCGAGCGTCAGAGAGTGCTCATTTAGGTAAGGGTAGTTGTGACTTGAAGGAGGGATTGCGCCGAACATATTAAGACAGATTCGGCTTTTCAAAGACGATCTCGGATATTGGGCTTCGTTTCATCGTTTAACACGCCGGCACCTTCGGCGGGGAGCGGATTGAGTCTTTCGTTCTTCAAGAATTTGAATTTATTATTTACTCTTTCAAACAAACATTGAATTAAATCATCAACAAAAAAAAATTGAATTTATTTATTTGGTCTCAATACCAAAAATTGGATATAACCATCAACAAAAAAAAATTGAATATATTTATTTGCTCTCAGTACCACTGACATTGCATGAATATCGATCCGGAAGTTTGTTTAATTTAAGCTTGAATTCGAACAATTAAAAGTCGGGCGCTATTTTAAATTTTTGAAAATCGCTGTTGATTTCGCTTCTTGAACAGGTGTCGTTCAAGACATTTTTCTGTAAAATCTAGTATGGTGTTGCCATATAATGACAACGGATTTGTAATGAGTATGAAATATGCTTCAAAGTGATATGTGACATTGCATGAATATCGATCCGGAAGTTTGATTTATTTAAGCTTGAATTCGAACAATTAAAAGTCGGGCGTTATTTTAATTTTTTTAAAATCGCTGTTGATTTTGGCTCTCGACCAGGTGTCATTCAAGACATTTTTCTGTAAAATCTAGTATGGTGTTGCCATATAATGACAACGGATTTGTAATGAGTATGAAATATGCTTCAAAGTGATATGTGACATTGCATGAATATCGATCCGGAAGTTTGATTTATTTAAGCTTGAATTCGAACAATTAAAAGTCGGGCGTTATTTTAATTTTTTTAAAATCGCTGTTGATTTTGGCTCTCGACCAGGTGTCATTCAAGACATTTTTCTGTAAAATCTAGTATGGTGTTGCCATATAATGACAACGGATTTGTAATGAGTATGAAATATGCTTCAAAGTGATATGTGACATTGCATGAATATCGATCCGGAAGTTTGATTTATTTAAGCTTGAATTCGAACAATTAAAAGTCGGGCGTTATTTTAAATTTTTTTAAAATCGCTGTTTAATTTGGCTCTCGACCAGGTGTCATTCAAGACATTTTTCTGTAAAATCTAGTATGGTGTTGCCATATAATGACAACGGATTTGTAATGAGTATGAAATATGCTTCAAAGTGATATGTGACATTGCATGAATATCGATCCGGAAGTTTGATTTATTTAAGCTTGAATTCGAACAATTAAAAGTCGGGCGCTATTTTAATTTTTTTAAAATCGCTGTTGATTTTGGCTCTCGACCAGGTGTCATTCAAGACATTTTTCTGTAAAATCTAGTATGGTGTTGCCATATAATGACAACGGATTTGTAATGAGTATGAAATATGCTTCAAAGTGATATGTGACATTGCATGAATATCGATCCGGAAGTTTGATTTATTTAAGCTTGAATTCGAACAATTAAAAGTCGGGCGTTATTTTAAATTTTTTTAAAATCGCTGTTGATTTTGGCTCTCGACCAGGTGTCATTCAAGACATTTTTCTGTAAAATCTAGTATGGTGTTGCCATATAATGACAACGGATTTGTAATGAGTATGAAATATGCTTCAAAGTGATATGTGACATTGCATGAATATCGATCCGGAAGTTTGATTTATTTAAGCTTGAATTTTAATAATTAAAAGTCAGGCGCTAGTTTAAATTCTGCTTGTTGGAATAGTTTATCGTGATTTAATTATAAACTTGTTATTTTGATTTATTTTTGTTAAAAATTTAAATGGTTCAAGAAATTTTAATTAAAATTAATTTTTTGTCGAAGATGAATTTGCGTTAAACAGGTTTTTAAATTCTAGTTGAAAATCTCGTTGTATGCTTTAGAATTAGTGGCTTCTTTTGTCTCGTGCGTCAGATGCGTCATGTGTTGCCGCGGCATTTTTTCTTTTTTTCGGATTTAGGATTTTTTTCTGCCAAAATTACAGTGGTCTGAGAACAATAAAAGAATCTGTATCCGCCTCGGATCCACAACCTTAGTAAAAACTTAGATCTAGAACCGCTCAGGCTCCGCCAAAACTTACGGGTATCCACCCCGTGGTACCTCTATGTAGTTAAAGCCCTGGTTAAACTTTACTGATAAACGGTACGGTTCTAACATAAAAAAGGGTCTTTATTTTTTGGACAGAGTAAAGATTTTCATAGTTCTGGTTTTTGCAAGTTTGGATAATCCATTTTTGATTGTTAACTATAGCTACTTGCTTGTGATCAAGAATTCAGTTAAACTTGCAGCGTAGCAATTTTTTCTTTTTATCCAATTCAAAAAGGTAAGGCTGCTACCGCCTATTGCGTGTTCGTTCTTTGATTATTCTTGCAATAAATGTAGTTGTTCTTCGGTCGCATAGACTATTGTCTTTTTTTCCACTAAACTAACAAAACAAATACTAAAATTTGACCCTAAGGGCGCAACATTAAAAACAATAAAGAAATGTTGACAAAAAAATTGCAGCTAAAATATCTATAACAGAACGAAAGGTAAACAAAGAAGCAGTTTTGAAACTTGCAGTCGCCACATCAGTCGGCATTTAGATGAAACTTGCACTGAAAGGGCGGTGAAATCAGTTGATCCTGCGTGGCTTGTGGCGTGCTACCAGAGTAAAATCATAGCAGCTCTCCAAGTTATAGAAAATGGTCCGTTGCTCGCGACTATACATTCAGTTGTTTGTTGTGCCATTCCTTCGGAGCATCCTTGTTTTGTCTCCAAGCAATAATTTTTGCGCATGAGAAGGGTTCTAAAGTGCAATAAACTGCTTTTTTGCGCAATTGTAGGCAGTTTTGCACTTTCTCCCACTAATGAAGAATGAAACCGCTTCCAAGAGTAGGCTATACAATGGGAAAAGATTACTGGAATGCAGCCGACGAGTTCTGAAAGATTTGCGTCTAGGCTAGGGTTACCATATCCGAATAGGTTCAATCTCTGACAGACATAGGGGTATCAGCCAAAAAGATTTGGGGGCGATGAAGTTTGCCCAAAGTTTGCCACATTTGCCCAATTATCATTTTATAGTTTTTACGGATAGGACAAAAAAACTGTCTGAGATTCTAGGATGAAGACCAAAAAAAAGGTCTTTGTTTCAATTTATGTCTAATTATAGTGATCTTTAAAAAAAAAGATCATCAGTATCATTTGAGTGCATTATCCCTGCTTTTGTACTAAAGTTACGTCCTAAACCAGAGGTTGCATCCGCTCCGTTTGCACAATACTAAAGTCATTACTGAGCATAATTAAAAAATCCCTGACATATATTAACACATTTTAATATTTTCCCTGAAAAAGGTTTGAACATTAAATTCCCGGACATGTTCAAAAAAATCCTAACGTATGGCAACCCTAGTCTAGGCTATATGAGGCTCTCTGTTCTTGTTGTTTCGGTTTCTTTTTAAAATAAGAGTCTTTCTATCTTTCAATTTTTTTTTCATTCTTTTTTGAATGAAATTTTTATCGTGAGTCACAAATGTAGCGTTTGAGACTTCTTATTTCTTTTTAACCAACTCAGAAGGTTAAGACCAAACAATCTATTGCGTGACCGTTCTTTGATGCTTTTTGCAATTAAAAAAAAAGAAACGTTGTTATTCTGTTGCATCAACATGTCTTTTTTTTATGAATTAACAAAATAAATACAAATATTTTACGCTTTCTTGCGCAACACTAAAAAATAATAAAAAATGTTGAAAAAACCAGGGAATCGAACCGTTTAAAATAACGTTCCGGTTCAGGTTTAGGTTCGGAAAATTTTATTTTTAAAGGTTCAGTTCCGGTTCAGGTTCAGCAAAAATTTTTTTTCGGGTTTAGTTCCGGTTAGGGTTCAGCAAAAAATTTTTTTTCGGGTTTAGTTCCGGTTCAGGTTCAATAATTTTTTTTTTAGGGGTTCAGTTCCGGTTCAGCTCCGGCTCGGGTTCGGAATATATATTTTTTATCTATTTCTTACAAGCGTTAGGACTGTAAACACAATTTCTTACCTCATGTTATCATGGGCGCCCGTAGACGCGCTTCCTGGAGGAGTGATGGCAAACAGTCGAAAACCAAAAAATATTCTTAAAAAAGGTTTTTTAAAAAATTCTGGTACAAGTTTTAAAAAAATTAAATTAAACTAATTCACCGGCATGGGTCTTGGTTGTAAAAATCAAGTCTTACTAATAAATTTATAGTAATGATCTTGCGAGCGCAAAAGCGGAAACGGAAGTTTTTTGTTGTTTTGTGATCTCAAAACTTTCTTATAGATTGGGTTTACATGAGTTTATATAGATCTTTCTTGGACTAGCCACTGATACACTTGTCTAAGAATTTTTTGATAATTTTTTAGTGGCGGCCCTCACGCAGGAGGTTTATTAGGTATGAAACGTCATTAAGGTTCATTTCTACTACGAACGTAGATTGGAGTATTCTTTGTTTCTTTTAATAATTTTTTTCTTCGCTTCGCCTTTAAGCGCCGAAAGAAGTAAAAAAATTAATAAAATAAAAAATACTTCGTTTCACGCCGGTAGTGGAAACGGGCCTTTATCTTACGTAATCTAAACTTTTAAAGTTTTAAACAAATTAAACATTTAGTCATTCAAGTTTATAATAATAAAAAATTGACGCATAAAGGCTCTTTTCCCACTATGAGCGTGGAATGGAGTACAGTGGCGAGCAAAAAAGTAAGATTTTTTATTTTATCAAATTTTTTAAAAATAAGTTATTTGCAATTGAATTATATTTCTAAAAAAGAAATTTTTTGTGCTCTTTTAATGATATATTACTTGATATATATTAATATAATTCAATTTTAACAATGATATTTTTAAAAAATCTTAAAAAATAAAAAAGTCTTACTTTTCTTGTTCGCCACTGTACTCTTTGCTTGATTTATTGACTTTATTTGCTTCACTTAAATTTTAAGCGCGGAAAGATGATCAAAAGAAACAAAGAATGCTCTATTCCAGGCTCGTAGTGGAAACGAGCCTTAACTTTAGAAGTTTTTAATGCATATTTGTGTATTATTTTGTAAAATTTGAAATTTAAAAAAGCGAGTCTTCCTTTTGGTTCTCCTGGCGCACGTTCATGTATCTAGTGCACATATTTTTTACTTCATTTCTCGGCTGATAAAGTTGTTAATAACGTTTCTTTGTTGGCACACAAGTGCTCAAACAAATTGTGGCAACTTCAAACGGTAACATTTGATTTAATAATTACAACTAGAAATAAATTAAAAATTAAATCAATTTGTTGTATAAGATTTTTTTTTCTTAAGAGACAAATCTTTGACGTAAAGTTGAAGCAAACATTGATGCAAATGAAAAATTTAAGTAATCCAATTTTCACTGCTATAATATCTTTAAATAAGCCTAAAAACTATGAACAGCTCATCCCGAATCAACCTTCCTGCAAAAGTGAAGGTCTTTTTAGATTCCAACATGCAAATTTGAGCCTAATAAGAAGCTGAGAAATAAGAGAAAAACAGTTAGCTTACAAAATGTTACTTAAACTTCACGCTACAAAGCGAAGGTTAATAGCTTCTCTTCCTAATCTCAACAAATTTTTTTTTTTAATTTTGTTTTTTTGAAAAATCAAATATTAATTAACTTTATTGCATTGCTTGCTCAACATTATTTTTTACTCAATCTCGACTATTAGGGATACCATCATGCTAGTGAAAACCATTTGAGGCAACTATAAGTTACACTGAATTCGAATCATTCGATAAGTTTACACTGCTTTTTTATTAAACTTCTCCACGTAACTAAATTTCAGTCGAGTGGCTCCCCAACAGCATGCACTGTGCAGCTTCGATTTTTCAATGGCGTCAAATAATTTTGCTTCACCAACGATGGTTTCACTATGTTTGCTACGTCTCTATATCAATATGTATTTTTTTAAAGGTATGGCACTGTAAAAAGCTTAAGAACAACTGCTTTAGCATATATTTAAAATTTCGCTTTCTTTATCTAGCAAGTGACATGTTTTTGCTTTAACTTCTCGCCTCAAAAAGTCGTTTATAACGTTTCTGTATTGCCACACAACAACTATTGTGACCAAAAAAATTGCGGCAACTTCAAAGACAAAATTGTGCTTCTGATTCTTCTACAAATAACTTTAAAATTAAAATTTGAGCATCAAACGGTCAAACCGGATCCATTTAAAATAAAGTTCCGGTTCAGGTTCGGGTTCAGCAATTTTTTTTTCTACGGGTTCAGCTCCGGTTCAGGTTCAGCAAATTTTATTTTTAGGGGTTCAGTTCCAATTCAGGTTCAGCAAATTTTATTTTTTCGGGTTCAGTTCCGGTTCGGGTTCAAAAAATAATAACGGTTAATACGGGTTTATGGATCCGGTTCGGGTCCGGTTCGACACCCTGGAAAAAACACATTTTAAACAATTTTAAAAGGAAACAAATCAAAAAAAGCGGTTCAAATCTTGCGGCCACCACGAAATAATTATTTTAGTAACTCATCCAAACACATATAAACAAGTTAAAACACACAGAGGTGAACATTTTTCTTTCTTTACAAAAGTGCAGCGCAAGTTGCGCAATTCGTTTTTTAGATCATAGAAAGTGCAGTGCAATGAGCGCAATATCCTTCTTTAAAGAAAAAAAGAATATTGCGCTTATTGCACTGCATTGCATATTGCGCTTATTGCACTGCTTCTTTTGGTCTTTCCCTTTAATTAGGGGTTGCCATGGCATATGATGCTCCTCCACAGCGTTTTGTCTTGCCTCTTGACTGGTAGATCTTAGGGTTGTTTAATGCTTCCTTGTCTTTTTTTCTTGCATTATATTTCTTTGTTATTGTTTTATATGGTTTTGGGCAAAAATAAATTTTGGTGTCTGTCCGTTTATTTGTCTCCAATATCCTTCTCCCTCGCACCAACTTTCCTATATCCTCCTTTATTACATCTATAAATTTTCTCTTCAACCTCCCTCTTTTCCTCTTTCCCCGTAACTCCATTTCCATCACCACCCTTCTTTCTACTCCTGTCTCTTCTCCTGACATGTTTATACCAACTCAGCCTGCCTTCCCTTATCTTCATTCCTAACCGTTCTACGTTAACTGTACCCCTGATGTATTCATTTCTAATCTTATCTTTTCTCGTCACTCCCATATTAAATCTCAATATTTTTATTTCTAAAACTTCGATCTCTTTTACTTGTTTCTTTGTAACAGCCACCGTCCCAAGTCCATACCGTTGCTGGTCTCACCACTGAACAGTACACTTTTCTTTTTACTCTAGCTGGTAACCTCCTCTCACAGATTACTGCCGATACTTTTCTCTATCCTTTCATCCTGCCTGCACTCTCCTCTTTACCTTTCTCTCACCACTACCACTTGTACTCTTGATCCCAAATACTTAAATTCCTTTACTCTTGGCACTTTTGTGTTCTCTATCTTCTCTATTTCTTCGTCATTTCTTCCATTTACGCACAGATATTCAGTTTTTTACTTACTTTTATCCCTCTTCTTTCCAATGCATACCTCCAGCAATCTAGTCTACGGTGGTATTCTCCTAATTACAATCACAATATCATCAGCAAACAGCATCGTCCACGATGGTTTTTTCCTTACTTCGTCCGTTAGCCTATCCATAATAACAGCGAACAGAAATGGACTTAACGCTGGTCCCTTGTGCAGTTCGACCTTGACCTTGAAACTTTCTGTAGTTCCTACTGCACACCTCACCACTGTTTCGCTTTCCTTGTACATATCCTTTACAAGACGCACACACTTTTCCGCCATTCCTGATTTTCTCACACAGTATCACAGCTCTTCTCTCGGAACCCTGTCATACGCTTTCTCTAGGTCCACAAATACACAATGTAGCTCTCTTTGACCTTTCTGGTACTTTTCCATCAACAATCTTAAGGCAAACAAACATTTACATAACATATTTATGATTTTTGATGGAAGTACAAAAAACCAGACAAGTTCTTTGGTGCAATAGGATCCAAGCTAAATGTTCGTGTTTCTGAGTGGGATGGCTTTATGACCTTAATATAAAAACAGTGCTGCCAACAAATTAAGTGACAGGCAGTCCATTAGAAGCCACTAAATGTTTTTATTTTTAAAATTAAGTTTAGCACAATAGCCAACTATTTGCGATGGTGATTTTTCGAAATTTAACAAAAAATACTTTTTCGGCCCACCCTAACCATACTGTGCTGCTTTGCAACACGCTAATTCATCATTACCTTGGAATTGCACATTTCCTTTGGGTTCCTCCTTCTGCACATCACATAATCTACTTGGGTACTTTTTCCGCCACTTTTATAGGTCACCCTGTGTTTGTTTTTCTTTTTGAAATAAGTGTTGACAACGACCGAATCCATCTTTTCTGCAAAATCCACAACCATTGATCTTTCTTTATTTCTCGTTCCAGAGCCATACCTCCCCATTACTTCTTCATCCCCTATATTTCTTTCGCGCACATGTCCATTTAGGTCCACATCTGGAACTATCCTCTCCTGTTTTGATAAGTTTAATTAGTTCATCGAGGTCTTGCCAAAAATTATTTTTTCCCCATGCTATTGTTAACCTGTGGAGCATACGCGCTTGCAATATTAAGGATGGACCCTTTTACCTCTAGCTTCATGGCCATTAGTCCGTCTGGCACCCTCTTTATCTCCAAGACACTTTCAATCAGCTCCGTCCTCACCACTATCACTATCCCATTTTTTCTTCCATCAACTCTATTGTAGAATAGTTTGCGGCCACCTCCAATGTTCTTCGCTTTACTCCCTTTCCACTTGGTTTCCTGCAGACACAATATATCTACATTCCTTCGCTCCATTATGTCTGCAGCTCTCTTCCCCTTCCAGTCAATTTTTTTATATTTAAGGCACCCACTCTTATGACTGTGCGTCTCCCCTTCTACAATTCTTGCTGTCTCTTTACTCGCCTTCTTCCTCTCTTTCTCATCTTGTTTTTACAAAGCTCAGCAGTAGCATAATTCCACAGGTGGCCTGCCATGCGACACATGAGACGGTCGTTGGTAACCCGTCCGATCAGGTATGGATTCATCATCATTACGCATTTGTATGTTTTTGGCAAAAATGTTTTGCTCAAATTATGATTTTTAGCACTTTACAGAAATGAAAAAAAAATTGTCTCAAATTTAGAGCGAAGACCAAAAAAAAAGATCTTCACTTAGAATCTGTCTCAGATTTTTTTGGTTTTTATTCAAGAAAAGTTGTGATCTCTAAACAAAATCTTCACCTCAAGCTTCAATTTTTTTTCTGAATTTCGAAACTTTGTACTGCAAAAGTAGTTAATTTTCTGTGCTCCAAAATTTTTTGTTAGGCCTACCCAAATATTTTCTTGTTGCAGCCCAAAAAATTTTGACTTTGTCTAAATTTGTTTTTGCTTTATATTTATCCTTCTGACTCGCAGGAAAGCGAAGGAGGCGCTAATACATGGGGAAAACAATTACCGCGACCTGCTTCCGGAGATGCCAAAGTATTTATTAATTTATTTATTTTTTATTTTATCTCTATATTTATCCTCCTGACTCATAGGAAAGCGACGGAGGCGCTAATACATAGGGTAGGCAATCACTCCGACCTGCTTCTGGAGATGTCAAGATATTGCTGTCCGGTTGTAATTTAATAAAGATATAACTGTAATTTAGAACTGCTTGTCAAGACCACCAAGCAGGGGAAAATGCAACTCAGTTGCATTTGAAATTTAACAATATAATTGGAAAAGAAAGAGATTAAATTCAATTTTTGGTAGAAGAAGAGAATTTGTTAATGAAAAAAGGACTTTCGATTTTTGAATTCACTCTTGATTAAGAGAATGCTGAAGTGTCCGACGATTTACGTAATTCAATAGCTATATCCGTCTAGTGCTGAACTTGTTTAAATAAGGTCAGCGAAATCTCTTCCAGTTACAAACTACCCCTATTTTATATGCGTAACTCTATGACACCCGATCCAGAAAAACACAATTGTAACTTGAATATGAAGGAGAGGATTAAATTTATTTTTTATCTGCGGTTTCACACTCGCAGCTACTGAACACAATACAGCATAAACAATACAATGATCACCGTTCTCTGAGCGAAGTTCTGATTACTGTTCGATGAGAGCGATCTCTCTCTATTTATAATAAACCCGAATTGGACCACGTGGCTCAGACGACAAAATTAACAATAAAATTCAATTTTATGCCTTTATACAGATCACTGCCAAAGCGAGGTCACATTGTTATTATTTACTTAGGACAATGTATTTAGGTCATTTAGAACGGATATAGGTTATTACATTTAATTTAAAAAAGTCTATAAGTTGATTGATCTGTTAAAAGCGTCAGATATATCATATTTTCTCGCTGTTGGCAGCTACAACTTATTGTATTTCGAGGGGTGACAAAAAATAATCCAATTTTCTCCGAAAAAGCGATTTGCATCAGCTTAACAATAATATCAAAAGTAAAGTCCAAAATATTATTTATTCTTTTTTCAAAACTTTTCAATTGATGAATTCACACTTAATTATATATTTTTTGAGTTCGAGCGCAAATTCAGCAATTTTTATTTTTCAGGTTCAAGTTCGAGTTTGCAACCCTGGTTTAATTTTTGATTCGCAGCGCAATAAAGCGCAAGTAATTTTTTTATTTCTCGATGCGCAGCGTAATAAAGCGCAGTTTATAATTCTTTAACCAAGAGCGCAGTGCAAAGTGCGCAACGCTTTTAAAAAGGTATGAAAGCGCAGTAAAAGGAAAATGATACAATATACCTATTGTAGGGTACACAAAAAAATATACTTACTTCATCAACAACTTATACACTATACTAATCCTCAGTTGCATGACAACGTTTGAAAACCATTCAAAAGATTATCCCAGCTTGCAAAAAAGATATCCTCTTTTTTTTAGCGTATTTTACTATCATGCTTTTTTGTCTCTATTTATCCTCTTAAATCTAAAAAAAAACGTCGGAGACGTCATACATCGAAAATTGCTTGATGTTGGCTTAGAACGCTTCCGACGTTTTCTTGTAAATTGGAAGGCCCAACAGGAATGATAACAATAAAACTCTCAAGCAAATACTCCCACTCGGTATTGGAAATTCCGATATATTGCTGTCTGGTTGCAACTTTCAGTGTGAAATGTTGATTTTTATTTTTTATAGGGCTACAAATGACTTTCGTGTTTTTTTCTAGCTTTCTTTTTTCCTATTATCTTGCTTCTCTACTAGTTTACTTAAATATCTTTTGCTGTGGTGGAGCGGTTAGTAGCCCCGTAATTACGATCAAACTGTGACGGAGTCGCGAAACTGTCTCGTTCTTCCAGCTCCGCACAACGCGCTTCACAACCAGCACCAGGCTTTATGATTTATTTTATTAAAAAACAAAACAATAATTGCGGCATTATTCGGAAACGGTTTTCTAAACAATATAACACAAATTAATTTTAATACGTAGACACATTGTCCACAAACTTACCAACGATGTTGGGCGGACGAGCAAAGGAAATCAAACTACCGAATTCTCTACCAAAAGTAGACAACGTCCAAAGGGACAAATATTTAGTAGTCAAATAAAGTCTAAAAGACTCTGTCGAAATGCTAAGTCAGAGCCAGCTCAAGTCGAAAGGCTTACCAATACAACGTGGCATCACTTAATGCCCAACAGCCGCGCGAGAACGCACTAAAAGGTAGCGCTGATTATTCTGCGCTAATAGAAAAAACACGCTGGATTGAATCTAGCTAGCGATGACCTACATGGCAAATATTTACGCGAACGACGTAACACAAACGGTAGCAGTTCGAAAATAATTGCGCTCTTTTGTTGTGTCCTGGGAAAACTCCTTTACGGTACTTTTTCAAGCAATATTTTTTCATCTTCGAAAGCAGGTTGGGTTAATTTTTTGGCAGATGTATAACGCTTCCGACACTTTTTTTTGAGCCAGGAGGATAAATATAAAGATGAAAAACAAAATACGAAAAAATAATACCTTTAAATTTTGAGTAAAATCAAATGGTTCTGGACAGTGCACACAAAATTTTTCAAGCGTAACAAAACGACGCTTATTGGAATTTCGATTAATGCTGATAAATGGTTAGTGTTGTGATTACTAAGGAATATGTCAGAACAAATTTTGTTGTTTTTACTTTCAATCTGATGAATGAAAATATTTTAAAGTTTATAAAGACTTTTTATCTGCATTTTAATGTTTAATACATAGAATTAATTGGCATACTAATATTTGTTAAACCAAAAAAGTCACAAATTAGTTAAAAAATTAGAAAGAAACAAAAAATTGTGCACTGTAGTTGACTGAGTTTTTATTAATCGCACAAGCTTTCATGAACTACTGCTCATTTCGTCAGGTGCAACGGAATAAAAAATTGTTTTCAAGAGTATTTTTTTTACTTTAATTTAAGAGTGTGTTTCATGTTTAATTCTATTTAAAACAAGTTACAATTGTCTTAAACTCAAAAAAATTTGGTATTTTAATTTTGAAGATGTGAAAAATTGCTCTGTATCATTTTTTAAGGAAATATTTAATGTTAAATTTTTAATTAAAAATAGTATGTTTGAAATAATGGTGACTACAAAATAATATTGCAGTCTTTTTAAGAAGTTACCATAAGTGATTTTTGTTCATGAAACTAATGTGGATCCCTCTGCAGCTATTATCACTTGTTTAGAGATCCTTTTTTTCTTGGTTTCTTCTTTATTCCACCCTAGTGCTAAAAGTGGGATTCTGGGTTAGTTTCACAAAAAAAATCACTTACTGTGACTTTTTAAAGAGACCCTAATATTGTTGGCCTACAAATTAAAATTTTAGTTTATTTAAATAGCACAGTTTTTTATTTTAAATTTGCAAAGTAACATCTTAACATGTAGTTTTTGGAAATTAGCTTAGCAAGTAATTTTTGGAAATTTTTAATGTTAAAGAAAAAAAGGAGAAACCTTTAAAATTTTTAAAAATAAAGTTGTACAATTTAAAAGATTCATTTGTGAAATGGTAACTTGTTTAATGTTTTAAAACAAGGTATTTAAAAATTTGTGATTTTAGCCGCAAATCCCACTCTTAATACCAAAATGGAAACAGAGTTTTTATACTTTTTTTAATGCTGCTTAAAAATTTAAATTTAAATTGACTATGAATTATATCACTTTAACAGCTTTTCTAATGGCTATTTTTACCTGAGTCATTTAAGCTAACATTTTGATAAGAAAGATAGCTTGTGTTTCTGCCTTAGTAATTCAAACTTAACCGTAGCATAAATCAATATAAACTATACCATTTTTACCTAATGCTATTGACTTTTTTTTATTAAAATTTAAAAATGTTCTGATTTAAATAAAAAGCAAATAAAGTTGCATGAGGATTAAAGTTCAATTTTTTTAAAAATTAAATAATTTTATTGACCTTTGTTTACTCATTGTAGATTGCAATTGAAAACATTAAGCAAATTGCAATTCAAAAAAAGACCCTGCCATACTACAGCAGAGTTTTAGCTATTAAACATTCACCTCTGCCAAAATGTGAGAAAATTGGCAATATATCCCTGACAAATAAACATTGTTAGAGCTTCAAAATAGTTTGTAGAAAGATGACTTTGGTTCCATAAAAATAATCTTTTTTAAAATTTGCTTTGTAGTTTTAATTAATTTTTTTTCAGTCACAATTTTTACTTTAATTAAGATTTTTTTAATTTTATTGAAAAAAAAAATTCATTCTTACAAAATGAATCTTTCAAGACCTCCTCTTACTGCTGAAACAAGAGCGCGGTAAATATAAACAAAAGCATTTATAAAATATTTGATTGGTCTAAAAATTGTTTTATTTGTCATATATTGAAATTTACCATGAATTTTTTGTTAAGCTTAATTTTGAATTAAAATTTTTCTCTTTTTTTGTGTGCTTTTATTTGGGTACCTGCAAATACTACAAGAGCTGCATAGAGCCACATGGAGCCACCGAGTAAACTTCAATTACTACAGGAGTCGCATGCATACCCATTAAATAAGGTCTAGAGATACATGGAGCTGTGTGGAGTCACATGGAGCCACATGGAGCCACTGTGTAAACTTCAAATACTACAGAAGCTGCATGCATACCCATTAAATAAGGTCTAGAGATACATGGAGTCGCATGGAGCCACTGTGTAAACTTTAAATACTATCAGAAACACATGCAGACTCTTTAAATTAAGTCTAGAGATGCATGGAGTCACATGGAGCAACCATGTGAACTTCAAATGCTACAGGAGCTGCATGCAGACTTTTTAAATTAAGTCTAGAGATGCATGGAACAGCATGGAGTCACCGTGTAAATTTCAAATACTACAGGAGCCACATGCAGACCCTTTGAATTAAGTCTAAAGATGCATGTAGTTGCATGGAGTCGCATGGATCCTAATAAAGCCACATCGAGCCACCGTGTAAACTTCAAATACTACAGGAATCGCATGAATCTGGATGGAGCCACATGGAGCCACCATGTAAACTTCAAATACTACAGGAGCACAGACTTTTTAAATTAAGTCTAGAGATGCATGGAGTCACATGGAGCAATTGTGTGAATTTTCAATACTACAGGAGCCACATGCAGACCCATTAAATGAAGTCTAAAGATGCATGAAGCTGCATGGAGCCACCGTGTAAACTTCAAATACTACAGGAGCCACATGCAGACGCTTTAAATAAAGTCTAGAGATACATGGAACTGCATGGAGTTGCATGGAGCCACTGTATACACTTCAAATACTACAGAAGCCCCATGAAGACCCTCTAAATGAAGTTTAAAGATGCATAGAGTCACATGGAGACCTTTTAAATGAAGTGTAAAGATGTATGGAGCTGCAGGGAGACCTTTTAAAATATTTTTTAACAGTTTACACTGTGGCTCCATGTAGCTCTAGTCATGTTTAAACAATATTTTAACGGTCTCCATCCTGCTTCATGCATCTCTAGACGACAGTATATTTGAAGGGTTCCATACGGCTCCTGTAGTATTTGAAGTCTAACCTGTGGCTCCATGCAACTCCATGCATCTCTAGACTATATTTAAAGGGTCTCCATGTGGCTCCTGTAGTATTTGAAGTTCACTTGGTGGCTCCATGCAGCTCCATGCATCTCTAGACTTTATTTAAAAGGTCTGCATGCGGCTCCTGTTGTATTTGAAGTTTATCATGGCTCCATGCAGCCCCATGCCGCTCCATTCGGCTCCATGCAGCTTCTATAGTTTTTGAAGTGTATACGGTGGCTCCATGCAGCTCTATCTAGCTCCATGTGGCTCCATGCAGCTCCATGCATTTCTAGACTTAATTTAAATGGTCTCCTGTGGCTCCTGTAGTATTTGAAGTTTACATGGTGACTGCATGTGGCTCCATGCAGCACCAAATGGCTCCATGCATTTCTAGACTTCATTTAAAGGGTCTCCATGCGGCTCCTACAGTGTTTGAAGTTTATAAGGTGGCTCCATGCAACTCCATGCAGTTTCATGCACCTCCATGCATCTCTAGACTTCATTTAAAGGGTCTCCATGCGGCTCCTGTAGTATTTGAAGTTTACATGGTGGCTCCATGCAACTCCATGCATCTCTAGACTTAATTTAAAGGGTCTGCATGCAGCTCCTGTAGTATTTAAAGTTTATATGGTGGTTCCATGCATTTCTAGACTTTATTTAAAGGGTCTGCATGCAGCTCCTGTAGTATTTAAAGTTTACACAATGACTCCATGCAGCTTCATGCATCTCTCGACTTAATTTAAAGGGTTTCCATGTGGCTCTTGTAGTATTTAAAGTTTACACGGTGGCTTGATGCCATTCCATGCATCTCTAAACGTAATTCAAAGGGTCTTCATGTGGCTCCTGTAGTACTTGAAGTTTATACGGTGGCTCCATGCGGCTCCATGCAGCTTCATGCAACTTTATATATCTCTAGACTTAATTTTAAGGGTCTTCATGTGGCTCCTGTAGTACTTGAAGTTTATACGGTGGCTCCATGTGGCTCCATGCAGCTCCATGCAACTTTATATATCTCTAGACTTAATTTTAAGGGTCTGCATGTGGCTCCTGTAGTATTTGAAGTTTAACGGTGGCTCCATGCGACTCCAAGTGGCTCCATGCATCTCTAGATTTTATTTAATAAGTCTCCATGCAGCTCCTGTAATATCTGAAGTTTACAAGGTGGCTCCATGCGGCTCCATGCAGCTCCATGCAGCTCCATGCAGCTCCATGCGGCTCAAGTGGCTCCATGTGACTCTTGTAGTATTTGAAGGTACTGCTTTTATTCTTGTCATTTGAAAAGGAATGCACTGTAAGATTGACATAGACAGTCAGGGTTGCAAAGTTGCAGAGTCAGAGTTGCATAGAGTCAGAGGTTTCAGAAAGAAATTGGAGTCAAAATCTTTAGAGTATTAAGGGTTGGAGTTGGAGTCAGAGTTGTAATATTTTATCTGACTCTGGATTCCTGTTGTCTAATATTATTACATATTAGTGATATCAACTTTGCAACTTCATGGTAGTGCAGTAACCATTTTAAGAAAACCATGCTACATACCATGTTGTGCAGCATGCAACTCATAAAAAGTTTACATTTAAATTTTAAGCAAATTGTATTTTGCATAATGCCATTGCCCTTATTGGGGTGTCAGTGTAAGGAGTCAGAGTTGGGAGTTGAAGTCAAAATCCTGGAAATTCTAAAAGTTGGAGTTGAAGTTGGTATTCTAGAAATTTTAGGAGTCAAAGTTGAATCTTAAACCTTCTTATTCCACAACCCTAATAGACAGAAATGGGACCAAGCATTTATCTTTTGGCTACTTCAAGCTGCTGCACTACCTGAGTAAAATGCTGGTAGCAGTGATGTGGGGCACATTTAGTTTAGTCATCTAAAACTGTGATATTGTACCTTGTGCTCTATTAGGTGTCTAATGCAAGCATGTGAAACTTGTGGGTATATGCCAGCTGTATTGATGAAAGTTTAGCCAAAGATGTAAACTGGTTGGTAAACAATATGATAACTTTTTTGTTATTCACTTGGATTTCAAAGTAAAATCCTAAAATTTCTCCCTAAATTAAAAAATTAGCTCCCTATACTTACGTAGCTTAATTTTAATTTCTTCATTAAATTCAAAATAAAGTTCAAAATTTTTTTTTGCTATAATTGGGTGACAAATCAAGTTTGAAATTCCTGATTTAATACATAGGTTCTGCTGCACTTGGTGGTCCATAGTTTTTTTGATGGTGCTGCATTCACAATTTGGTGAAGGAGTGAGACTCTATTTGCATGGGGACCCAAACATTAGTCTGCTGATATAATTAGGTTTCACTCAACCTGTTCTGAAAAAACTTATTTACTAAACCAAGTACTAGCTTTGGAAATGAAAGCACAGAACCTGGATGTACTCTTGCAGTATTCTGTTTTGTATGTATATATAATTCATGTACTGGCACCATAAGTTTAATATTCTGCTTTATATGCTGGTTTGGCAAGGGTTTTAGGTAATTTTTGCACAACTGTTACAAACAAGTAGAAGACAGGTAAAAAGGAGAGAAGAAGACTATGTGGGGAAAAGGATGATGGAGATGGCAGTGCCAGGCAGAAGGAAAAGAGGAAGGCCAAGGAAAAGGTGGATGGATTTGGTGAGAGAAGACATGGAAAGGGTTGGAGCTAGGGAAGGAGATGGAGTAGATCAAGAGAAATGGAGAATACTGTCATGCTGTGGCAACCCTGAGCAGGGAGAAGCCAAAAGAAGAAGAAGTTACAAACAAGAGTCTAGATTTTAGTTTTTTTGAAGAATAGATATTAGAGTATGCTGTAGGCTATTACAGACAAATTGGGATATTTGCATACCAGATAGTGATAAAGCATAATCTGCTTTATCACATAAGAATTTGAAATCCCAAAAATAAAAGCTAATCATTTGCTGAGAAAGCACTTCAGTTAATCACATTTCTATTTATTGCATAATCTGGTTAATTGAATAGAAATTCAAACCTATTTATTTGATTAACCAAACATTTCTGCACATCAATGAAAATAACTACTCGTCGTCATCATCGTTTGAAGGGTATCCACTCCAGGTCAGACACAAACAGGACTGGGGCCGAGGGTTTATCCTTTTACTACCCCAGACTGCTGCACTGCCTGGATCAGATGCTGGCAGTGATGTTATTAAGCCAGCATTGAGTTTCATCATCCAAAATTGTCAGACCTCGTGCTCCATGTGGTGCCCGATGTATAGGGCACACTGTTAGCACATGGTCTGCGGTTTGCTCAGAGGCGCCACACTCACAATACGGTGAAGGAGCGAGACCCCATTTGTGCATGGACAAATGGAATTGCCCAACACCAGTCCGCAGGCAGTTGAGCTTAACCCAAGCTGCTCAGGGTAAGCCCATTCCAACAGGCCTGGCACCGGTCTTGGGCACAAAAACACAGAGCCTGAAAGCATTTTCACAGTACTCCGTTTTCCATTTGTGATTTATCCATTCAGAGGCGCGGATGCCAAGTCTGGCAAGGTTGTCCAAAAGATTCTGCGCACCTGGCACAAACGGGCATCTGGATCTTAGTCTCACTTGGCAAGTATCTGAAGACCCACTTAAAAGACCATACAAGATATGGTCGGGGTCCAGAGATCCACGGTGAGCCAAGGAGAGTGTTGCTCCCATTCGGCAAAGCTCAGCTGGCTGGATGCCTGAGAGTACAGGTAGATGGTCCATTGGAGTGGGACGCAGGCATTCAGTAACCATGCACAAGGCATCATTCAAGACACTGTTGATGAGGCAAGTGTGAGCACTGCGACACCAGACTGGAGCACAGTATTCAGCTGCTGAGTAGACTAGAGACAAGGTGGCTATGTGTAGTGTTTTAGCACCAGCACCCCATCCTGAACCCACAAGTTGCCTCAGCAGTGTGACGTGTGAGGATAGTTTTTTGCGCAATGCCACTAAATGGTGACAAAATGTGAGTGATCTGTCCAGTTTTACCTTAAGATAAGTAGGTGTTGGACAGAACAGTAAAAGCCTATCGTTGTTGTAGACCTTTAGCTCACGTTTGGCCTCTTGGTTATTTAAGTGAAAGGTTGCCGTCACCATCTTAGTGTGACTGAGCTTCAACCTCCAAGTCTGGAGATATGCTGACAGTGTGGACATGTCTTGGCTTAAGGTCCCCTCCAAGTCCTTTCAGTTTCCAGAAGAATGCAACAATGCTAAATCATCAGCATAAGCAAACGTTTTGGAAGTCATGGAAGGAAAGGCAGATCGTACGTATAGATGTTAAATAGGAGGGGAGCCAAGACCGATCCCTGAGGAATGCTGTTTTTAAGACGGCGTAGCCTGCTTTGCTTGCTGTCACTGGTGGTAAAAGTGAAACTTCGATTTCGGACAAGCTCCATGATCATTTTGACCATGTGCTTATCTGGAAGTAGTCTTAGCAGCTTGCAGGTAAGGCCACAGTGCCAGACAGTGTCATAAGCAGCTGTCAGATTGATAAATATGGCACCGGCCTTCTTTTTAGCCTCAAAAGAATCCTTGATGTTCTGGGTCAGCAGAACAACTTAATCTATGGTTGACTTCCTGCATTGGAACCCAGCCTGCTCTTTAGGGAGCAGTGGATCAACTAATGGTTCAATGCAGGCATAGATAAGCCTCTCGAGGATCTTGTAGGGGACACAGAACAGAGATATTGGTCGATAACTCTTTGGGTCCCCCACGGGCTTTGCTGGTTTTGGGATTGCAACCACAAGCGCTCTTCTCCAGATCTTGGGAATTTGGAGTCGGCGCAAACAGGAAGAAAGGAAGTCACATAACCAGGACTTCAAAACAACTCCAGCATGGAGTATAAGCTCGGGGCAGATGGAATCAGGTCCTGGAGCTTTACCTGGTTTTGAATGTTGAAGGGCAGCAGTAAATTCTCTCTGTAAAAAATTGTCAGAGATATTTACTGCGTCTGGTGTTATGGCCCTCCAAAGGTCAGACACTCCTTGAAAGACAAGTCGAGATGACTTGCGGTCAACAGCCTTGTATTTCCCATTTCTAACCAGCTGAGATGCAATAGCATCGGCTAAAATGGGACAGTGACAAGGAGAGTGTTGTGACCTACCAGTAAGGTTGTTCAAGATAATCCAATGCTTTTCGACTAGAGTGTGAGAAATCAATGCTCTGAACTGCTTCAAACCATCGATTCCTCCACTTTCTGTCAAGCTTGGCAAGCAGAGCTGTAGCAGCCAAACTTGAGTCGTCTCCCTGAAGAGACTGCAGAAAGGTTTTATAGAGGGATTCACACTCTGCATCCCAACACGGAATATAGTTATTTCAATACTTGTGTGGGATAATCTTTTTGGTTGCTTTCTTAATGGTGTTACAGAAGTCCTGGTAAGCCGCATCCACATCAAGTGAATCAGGCAGCAACAGAGTCTTTGTGAATTTATTTGTCAAAGCAATGTAGTTACTCCATTTGGCCTTGCAGAAGTTCCATTGCTTAACAGGCATGCTTGGCACTGCCATAGCAAACCTTGGTGGTGTAATAAGCGAAGGTCGATGTTGTGACCTGGGGAACTTGTCAAGAACACGTCTATCCAGTAAGCGACTGTTTGGAACTACACTAGCGAAAGTTAGATCTGGATTGGTGCCAGTGTTCCAATATGAATTATGATACTATTCCAGTATGTTAAAATATTCTTACATTCCTTAGATATATTCTTTTTAGCTGCCATTTTAATGTTATTATTTTTCTGCAGAAATTGATTTGAAAGATATTCTTTCATTTAAATAATTTTTACATCATGCTTTATTTTAATTTTTTAGGGAAGCCCAAGCTGATTTTATGCAAGAATCGGTTCAAAAAGTGGAAAAATATTTTGGCAAAATGTGCAATGACATGGGTAGCATCACTCGCAAGACTGCTCGTTTACGAGATAAATATGATATTTTGGCCAAGGTTAGAAGTTGATTGGATTTTTTTAACTACATTCACCAAATTTTTTACTCTTTATTGATAATTACAAAAATGTGTTAAACGGAAAAGACTATATTTGTATGTGTGTCAAATTTTTATAGCAAATTTTCAATCCAAACTTTGGATGCAATTTATACATGAGCATGAATAGAAGTTGTAGTTGTAACTTCAAACTACAGAAATTGATAATGCACTGTATTTTATTGAACATCTTTTACTTTTTTAAAAAATTATGAGGACATGTGCAAAGATCATTAAATAATCTGTTGTTTTAGTGTGAATAAAATTTTTATTGTAAGGTGTGTTAAAAAAGAAGCATGTAGTTATGAAATATATTAGCACTTTGTAATGCCACAAAATAATTTGAATAATTTAACACTAGTACTTCAAAAAAGTACACCTGAAACTGGAATCTCTATAAGTTTTTGGTAGGTTATATCTGTAAAACATATTTTATTATAGAAGTACCAGTGTCCCTATCTGTATGAGGTCTGTCCAAAAAGTATCTGACCTTATCTCCTCCTGCCAAAAATAATGCTACACCAACAAAGTGGTTTTGACAGATTGTAACGTCCCAATTATTGCCCACGCATAAAAAATTTCAAACCAATAGTTGATGTCAATCTCTTTTTTTGAAGCATTTGGTGCAGTTCTATAGTGCATGATTGTTGATTTTTTGCTTGCCAGCATAATGACAGAAAGCATTGAACAAAGATATTGTATTAAGTTCTGCCAAAAGCTAGGTAATAATCAAACTGAAACAATTCAAAAGATTTAGCAAGCTTTTGGAGATCAGAACTTAAGTCAAACTCAAATAAAGAAATGGTTTAATCACTTCAAAAATGGTCAAATGTCAGTGGAGAGTGAAGCATGCTCTGGCAGGCCATCCACAAGTTGAAATAAGGAGGTGATTGAGAAGGTTTGCCAAATTGTGATGGAGGATTGCCATTTACTCAGGGAAATAGTTGAAGAAGTGGGAATAAGCAGAGGATCAGTTTACTCCATTTTAACTGAAGATTTGTGCATGTGGAAAGTGTTGGCCAAATTCATTTCCAAGCTGCTGATGGAGCAACAGAAGGAGCTTTATGTGGAAATTCCCCAGGAAATGCTGGGTTGTGTAAACAATGACCTAGCACTTATGAGGACTATCACAACTGGTGATGAGACCTGGGTTTATGGTTATAATCCAGAAAGCAAGTTTCAATCTTCACAATGGAAGCGTCTGGAATCACCAAGGTCCAAAAAAGCATGACAAGTTTGCAGCAATGTGAAAGTGATGCTACCTGTTTCTTCAATTTTCGTGGCATAGTACATCATGAATAAGCACCAGAAGGCCAAACAATCTATAAAGAATACTACCTGGAGGTTTTATGTTGTCTTCATGATGCTGTGCAAAGAAAGTGACCAGACATGTGGACAGGGAAGAATTGGCAGCTTCACCATGACAATGCTCCTGCTCATTCTGCCCATGTAATCAAAGGTTTTTGGCCAAAAACAATATGGCACTTGTGCGACAGCCTCCTTACTTTTCTGATTTGGCACCATGCGACTTCTGGCTATTCTCCAAGTTAAAAAATATGCTAAGAAGGACGCTATTTCAGTCACATAAAGACATTATGGAAAAAACAACAGCAGAGCTCAGGAGCATTCCAGAGGAGGAGTTCAAGAGGTTTTCCAAAAGTGGCGGAGGTGCTGGAAAAAGTGTGTGCACTTGCAAGGGGAGTATTTTGAAGGAGATTAAATAATATTTGTGATATTCATGGTGTTGTGTGTTTTATGCCTGAAGGTTGGACACTTTTTGGACAGACCTCATATAACTTTTTCTCAATTTTAAGCATCTGAATTTTTATTTTGCTTATTGAAAGCTTCTTTCGCAGTAAACATATAACAAAACTTAATGGTAGACATAAGCTGAGTATAAGCACTTTTCAATGTAAATCCTAGAACAAATTGAAAATAATGTAAAGAAAATCAAGCCTAACTTATTTTGCATATGCTTAAATAAAATGTTTTATGTAAAAAAACTCTTTTACATTAAGATCTATCCTTGAACCAGGTCAGGCTACAGCTATTACGTAATGAGTGATCAAGGTTTCACAAGGATATCTTTTTTTTTTGAAATCTTCACTCATTCTATGTTTAGTTTACTCTAAGCTCAGATTTGAAAATTTGACTAGAATTTAATTTATAAAAAACAACTATTTTGAAAGATGCTTTGCATAATCATTTTGAAATGCAATACTGCAATAGCTGAAACTTTCAGAGCTGCTGTACGAATTTTACTCATTGCACTCACAGACATAAAAAAACACAGAATAATGGAATCATTTTGTTACAATTAACAGTTGTGTACATTATTATCAGCATGGAAGTAGTGATCTTTGTAATACTGCTTTGTCCATGCTTGCTGTTCAATAGCTCCCATTGGTTTGATGTCTGAAGTTCTAGATATAGCTTCAAAATCGATATCTTGGAGTTTTAGATATAGCTTCAATTAAAATCTACTATGTAAATTTTCTATTTTTATTTTTGTTAGCCAGTGTAAAATATCAGAATCACGTATAAGTAAGCAACAACTTATAAAATTTTCTATTGAAATCATAAAAGTATTGAAATCAACATCTAGTGTTAATTATAACAAGGAAAAAATGTAAATCACCATAATTATTCTATGTATGGTTTTGTTAATGCGTACATACATTAATTTTTTTCATCTGGTCATCTTATTTCTTATACTTGTTTGTTTTAAAATTTTATTTTTAAACATTGTACACCATTTGTCAAATTATTTTTAGACTTGCTTGGATTATGCACAAACTGAACAAGGACCTTTGAGCAAAAAACTTACTAATTTTGCTGAGCAAGTTTCAAATATTCAAGATTACAGACAAGCCAAAGTAAAAATGTTGCTTTTTTACTTTAAAATTTTAAATAGTATTTTTAGAATTTTTAAAAGGTTTATCAATATTGTTTTATATTTTTTTAAAGACATTAACAGTATTTAAATGAGCTTTTGCTCATTAGTTGATTAATTTAAAACTCTCAAAGGTATTACAAAATACTATTGGAATCAAGACATTTGATTGATAGCTGTAATTGCACAAATTTGTGCTCAATTTTCGTAATTATTTTTGTTTAAGATATTAAATCTTTGTAGTGAATAATATAAAGAATAAAGTTTTCTAAATTTCAATTATTTTAATGTAATGATTAAGTTTTTAGTACACACTTTATTGTGTGAATTTGCAAAAAGAAACCTGTAATTAAAATTACTGTATTTTAGTTGAACTGTTAAAACTGAAAATAATTTCTTATAAATTATCTCTTTTTAATTTTAGATTGAAAGACTACAAGTAAAAGTGGTTGATCCCCTTTTAACTTATGGCCCAGAATGCAAACATACAAAAGTAAATATTTTCTAATTTTTTAAAAGAAATTAATAAGTACTTGAAATGTAAATTAATTATATTAATTAATATCAGATAAATTAAACAAACATTTATATTTTTTCAAGATTGGCAATTGAGTCTAATGCTAATACGACCCTAATTTTTTATTTCACTTAAAACAACTGATGTGTCACCTTTTAAACGGGCTAATGCAACTGATGATAGAGCAAGAAAATTATGAATACAAACTCAAAAACAAGTAAAATTAAAAATGGCAAAAACCAGACAGCTAAAATCAAGAATGTAATTCAAATGCTGACATAAAGTTAAAACAATATCGAATTTTAATTGAAATTAATTTGTTCTGTGTTATTAATAGTGCCGTTAAGAAAACTTTTTCTTTTAGAATGACTTAAACAAATCGTTCCGCGCAAGAAAACAAGAAATTCGACAACAGCAGAGGGTGGTCAATATCCACAACAAGTCCCCTAGTGACCATCAAGCGATTGTAAGGATTTTGTTTATCGTTTGTGATTCCATTTTGTTCCGCTAAAGTCTGTCGATGACACAGATCAAATTTCGCACCCTCGAAAGATGCGTAATATTAATCTTTTGTTTTCAAATTATTTATTTTGTTTTATTTTCAAATTTTGTTTTTAAATTCTAAAGATGCGTAATTAAATTTTGTTTTCAGACACAAGCTGAAACTGAGCTTCAAAAGAAGTCGCTAGATGTCGCTCGAACAACACGGGCTTTAGAAGAAACTATTGACAAATTTGAAGTGAAAAAAATACAAGACTTAAAGGTGCCTTTTATTGAATATTTAATAGTTAATAAATAAAATTGAGAATTAAATTTATCTTTATTAAATACTATAATTAATTTGCTTTTTAATGAAAAACTATTTTTTATTAACATAGTAATGTCTTTTTATTAAAAAATACATTGAATAATTTGTTATAAGCCCGGTTTTGATTGAAAATAAACACTCACAAAATGACATGCTATTGCACGAACTTTTATCAGGTTTTAACTGCCACATTTATATTATGAGGTGTTTGTGCTTATCTCATGAAGTGAAAAAACTTTCAAAAATCAAACTATTATGATAATGGTTTGATATTTAGCATTTAGTCGTGCGGGCAAGTTAGATGAATATGTGATGTAATCCTTGATTTTACTATTTTTTATTTCTGCTCACTTGAAATGTAGAAAGTCCTTTCTGAATTTGTTAAAATCGAGATGGTTTTCCACGCGAAAGCTCTTGAAATCTACACTCGTGCTTACAACGACCTTGAAACCATTGACGAAGATGAGCATATTGAGGTGAGGATGTGTGCTGGTGGTCTTGTTCTTATTCTAATACCACGTACTATGTGTCAAGAATGTATTGCCGCTTAGTTTTAAAGCCCTTGGGTGCATTGTATAGAAAATCCGAAAAAATGTTTTAAACATCTTGCTAGTATCTGGCATTTTGCTGTACGTCTATGGTTGACCATTTCAAATTGTTTCATTAGCCGACGCAAGTTTCGGCTTTTCTTAAATGACAGACGAATTGCAAAACTTTTGAGGTTCTCGTACAAAATTGTTAATGTTTTTTTAAGTCAAAATACAGTAAATCTCAAGATGAATAAAACGAGATTAGATTTCTCCAACGAGTAACCATAAGAAAGAGAATTATAACAAGTAAAAACCATAAAACTGATTATTGATTATTATGACCTTACCATAGAATTTCAAGAACTTATGACTTTGTTAAAGCGGCTTATATTATTGAGAACAGATTCTCACCACGAACAAATTTGTAGAACACGACGATTTTGAACAACCGCCTGTTGGAAGCTTAGCACTGTAATTGTATTCATAATGACGTCATAATAGTTAATTATTTCGTAATTCCTGTATATCGTCGAATTAAGCGCAACAATTTCGAGTTGATACAAGCAATAAAAAGGTTTTCAACGGTTTCATTGGAGCCACCAAAGATAGGAACTAAAACTTTTTATTTAAAATTTTTTTATTAAGATCAATGAGAATAGCGTTTTTTAAGTAAATTGAAAAAAACCCAAAGAATTCAAGCTGTATCCCTTAAAAGATTGATTTTCAAGATGAAGCGAATACGATTGCATTGCGCAAGACTAGTTAATTTCAACCATCTGCATTGCAGGTTTTCCGGAACTGCCTCCGCCCCTCCACCAACATGCAGGAGAGGATGGAGGTTGCCAAGGGCAACGCTGACAAATCCAGAAATGACGCGACCCCTTCACCCCGTTCCCGGAGACGTGACCCAGGCTCCAAACCAAGGACCCGAAGCAACATCAGGTCAATGTTTGATATTTTTAACAGCAATTTTCACGCGGAACTTGCAAAATAAAGTTTTGCCATCAAAATACAGGATGTTTTAAAAAAAAAGTGTACGCACTTTAAATACAGGGTGATTCACCGAAGTGTTGACAAATACTTTATTCCATTATTAACTTCGCATTACCTCTTCAGATTGTTATTATATATTCTAGAGTAAGTTTTCAATATCAATAAGAATATTTAATCTAGAAAAGTAAGATGGCAAAGACAGTAAATGACATCGTTGAAGGGTATTGCAAGAAAGGACTTCCACCTGCGAAAATTTTCCGGTTGATGAAGCGATTTGTGAGTCGTGGTGGTGTTTACAAGGCTGTGAAAAGGTTCAGGGAGACTGGAAGTTGTGCTCCAAGAATCAGAAGTACTCCTGAAAAACCCATCAGGACAAAGGAACTGATTAAGAAGGTCAGGGAGAGGTTGAGGCGGAACCCTTCAAGGAGCGCAAGAAAACTGGCTAAGGACACCTCTGTAAGCGTGAGCACCATGCAAAGGCTTCTCAAGGATGATCTCCACGTCTACTCGTACAAATTTACCAAAAGGCAGCTCCTGTCAAACGCCACTAAGAAGAAAAGGCTTGATAGAGCTAAGGTTTTGATCAAGAAACTTGTTGTTGGCACGCGGCCTCAAGTGCTTTGGACAGATGAGAAGCTTTTCACTGTCCAAGCTATCCACAACCACCAAAATGACAGGATTTGGATTCCAAACAAGGACATGGTGCCAGTTGAACGTTGCAGTTCATTTAGGAGGCAGAAACCTTCTTCCGTGATGGTTTGGGCAGGAGTCACTTCAACAGGCCTGAAAACACCTCTAATCTTTATCGGCGAAGGCGTGAAAATTAACCAAACTATCTATCGTCGGATGTTGGAAGAAAAAGTCATTCCCTGGGTTCAAGAAACAGTGGGAGAGGAAGGAATTACGCTTCAACAAGATGGGGCAACCTCCCACACAGCCAAAGCAGTCCAGCATTGGTGCAAGACCAATTTTAAAGGGTTTTGGGAGAAGGAAGTATGGCCCCCTTCTTCACCCGATTTGAACCCAATGGACTTTGGGATTTGGTCCATTCTGGAGCAAAAAGCCTGCTCAACATCCCATCCAAATATCGAAACCCTTAAACGAAAACTGAAGGCGTCATGGGAAGAAATTGACCCAGAAGTGGTGCGTGCCACGTGCGCCCAAGTACTTCCACGTCTTAGGCGCCTTGTGAAAAACAAAGGGGGCTACATTGAATAATTTGAATTTTATGTGAAAGCCCATTAAATTTCCATTCTATCTATTAAAAACTTGTTTCTTTTGCCCTTATAGTAAGTTGGATAATTCAGTTTTAATTTGTCAACACTTCGGTGAATCACCCTGTATTTGTAAAGTAAATGTTTATTATAATTGTATGATTTTTTAATATGTAAAAGAATTTGTAAACATTATTTTATTGTTTTCTGATGATTCCACATGTCAACCCAAAAATTTTGGGGGCAATACTTGTTTTTCTAAATGATCGAAGATTGCCCGAATTATGAACTTGCAGCATTTCATGAAAATGCCCAAATGTCACCTAGATTTAATGTAAAGATCTTTTTTTTGGTCGTCACCTGATTTTGTAGTTAAAAATGAAGCAGAAACGATTAGTTTTCTCCTTAAAAACAAAAAAAAGGTCTTCATATGAAATGTTTTTTTTACTTGCTGATCGGGATCGTTCTACGTTGCGTAGCTTTATCTTTTCCAAATAGTTTATTTTCGGTGCCGAAAAAAATTTCGATTTTGTTTAATTTTTTTACGTCTTGGGGGCAATTGCTTCCCCGGCTCGTACAGCTATGCAACACACAAATGTAGTGAAATTGGCAATTTTCGTGATATTTGAGGGCATTCATGTTCACTGTTTACTTTCCATTTAGCGACTGATGTAGGTTTCATTACATGGACTTAGTCTTTTAAATATGCTCTTAGAAAAATCCTTATGGTGTGGGGTTTGGTAAATGCAAAAGATATTCAACCAAACCCCTTCATGCAATCCACCTGTTTATCATGAAAAAAATCTAACAATCCAATCTTAAATAGTATTACTAATTTTACTAATCTTAGAATAAAACTTTTGCACCGAAAGCATTTCATAATGCAATAGACCTTTTCCACTAAACACTGGCTCAAAATAGCAAGCTAATTTTTTACTTAAAAGCGATAAAAGCGACTGTTTTATTTCATTTCAGAAGCTTGAAAACTTGGTCGTTTCAAAAATAAAAGCAAAAGATTTCTTGACCTTGATAAAAACTTAAGTACAGTTTTTAAGAGTTGAAATCAACAGGAAATATCTTGTTTAAATTACGCATTGTTTATTTGATTATTTCAGAGATGACGATGATGTTATTGATGAAGATTGGGAAAGTGGAGAGGAAACCGACGAGGATTATGAGGTAATAATGGCGATGTATCAATTTAAGCAAATGATTTAAATTTTTAATTTTTGCATCACAAATATTTTATTTAGTCTTTCAGATTGTAGTTGCAGGACTGAACGACTTAAACGTGTGAGAAGTATATCAGAGGGATTTAAATTTTTGTACTATAGGGTTGGTTACTTTTATCAATGCATTGCTACACTGAAAAGAATGGCATTGCCCATCACCCAAAACGATGACTATGCATATGCTTGGAAATACATTCGATTTGTGTTCGGCGTTACTTTTTGAGGCTATTTGCCTATAACTCGTCTATCGATGTATTTTATATGAATACTTAAATTAAAGGTTTTAAAAATATAACATTCACTTGAGTTGCGGTGATTAATAATGTGATTTGATCGTTTACGACCGTGTAGGAATTTTATATTCCTAGTTTTGAAATGCGATTAACTAATTGATGTTCGACAATCAGGATGAAGATGATAATTCAGTGGAGGATTATCATCCTCGCCGAGGATACTCCGGACACCGATGAAGCTTATGGAGAAGTCTATGAAATTTGTTTATTAGAGTGTAGTTTACTAAGTGTAATAATATTTAAATTGTGATGATGAATTTTTGTTTGGTCGATGAAATAGTGTAATGGAATTGTATTGAATTGCTTTACTGAAAATTAGTGACACAAAATTTTTATCACTGTTTTCTTGCTAAATAACTGAATTAGAATGTATCATTCCCATAAATTTGCGGATTTTTTGCGTTGTTAATGGACTTGTTCATTTTATTATTTCGATATTACATAATATGATCACGTCATCTATAAAATACTTCACTATTTAAAAAATGTAATTTTATTTCATCTGATGAAAGTAGTGCAGTCTACTAACTTTTTTAATGTTAAACAACGTTCAAATATTTTCATCTATTAAAAAATTTTAGTACAAAATTTTATGGTTATATCATGTTTCGAAAATGTTTTTATGCTATTAATGTAAAGTATTATTTGTTTGCTTTCGTAATTCCATTTTGTACTTTTGATTGCTGACATTGACCGGGTATCCGGCGAGTTCGTCTAAAACAATTTGTCTAAATCAATTTGAGGTTAGGGTTAGGGTTAGAGAGTTAGAAAAGTCAGGGTTAAAGTTAAGGTTTGGGGTTAAGCCAAATTAATTGAATTTTAGACAAATTGCTTTAGACAACTCGCCTAGACCCCATTGACCGTACATTTAGTTCGACAATTTTTGAATTTAATGCGTACTCGATCCAAGTGTATAGTATGTTACTGTATTGTCGGCCAAATAACTGTTTTATTATAAATATCTGAAGTATAAGTTTTTTTGGCAAGTGAGCAAATATGTTTCATGTAAGATTTTTTTGCTCAAACGTTTACTTTTCACATTTAAAACTACATTAGGCTTATTTCGAAATGTTTTTGCTTGCCATTTTTGACGGTTTATTGAAAATTATTTTGGTCACACGTTTAAATGAGCTCAACCGGGACAGCATGATTCGAAGAAAAACGGATTGGAGTGAGAGTTAGTTTTAAAGAGAAACTAGTTGGTTGAAAAGAAACTAAGTTCTTCTCAAGCATCTTAACAAATAAAAAAACTTTACAAATTTGGGCCCGTTAATACAATTTGCGCGGCGTGTTCTTTTCTTTTTATCCCTTAGAGCAACTAACTTTGTTTCTTTTTTACTCTCACTCCAATTGGTTTTTCGAATCAAACTTGACCAGCTCATCCATAATGTTTTCGTGCGGAATCGGTTACATTAAGAACTCAATTGTTGAAGGTTCTGACTGCTTATTTCTAGTTGAGAATTGAATTAAAATTTCTGTTTCAACGTCCACTTCCGTAATCATCTGGAAAAGTTTATTTTTTATTTATTTATTTCATCTCTATATTTATCCTCCTGACTGGCCAGGGCAAGTAAGGGCTGCTTCTGGGGATGCGAAGATATTACTGTGCGGATGAAATTTTTATTTTAGTTTTATAAAGATATGACTGAAATTTAAAACTACTTGCCAAGACCACCAAGCAGGAAAAAGTGCCGTAAAGTGTCTTTTGTAATTTCCGAAGAAAATGCTGCGAGTAGATTTTGAACCTAGAATGTGTCAATCTCAATCACGGCGCTCTTAACCACTTGACCACGCTGCCGACAATTTTATTTCAACTCGAACGTTCAACTTTGATCAATTTCGATATGAAACTAGTTTATGTCGAGTATAAACAAGATTTGATTTAGAAACCGATGGACAGATTGGCAGCTGCAAAAGCCAAACATTGTTAAGATCACGAGCCAGAATTTACAAATTATTGAGTTAATAAACTACAATTTACAAAATTTTAACGTTGCCTAGACCTCCACTAAAAATTTAGCTGCAAGAAAAGGCAAAAAAAAAACCTAAAAAGTCACCCCTTTACCAGAGCTTTAACAATGATGATCAATTTCTGGTTACAAGTATTTAGTTCGAATCGTTGTGATAACGCTCAGGTTGATCAAGATCCTATTTATTTTTTCGATGGCCATCATTGCAAATTGTTCAGAACAAAGATTCACTGAAAACGACAATGTTTTAAGTTGTGCTTTTTGCTAGTTGTCGTCGATTTCTGATAAATCAGAACGAGCTGCGTCTATTGGAAGGATTTACGACGAATAGGTTTAAACCAGGGGTGGGCAAACTTTTTCGCTAGAGGGTCGCGCTAGTATTTACAACGCAAATTTGTACCTTAAACTTGCTCCAAAACCAAAGTCTTCATCTTACTTTCTTACAATGTTCACATTGAATGCTGGGCGGCCAAATTTGGGTCGCGGACCGTAGTTTGGCCACGGGCTTAAACCAACTAGATTTGCCAAAGATTAAATTTTTAATTTCTTTCTAAGTTAGAAAAATGAATAAAGATGATACTAAATGCGGCATATATTGTAGTAACAATAGTGTTTATTACGTTCGACTTTCAAAATCATCCACCCGAGCTATCTCGCCACATTCACTTTTATACAACTGCTTACATTGAGTTTGATGTCAAGAAATTCAATTTCATCATTTATTTCGGCCATCGCCATAAATCAACGAAAGGACGTACGAATGTCGGCAGAAGTTTCGACGCGAACTAGCATTAATGCAACCGTAATGGCATTTAAGATTTGGAGATTATTTTATATATATATTTAGAAAAAAATTAAACTATTTGTAAAAAGCTGGAAAGAATTAATTCACTTTTAGACGGAAATTCTTTATAACTATTAAATACGGGGTTATTAGTACAGATTAAACTATTGATTGCACACAGTTCATTAGTTTAGTTTACGCAGTCTTAAATCGTAGCAAAGCAATGTGTGACTAAAATTAACCGACTTTCACCAAGTTTCTCACGTAAAGTCAAAAGTCCACCACAAAAAACATAACACTACCAAACAAAGTAAAATTTACTACAAGGCAACAGGCCGATTCGAAATAATCTGAATTGTCAAGCTCGGCCGTCTCAGTTGATAAAATTCCTTTAAACATCGAAAAACAGCGCGTTTCGCTCCAAGAAAAAAGCTTTGCAGGAGCGACTTTGTAGAGTTTGCAAGTGTTTGAAGCGATCCTAGAAGAGCAGCGTGCTCATCCCGCCGACTTCCGCTTGCTCCTTGACGAAGATTTCGAAATATTGATAGATGATGGTGACGGCGAGCAAGATCCCGGTCCCGGACCCGATCGCCCCAATGAAGTCGGCCATGACCGAGAGGGCGCCGATGCACAGACCGCCGAACGCGGCCGCCGTCGGAATGTATCTGAAACGACAGGCGCGAGTAAGAGCGGGATCGCGCGACGGAAACGAATCGATTAAGAAAATTTCGCGACTTCAATGGACAGGTCAAGCTCACTCGGACGTCGCGGCCGATTCAGTTCTCGGTTGAAATCTTAAAGCTCTCGAGCAAACTCGAACCTGTTCAATTCGTGGATCATCGATTTCTCGCGGTGACCTCTCATCACCATCTGCTGCTCCTTCAACTGCTTGGCGACGTCCTTCGCTGCAGATCCCGAGACTTCGATCCACGTCTGAGATGAAGCGATCGATTAGACCGGATATGATGTCATGGTAAAAAAACTCAATGCAAACGGAAAGCAGTTTAACCGGTATGTATTATGTCATTCATCTGAGTCATTCTTCGAGCAAAAGCACTCTCTCTTCAGTTTCACGTGTCGTTAATTTATTAAGCAAAATTCAGCGATTTAATGCTTGAAATTAACTTTAAAATACAACACACAAATTTTTATGCTTAAAAATAGTTGTAAAAAACGTGGTTCGGCAATTCGCGCGAGACAACGCGACTGCTTCGCTTGTTTATACACGGATAGATGGCGGCATGAAACTGAATATCAGGAAATCACCTTTGAGAAGAAAGCGCACGACCCCAACATGAAGACGATATATACGATGGCGTGGACCGGGTCCATCAACATCCCCATGAACGACTCCGGTGGGGACAGATAATAACATAAACCTCCGATGGGGTAGGACCTTGCAGGACCCCCGCCTTCAACATCCTGTTGTCAAAACAACGATCAGATTATAAATGATAAAATATTTAAAAAACGTAAATTAATTTTGAAATATCATAAAAGTTCAATCATAAAGCAAACTCTTCGATTTTAATTTCAATTGAAATTTGAAAGACAAAGGTTAAAAGTTAAAAGTAAGTATTGAATAACAACTAGTAAGTTATAACTGAAAAAAGCTTCAAATCACAAAATTTTTCACCCAAGGCTTAACTCGTCATCAACTTACCCCCCACACACCAAGCAAGCCAATCAGGAAGTTTCCTCGGAAGCGAACAGCCAACATCTGGGAAATGACGTAGAGGTTGGAAACGAGAGCAGACTGGAGGATGATGGGGATGTTGGAGGTGTAGAAAAGTTTGATGGGGTAGCTGCTCTGCTGGCCGCGATAACGAGCAGATTTAATGGGGAGGTCGACGCGGAATCCCTGGAATAGCGCAGCGCGTGACCAAAGGTTTGCAAGCCACCAAACATGCACACACACACACACACACACGCTTATTAAAATGTACACACACAAAAAACTTGTAGGTAGTTTGATTAATAGGTTAATAAATTAACGTTTATCCTTGTTACTCAAAACAAATTCTTCTGTTCATCGACAAACAAGTAACATATTTGTTTGCTAGATGTCCGAAGAATTGTTAGTGGAGGTTTGTGCGCTATTTATACTTGTTTTTTGGGGGGAGTAGAGCGCTGTAAATTTGCTTTTGCATGTCCATTATTTTCAATAATTATTGAAACGTGTTTATATGAAGACTTGCAGCAGATTGTTAGTACAGTAAAAAAGGATAAGAACACAACTTAAAGAGTAAATGCAAATAAAAGGTGTATTTCAAAATTGAATAAGGCATCATTACAATCAGTTGATGATTTTATAATTCATTTTCAGTCAGCTTTGATTATCAAACAAAATCCAAAAGATAACGATTAGCGACCGAGTTTGTAATCAAAGATGGGTTTTATTCCAGGGTCTCAAGATTTCGATTACATAAAAAGCTACTTTAGTAAACGATTCTATGCAAGCATATATATTGACAAATACTAACCTGAAAATAAATAACCACGGCAAACACAAACACTGTAGCTAATAGATTGAGAAGGTTGGGAAGATTTTGTCTGTAAAACGCCTCGTGGAGGGCACGAACTTTATCGGATCGTGTCGCTAGGAGGTGGAAGAGAGCAATCACAGCTCCTTCGAACTCGGTACCTGATAATAAATATTACTAATTATTATCGTATCAACTATTTCTGTCATTTTTGCCTCTTTCAATTCTCATAACTAACAGGAAACTGCCGGCAGCATTACACCTAAAACCAACGGTCAAGGGATTACAAAGACCTGCTTTCGAAAATACTGAGACATAGCAATATGTTTTGGTGCTTTTTCTATTATATGGTAATTTAACCTAAATTAGAGCTGCTTATTAAAACCGCCAAGCAGAGGAACAGCGGTACGACGAGAGTGCGAATTGAACCAAGGCTATATCGATCGTGGGCCTCATTAAAACAGCACATGTATTACTACTCAGCCATGTTGCCAACTATTCCTGGCGCAAAATCATGTTTGAAAAAATGGAAGAAACTGTAATAACGTTGATTCGTTTCGGAAAACATACAGAACTAGTTCACAAAAACTAGCTTGCGAACAAAAAAAAAACTAAGAATAAGCTACGCAAAAACTGTAAAAGAAAAAAACTAAATCTCAATACGGCACTTATTACAATAACTAGTTGTAAACCTTTTCCTGTGTTGACAGTTGTAGGGCTAAAAGCTTTCCATACAATAGTTTCACAAATGTTGGTGGCAATGAAGAGAGAAATACCGGAGCCGAGACCATAGCCTTTTTGCAAAAGCTCGTCAAGCAGCAAAACAATCAAGCTTGCTACGAACAGCTGTAAATAATCAAGCAGTTCTTAAAACACTTCGAAAAGCGAGATAATTAAGTTCGTACTTGAATGATAATGAGCAGACAGATACCAGCTCCCATGCTGGCAGGCTCGCCGTACATTCCCGTCATGACATAGACAACAGCTTGGCCAATTGCAATAGCCATACCGAACAACTTCTGGGCCCCATTGAAAAGAGCTCTGAATAGAAGAGAGCGAATTGATATTAACCAACTAATTAAAACATTGACTTAACCAACCAATTAAAGCTACACTTGACTGCTATACAAAGGCAATTACTGAATCAAAAAAATTTGGGAAAAAATTACTTACATAATTATAGACACTGGTTTTTAATCAATAAAAATTTGTTTACCTGTCTTTCGGAGTATCACCGACTTCAATAAGCTTTGCGCCAGCCAAAAGCTGCATAATTAGCCCGGATGTTACAATAGGAGAAATACCAAGTTCCATAAGGGTTCCGCGGTTTGAAGCCATAATAACACGCATCCAATAAAAAGGATCAGCAGAATCACTAGACATGATGCCGAAAAGCGGAATCTAAAATGAAATCCGGTTTGAAGGTCGGCTTAGACTGAAAAGGACACCGAAAATGTAAAGTATTTGCTAGGGGTGGACTGTTCAGAGTAAAAAGAAAACGTAAAAAAAACGGCCAAAGCGCAGGATTTTTCGTGCTTAGCGGAAAAAGATTGAAATTAAAATATATTCGAGCTTTTTAGCTTGGTACTAGTTGAAAAAGGCTTCGGAGAAACAAGCCGAAAGCGAATTGCTTTTTTCGCGACCTATTTCAGTTTGGACCGACCTTTCGCAGGCAGATACTATTAATATAAACTTACATTAACAGTCTCATCTTGCATATTATTATTAGTAGTGAAGGGGAACTGAAAGCACCAACAATTAGTGGGCTTTTTGAATAATTATATTTAGTAACGTTATACTATTTAAACTTGATAAGTTTTCTTGGAGACAGTTAGAAGGAAATGGGTAAAAGGTGTTCTAAATGGAAGAAAGCTTTTAAACCAAATTGGTTAAAAGTCAATGCAGGTAAAGCAAAAGCTTTTATACTGAGAGGATACTGCAGGAATTGGCCACCATCCATGTGCACTTGTGGAAAGGGTGTTGAAGTCAATTCTATCCAATACAGAAAATGCATAAAATGGGTACCTAAGAAGTGCTGAAAAATTAAAGGAAACTTGACTAAGGTAAAAACCTTTGAGTGCAATATGTGCAAAACAAGCTAGGTTATAGTAGATTCCTTAAAAGGTGTAAACATGGTTGAAGATGTGATTGAAAAAGTAGAAATATTTTGCTAACTTGGGAATGTTTTGTGTACAGAAGGTGAAGTACAAGAAACAGTGATTGCAAGAATAAGAGTAAGGTAGAAGAGATTTAAAGATGTTGCAGATATTTTATGTACAAAAGTTTTGTCAAGTAAGTTGAGAGGCCTCATATACAAAATTTATATCAGAAGTGTAATGAATTACGGAGCAGAGTGCTAGCCAATAAAGGGAATGGAGTCTACTCAAATAAGAATACTTTGAATGATATGTGGCAAAACACTGATAAACTAAAAAAATGAATTAATACCATAGATGACTGGCATTGAATCAATAAAGAAATTTTTGAGAAGTCAAAAACTGAGGTTGTTCTGGCACATTGAAATAATAAGCAAAGAAAAAGCTCCAACAACAGCTATAAAATTACAATGCAAGATAAGGAAGATTAAAAACTGATGGATGGAGGTTATTAAAAAAGACACAAGAGAGTTACAACAAAAACTGATGAAGGCAAGAGTGGAGGCGCAGCTGCATGATAACCCATGCCAGCAGGAAAAATAAGTCATGTTCCTCACTTCATAACCAAAATAGAAGATAATCATTTTGAATTTGATCACTGATTCTAAAGAAATGGTTGATAACTAAGAGAAGAGTATACAAAATGAGCCATAAGAAAAGTCATACTTAGTTTAAATGACAAGTGTGAAACATATGGTCTCTTAAAGCTTTATAAAATCAGGACTATATATTAAGTTTCGACATTAAGATAGTAAGAACGCAGTTGTTTTAATGTACTTATTTGCAATTATGATATCATATAAAGTAATATTGTTAATTCATTTTTGATGTAACATAAAATACAGATATTGCATCACTAATGAACATTTGTCAAATCAACTTCAAGTTGTCAGATCTTCTGTCAAACCCAACATTAAAAAAATATGTTAACAAAAAAGATTTCAGTCATCTCACTGATTGCTTAATGTTCTATATAAATTGGTTGCAAATGTTTTCATGTATTTTTAAAATGCTTGACCTTTATCCTTTAGCATTATTACAATTGTATGGCCCATTGTGATAAACAGTTGCATGCTTAAGGTTCAAACCAACCAAAAAGAAACTTTGTTGTACAAATATGCCTTTCTTTAAAAATATCTTAATGCTGTTTTCAAGTTACATTTTTAAAAGCACATAGTTAAACTTTACATTTTGGTACAAAAAATGTTTCCCTTCAAACCTCATATTGCCAGCTGGTATCATTGCATCAGCCTATATTGGATTAATGTTGTTAGTGCAAAAGTTTGGAATTTGTTAAGCTAATAAAAGAGCTATAAAGGAGGCTGAACAAAAACAAGTTGGTATTCAATCATCAATAAAAATACATTTATAATAAGAACCAGTATGAAACAAAAAGTTACTATCATTATACAGTGCCTCCTCAGCATACAAGAATAATTTGTTCCCAGATTGAGCTCGTATCTTGAGTTCTTTGTATCTTGAAAAACCAAAAAAATGAAAAATAAAAAACAACTAAACAACCACTCAGCTACCTAGCGAGAGCATCTGAAAATTTTGGCTAGGATTTTTGCTCGCATGTCAAACAAGGCTGCTGCTCAAAAGACATCTAATTCTCTAAGTACAGTAGCTTGCATGTTGAGGGGCCACTGTATTTTAGAAAATATGTTTAACTAGTTAAACTTACTTGACAGCACACTAAAAAAATGAAAAGTGTAATAGCAGTCCATAAAACTTTTTCTCGAAATTGAATCTAAAATGAACAAATCGATGTATATTGGCAAGGACCAAAAAAATATCTTCTGCTAATATACACAATCTACACACGAACACAGTTAATCAACCCCAAATTGTTAATAGCAAACTTTAAATTTTACACTGGAAGATAACTGTTTGTTACATTTATAAAAACAGGGGTTAGAAATGTTTTTCAAAATTATTTCAAGAAAAATAAAATTTTTCATCATTCAAAAATCAAAATCATTATATATATACACAACATAATTTCTTAAACAAATCAATATATTAGAAAATTTCAAAATGTTTATAACAATATTTTATTCTATTTGGGGTATTAATATTAATTTCTTGACTTCTGATTTAAAAACAAGTATGCTAGATTGAATGTAAACTAAAATGTTTTCTGTATATGCATTTCAGATTTAAGTCATAAATAGTTGGATATTAATTGGAAAATCTACCTTAAACAACAAAGGTTAATATCTGCAAAATATTTTTGAAATTATACAGTGTAGCCATAAAAAACCAATGATAGCTTCTTATGTTAAAATAAGGTTATTAAAAATATTGTGCACAATTTTTTTACACTATTACAACAAATTAAACTATGTGAAATTGATCAAGTAACTTCATTAAATTAAAAAAAAGCTATATCATAACTAATCATGGATCACGTGTCAATTGAAAATATATTAGTACATTATAATTAAAATGCTTGGATAACAAACAAAGCAGAAATTACCTTTCTTTGAGGCTTTTCAATTTCAGGTAGAAATGCACAAAATGGCTTGATAATTTCCAAAAATTTAACTGCAAAAATAGATTAGGTCAAAATGTAGATTTGTTCCATTATATATAAATAATCAACTAAAAGCAACTTTTTCAAAATGTTTCCGTACTATAAAAAATATACTATTTAATTATCACTGTACTTTGTTTTATGCTAGTCATTTATGGCTTAAATATCTATGCTCTTCATTAAATCACTTACGAGTTGCATACAATGATTCCTTTCGGTTAATTCATGGGCTCAAGTGTAATGTTAGTGCAAGAGAGCTACAAGTAAAAGCAAATATTCCCACTTTCGATGCACTACAGAGAAAACTTATTTATCGATTTATAGAACGGTGCTGCCATTCTAGTAATGTGTATGTTAACTATACAGTGTATAGCAATTTCTTCTACGAGAGTGACTATTATAAACATTGTCTTCAATTGTTGATGTAATTCAAATGTTCTATTTTTCTTTCCGGCTTGTTTTCTTTTTTTGTTGTAGTTGTTGTGAGTGTTTTTTTTTCTCTTTTCTATGGACCTTGTGTCTGACTCAAATAAATAAATAAATAAATAAAATATAATTACTCCATTAAATTTGTATATAATTTCTGTGTAAGATATTTAATGCACAAAGAATAGCACTTACAATACTTTTTAAAAATTAATTAGTATTGTTTTTTAATACATAAAAACTAGTAAAAAAACATTGCATCTCAATTATAGAAAACATGCAACTGGTTTTACTTAAACACTGAATGTAAAATTTTTTACTTCAAGCTTTGAAGTTTAAGTATAAAAAAAACTAGTCAATAGCAAAAAAATTAGAGAAAGTTGGTTAAACTTAACTAATGCTTTTTTTTAAATAAATCAAACAATTTTGTTTTTGATAATAAATTATACTAATAAAACAAAATTTATTTGGAGTTATTTCAAATTTTTAACTTGTGTATTGTCAATAGCACTAGACAAATTTTTGTTTATCTGATCTTTTTAAATGTTTGCAGATGTTTTTTGAGTCTCTGAACACAAAATCATTGCTATTTTTTGCCTAATGTCAAGGATTTTGAAGATATTTACAAAAATACGTTTTTACGAATTTTGTCAAATTTGATAACAAATTGTGATTGCTCAATTATAATCAATTATATTATTATTATATAATATTATTTTTTATTGTGATTATAATCAGTGGGTTGTCAGAATTTGATGCTGAAGGTTTGAATTTAATGTCATTTGTTATTATTTTCTTTGGCCGAAAAAGATATTTCTAGAAAAAAACATAAAGCCTGGTTCATCTCAACTTTCAAACAAAGGGGTCACAAACATTCTTCTCTAAATTTGTAGATCAAATACAGGGTGGGGTGTAAATATGGAAACAAATAAAAATGAATGTTACAATATAATAAAATTTATATTTTGCATGTTCACTTGAATGTATTATTTAAAAATATTAATAAAAAGCAAAAAAGACAATTTTATTCAAAATGGCTCTCATTGTATTTGATTACTGCCTCCAATCTTTTGTGAACTCCTTCTGAAGCGGCATGTAGCTGTTCTTGTGGAATTTCATTCGCTTGACGTAGTGAGCGCTGCTTTAAGCCATAAACAGTGTGATGAATTTTTTTACAGGCCTTGCTTTCAAGGATAGACCACACCAAAAAATACATGGGATTAAGATCCAGGGAGCATGAAGGCCACATTTCTTTGGACCAAAAATTTGGAATATGGTCTCTACACCAATTTTGGGTGACGTTTGTGGTGTGTGATGTTGTGCCATCTTGTTGGAATGTCCACAAAGTGTCCTTGCCAAAGTGATTCTTAGCATATTCCAACATTGGTTTCAAAATGTCATCAACATAACATTTTGCGTTGATTTTTGCACTTTGATCGACAAAAATTAATGGGAACCTCCAGGATTTTGAAACGGCAGCCCAGACCATTACAGAAACTGGTTTCACAATTCGGTGGACAGTTTTTTGATCACAAGGAATGTCTTTGATACTTCTTCCAATTATTCTGTCATTTCTTCGATTATAAGCCATTTCTACTGTGAAGATTTTTTCATTGGACCAAACAATTTCGCCGGCTGTGCCAGATCTAAATTTCTTAAGCAAAATTTTGCTTCTCTCAAGCCTTTTTTGCTTTACCACTGCAAATAAGGCTTGCCTCTTTTGAAGTGTGAAAGAGGACATTTTAAGGTTTTCATGGACAAATCATCTCATAGTTCTTGGACTCATTTCTGATGTCTTTGCTAGCCTTCTAATTGGTCTTTTTAGATTTCTCCTAATTTTCTCTCAAATGCGTTTGATCATCAATTTTGACCACTGGGAATGCAGTCTGCCACTTCTAAGGTGATCAGAAAGATCACCCCTTTTATTAAATCTCTTTAGTGTTTTCCGGACAGTTGATCTCCCAATAAAAAGTGTCTTTGCAATATTGAAATTAGACTTTCCAGCACAGTGTAATGCAACTATAGCTGCTCTATTTGCCGTCATTTTTAAAATGGCTAAAAAATTTCCAAAAAATTTTTAAAATGTGACAATACAGTATCTTATCAAATCTATAAACTATCAAATTTTGAAAAATAACAAGTATTCTGAAGAGAAAATTAATACTGAAAATTTGTTTTCACACTTATGCCCCACCCTGTAATATTGTACTGCAAAGCAGTGACTTTTTGTACGCTCTCAATTTTTATTGTAACTTTGCTTTAAAAACGCCACTTTTTGACAAGAATGTTTACTGCAAAACTAAGCAATTTAGAAAAATGACTTACAAACCTTATTTTATTCAACTCAAATAGCCAGGAACAGTACATATCTTAAATATCATTAAGCAATAGACTTTTAACACTCAAGAAAAAAAGTTGCCTTTTAAATGGACTTACTTTGAGAATTAGGTTATTTAAATATGAAAAAGTTTTCAAACTAAAAATATTGTAAAAGTGGGGTAGAATTAATGAACGGTTGTTGCAAACAAAAGCTGCTATAATAAAAAGTTTAAAAATACATGAATTAACATAAATTGCTGAAATAGTTTATCAGAAAATTATATTAAAACAGAGCAATACAATCTTTGTTTAGAGGCAATTTTGCTTCTTCTTTAACACTACAACAATCAAGTAGCTTTTTTGATGCATTTCAAGTTTGTAACACCTGGCTTTCACTCAAAAGTTGCGACTGTGCCTGAAATTTTCAGACAATTATTTTTTTCTTACAGTCAATTTTAAGTGTGAATTTTGTCACCTCTCTATTACAAATAAAAAAAGTTACACATGAAACTACATAGAACAATCAAATTTTTTGATGCATAGCAGTTTTGGTACTGCTATTGTGTAGTGACATAAGAAAACATAAAGACAATGGAAACAACAAAAATCTTTGTACAATGCAAGTAGCATTTGTGGTTTTGATTCTTCTCTGAGGCAGTAGGCTCAAGCAACATCAGTTAGCTACTTCAATAGTAGACTAAAATTACTACCAAAGAGTTTACAAATTTATCTGTCGTATCATGCAATACTTTGCGAAAGTACTGATAGCTGCAGAAGCAATGTAGTTTCTCTTCTATTCAGATCTACCTAACTGCTTGTGTAATGGATTAGGAAAAATGTACCATACTGAAAAACATACTACAGGGTGGGGCGTAAGTATGAAAACAAATTTTCAGCATTAATTTTTTTTCAGAATACTTGTTATTTTTTAAAATTTGATAGTTTATAGATTTGATAAGATACTGTATTGTCACATTTTAAAAATTTTTTGGAAATTTTTTAGCCATTTTAAAAATGACGGCAAATAGAGCGGCTATAGTTGCATTACACTGTGCTGGAAAGTCTAACTCCGATATTGCAAAGACACTTTCAATTGGGAGATTGACTGTCTGGAAAACACTAAAGCAGTTTAATGAAAGGAGTGGTCTTTCTGATCATTTTAGAAGTGGCAGACTGCATTCTCAGTGGTCAAAATCGATGATCAAACGCATTTGAGAGAAAATTAGGAGAAATCTAAAAAGACCAATTAGAAGGCTAGTGAAGACATCAGAAATGAGTCCCAAGAACTATGACACGACTTGTTAATGAAAACCTTAAAATGTCCTCTTTCACACTTCAAAAGAGGCAAGCCTTATTTGCAGTGGTAAAGCAAAAAAGGCTTGAGAGAAGCAAAATTTTGCTTAAGAAATTTAGATCTGGCACAGCTGGCGAAATCGTTTGGTCCAATGAAAAAATCTTCACAGTAGAAATGGCTTATAATCGAAGAAATGACAGAATAATTGGAAGAAGTATCAAAGACATTCCTTGTGATCAAAAAACTGTCCACCGAATCGTGAAGCCAGTTTCTGTAATGGTCTGGGCTGCTGTTTCAAAATCCTGGAGGTTCCCACCAAATGTTATGTTGATAACATTTTGAAACCAATGTTGGAATATGCTAAGAATCACTTTGGCAAGGACACTTTGTGGACATTCCAACAAGATGGCACAACATCACACACCACAAACATCAACCAAAATTGGTGTAGAGACCATATTCCAAATTTTTGGTCCAAAGAAATGTGGCCTTCATGCTCCCTGGATCTTAATTCCATGTATTTTTTGGTGTGGTCTATCCTCGAAAGTAAGGCCTGTAAAAAAATTCATCACACTGTTGATGACTTAAAGTGCTCACTATGTCAAGCATGGAATTAAATTCCACAAGAACAGCTACATGCCATGTCAGAAGGAGTTTGGAAGAGATTGGAGGCAGTAATTGAATGCAATGGGAGCCATTTTGAATAAAATTGTCTTTTTTGCTTTTTATTAATGTTTTTAAATAATACATCCAAAATATAAATTTTATTATATACATGCAAAATATAAATTTTATTATATTGTAACATTCATTTTTATTTGTTTGCATATTTACGCCCCACCCTGTATAAGTAGACTACAAATATGATAAAAAGTTTGGCAACCCATTAAGTTTTACAACATTTACAAGATATTGAATCAGATTGTTCTGATGGTAAACTTTCTGAGAGTAAGAACCCTTTGGAAAACAATGCATATCCATCTATGGTGGAGAGTGACAAGGAATGCATTGTGATTGATTCAAGTGAGGAAGATACTGATCATGATGCAGCTACTAATTTGAATGAAAATAATGTGCAGAACTTTATAGGAAAAGGTGGCTTTTTATGACAGAAGTTATATAGCTTTCAAATGCAAACATCAGGCCTGATCTAACTGTGTTTGCAACAAACTGTGTAATTGAAGGCAGACCATCTTCTTTCCAAATTATATTCAGTAAAGCTATGCCCTGAAATACTCAGAAATGAACCTCAGCAAGTCACAGGGAATATCAAGTGGAATGTGACGCTACAAGAACTTGACAAGTTTATCAACCTTATTATTACTAGGAGTGTGTTAGGGCAAAAGGGCCCGCCTTGCTCATAGTCAGTGAAAGACATCTTGGGATTGCCCAATGTTCAGTAAAACCCTTTCCAGGAACAGGTTCATAGAAACAATGAGATTTCTACAATTTGACATTAAGAGCAACAGAAGGCATTAACTAGTTGAAGACAAATTTTGCCTTGCCTCCTGTTATGGAACTGCTTCATTGAAAACAGCCAAAAATCTTAGGTGCCTAATATTTACTTGACTGTTGATGAACAGTTGCTTCCATGTAAAGCAAGGTGTAAGTTCATTCAGTACATGGCAAATAATCCAGATAAATTTAGACTAAAATTTGGGATGGTGGTTGATGCTGATAGCAAGTATGTATATAACAGCTGTTGATATTTGGGCAAAGATGAGAGTCACTTCTATAACTGTTCCTACTAATGTTGTAATGAAACTAATGCAACTCCTCTTCAAGCATGGCTACAATGTTACCTGTGATAACTTTTTCAGATCTCTGGATGTTGCTGTATGCTTAGCAAAGGGCAAGTGCAGCCGTGTTGGCACAATTTGCCAAAATCGCAAAGAACTGCCCCAGGCTGCCAAGGCAAAACAACAGCTGCATGAAACTACAATTTTCAAAACTATTGCTGCATCAACAATTGTAATTTTGACTTGTTTTGTTACCAATGCAAAAAAGCAAAGTTTGTAATCATACTGAGCATGCTTCACCCAGATGTGGGGATTTCTTCAGAAAATAACACTAAAAAGAAACCAGAGACAGTTTTGTTTTATAACAAAACCAAAGCAGGAGTGGATGTTGTTGATCAGATGACAAGGAAATATTCTGTTAAGGCAGCAAGTCAAAGGTGGCCTGATTGATCTTGCAATTATCAATAACTGGGTGCTATATCAAGAAATATGCAGATCCAGGATTAGTCGCTACAAGTACATGCAACATGTAGCCGAAAAGCTTTTTGGAACATCACCAAACAATCAAGGTAATGAACTAGTTCAAATGGAATTGAAGCCTCTCACAAAAATGCAAAGAATGTGCTCAACTTCCAAATGCCATAACAGAACGACACTGATATGTCGCAAATGTGAAGAAGCAATCTGCAGAAAATGTTCAACAATAAGTGTGTCTAAAATGTGTCAAATAACTGTGATGGAAATATAAAGTGATTTCTGACATCATTTTGCAAATCTTTTTGTTGGTTTTCAACTTCTTTTAATGCAGTAAAGTGAAAAAGTTATACCATGCATCAAAAAAGCCACTTGGTTGTACTAGGTAGTTTGAAATTCTGGTCTTTCTATTATTAAGATCTTTAACAAAAAAAGCTCTGTGTTGGAATTTAATAATTTGTGATTCAAATTAATTGAGCAAAACAAGAACCTCAAAAGTTGAAAATGTTTTGAGAATTTTTAAAGCTAATTTTTCTATTAATTGCATGATATGTAAAGTTGAATATAAGCTTTGATTTAAATAAAGTTAATTTTTTTTTTTGTAATTATCAAATTTTATTACAGAACTAAACTATGATGTTTTAATATGATAAGGTTCAAAAGGTGCTTGATATCGCGAAATCTGCTAAGACACTTTTACACGTAAGAACAATTACTTTCTTTTTCAATCTTTATCGTATAAGAAAGTCTAATGTAAAAAGTGTTGTTGCAATTTTGTTTCATTTATGTGGAACTTGTTAATGGTGGCCATTTCAAGAGTTATATTAAAATATGGATAAATGCATTGTGATGCTTGTTTTGTCACTGGTATATCAAGTAATCTAGCAAGAATTTATGAGTATTTTCAAAGTTATTGTGTATGATTTTTGTTCATAAAACAAACCCTAAACTCCCTGTGATCAATATTGCTTCTAGAAGATATCCTTTTCTTCATAACTTTTTTTATTCCATCCTGGTGCCCTAGGGGGGGATTCTGTGTTAGTTTAATCAAAACAATTTGTATCTTTACAAGAAATTACCTTAAGTGTTTTTTGTTGGTGAAACTAACCTGGAACCCTCTGCAACAACAGGAGAAAATAAAAAAAATTAAGACAAAAAGAATCATTTTAACAAACAATAGTAACCACAGGGAGATTCCGGGTTAGTTTTATGAACAAAAATCACATACACTGTGTCTTTTGAAAGAACCCAAAAATTTTTTATGGCGATTTCTGGAAAAAACTCACATTCATTTTGTATACTTAAAGACAATATAAATACAATTAAAAGCAAATAGCAAATAACACATACAAAAAAAACCCAAAGATATCTTGTGATTTGGACAAAAAATGAACAATTCATAGTTTTTAGAAAATAAACTACTTTAATAAAGAATATCTCAGTTAAACAAATCAAAATTTTACAAATGTTTAAAGAATGTAAAAAAAAAATTAAAATATAAGCAGAACACCATTACATGATACATACATACAATTGTATTAAAAAGTGAAAATGAGCCAGATAAAATCTTACCTCCCATATTGATCACGTTTAAAAACTATAAGAAAAATTCTATGCTATCTTAAGATAATGTTTTTCTTTCAGTTGTACAACAGAATGTGGAATGCAAACTCGAAAATTTCCAGAAAGCCTAGAAAAAGTTTTGAAGCAACGCTGTTTATCAGACTAGCACTTACTTAAACAGCAAAGAAAATAATTACCAAACACCCTGCAATAAAAGCTTAAAAATTTAGATTAAATGCAAAAATAATCACATAAAATGTATAATGAATAAGAAAATCACTATACATATGCTACCAAGACTACGGCTGCCCTCTTCTATTCGTCAAAATTGAACTGAGAAAACTTGACACGATATGCCTCGCTCGAGTGAACAAGATCACGTGACAAAAGATACACGTCGACGTTACGTCATTAACAGAGCAGTCACGCTGAACCAACTAGATTAAAAAGTTTTTATATTAATATTTTCAAAATTATAAACTTTATAGCAGCTTTATTTCTTTCGTAAGAATGTACTTAAAATGAATTTTTAAAAATTAAACTAATTAATTGAATATTAAAACTAAACTTTTAAATATAAATCTTAAACCGTTGTGCGTGAATTATAAAGCAATTTTATCGCCAGTTACAACAAGTCAGGATGGCCGAGTGGTCTAAGGCGCCAGACTCAAGAACAATCGTTCTTCGTTGCAGTGCAACGGTTGGGTGTTCTGGTCTCCGAATGGAGGCGTGGGTTCGAATCCCACTTCTGACACAGTTTTTTCTTATTGTGTACGGTTAAGTTGTTAGTTTTTTTATTGTTTATTACGCGATGCATTCTTGACCCGAGTTCGATTCCCATTAAAATCATTTACCATTTCATGAGACAGTTTTACTACAAGCACTTAACGAAATAGGATCATTTTTTGTTAAAATTGACACATTTGCACATTATTTTTGTAAAAAGTCTGTTTTCATATTTTTAACCAGGGGCACCGAATTTAGTCTCAAGGCTGGGTTTAGTCTTTTGAACGTCAACTCAAATTTTTTCAATCGGGTAGTCGGACCAATAGTAGCCTGTTTGTTGCAAAATCTTTGTTCCTTTACCTTTTATCAGGCTTTTGGTGTCCAAAAATCAATTTTTAGTCTTTGATCTCAAGTAAAAACTTTTTTAGTATTCATATCTGACTTTCTAAAGTTACCTCCGCACATTAAAAAATTTCTGCAATCGTTGATTATAGGTTGAAAAATTTGACTCGCGGTCGCAAGTGACATTTTATTGAGTTGCTGTCTTATTTCGATAAATGAAAAAACTGAAAAAAGTATTCTGACCTTTAGTTGGTTAGACCACTAAAACTCAACTAATTTCGACAAAAAAATAAACAAAAAATGTGAACGACGAAAAGTTAAAAGTACAGTCTATTTAAAGGAGAGAACAACAAAGGATATATAGGGGAGGACTTTGAATTACTTTGAAACTACGTTGAAACCATGCTTCTTTTCATGGGGAGCAGAGGGCAATAGGAGACCATACCCCAAGTTTTTTGATTTTTTTCTGGCATATGAATAAATTTTTAATTATTTATGCTATTTAGCAGGGCCTGCATAAACACAATCGAATCGATCGATAGCATAGGCGTACGCAAGGGGGGGTTTCAGAAGTCAAAATCCCCCCTTGAAGAATGGTGTTTAGCCATATATACATGGTAATAAATAGGCTTCAATAATAAGATTTTAGTTTCTATTGTTTACCGCACTTTTTAAACTTAATTACTGCTTGCGCATCAATTTTTTCTATCGCCTAAATTGCGTCAAAGTTAGTTAATGTACAGCTGCCACTGTGAAAAAAACTTTCAAACTTGTAAAATATTGAAAGTTAAGCATGGGAATGGGAATAAACTGCATGGAAACAATAGCTTCTGTTCACAATTTTTTTAATGCTTCAAAACGTCAAAACATTTTTACGCAACTCCATCAATACGATTTCGTCAACAACAAAAGCTCAAAAACTTCTTCAAATTTGTGCCACCAGATGGGTCGATCGACGCGAGAGTGTTAGTACTTTTTCAAATTTACAATTTACCGTTGTAGAAGCTTTGGCAGAAATTTCAGCATGGCCAGACAGAGAGGAACTTCATCACGAGCTCTGCAGTTGCTAACGAAAATTAGGCAAAGTGAATTTTGCATTGCTCTCTTAGTTTTAAAAAAACGTTTTTGGATACAGTGTTGTTTTGTGCAAAGTTAAGCAAAAAAAATCGATAAACTCTCTTGCGGCTGTCAGCATTGCACATGATATTGCAAATGAATTGAAATGTCTTAGAGAAAAAGCCGAATATGAATTTCACTAGTTCTATATTTTTGCGCAAAAAAACGGCCAAAGCCGAAGATTTTATTTTGGAAACACCACGCCTTACTTCAAGACAGACCAATCGATGCAACATTGCTGCTGCAACAGATGAAGAATATTTTAGAGTAGGGTTTTCATTCTATTTCTTGATAACTTTATTGTCACTCTAGAAGCAAGATTTACAGGCCACAAATCGATTATTGATGAATTTCATTATTTAATTTCTTCTGATCCAACTAGTGGACCAACTCCTCAACAAATTAAAAGTATTCAAGTTTTGGAAAAATTTTACGAAAATGATTTAACGAAATTCTTGGGAGAACTAGTGCCTGAACTGATATTATGGTAAAGGAAACTTTTTCGGTTGAACGCAGCAGAAAGACCAAGTGATGCGTTAAGCAGCATTAAGGAATACAGTTCCGATGCTTTCCCGAACATATTTACATTGATGATCATTTTGTTAACTCTTCCAGCGACAACATGCTCTAGTGCGCAATGGTTTTCCACATTACGCAGACGAAAAACGTGCTTACGAAACACAACTGGTACCACTCGAATGAATGGACTTGCATTACTAAACATTTATAAGAGCCACACGCCTTGCCCTGGTAACGTAGTTAATAAATTAAGTGAGAAAAACAGGCGTTTGAATATAAGCCTGTAAAAAAACTTTAAATATTTAAGTAAAATATTTAAGTAAGTTTAATTTTTCAACTATTGTTCTCATCATTTACACGAATTGCTTTTAATTTGGAAAATTTTTTGTCATGATTGAATTACACGCACATGCCTTTTCAAAAGTTAGTTTTACGGTTTGGTAAAAGGAAATTCATGCTACTGAAGATGTTCTTAAAACCAAAACACTTTATTTTTGAATGTCGGCCTAATTTTGGAAGTTTTTGCCAATTATCAGGACCACTTAGAGCAATCGTGTTTTCGGCTCCAAAACCTCCCCCCCCCTTCACAAATTTCTGCGTACGCCACTGATCGAGAGGTTTACGACAAAAACTACAGCCAGACCCAAAAACCGGGTTAGACAAAAAAATTTCTTCAAATATTCTTTTTTAATATATGTTATCAGACTGGAGGCCCTCTTTTAGTCTTTATTTGGTTTTCTGGCTCAGATTTCAATTCATTCCGACTTTCCTCCCCACGCCTCGCGTTCTGGACGGGCCTGATTGAAACTTTTTTTCTTTTTTTTTCATTTTCATTTCGATATTTGCCTTCGGACTCGCAGGAAACGTCGGAAGTGTTTAAACTGCCAACGAAAATGCCAAGACATTAAAGAACACATTGAAGTATAAACAAAAATGTCGAATTGAAGCATAACCAAAAGTGTCAAATGAAAAATTTAAGAATTGAATGGATGCTAAATTATCTTATTTTTACAACAGCCACAGTGAAGATCTGGTTTAAATTTCCGAAAATGCGAAGAAGTTGGTTCAAAAATGGAATACAAGGGAAACTGAATGTGGCTTAAAACTAAAGCTTTTTTTTCAAAAAATATTTCATTGAATTTTTAACCACTAGCCTACAACTTTTTATATTTTAACCTATTACATGTGAATACATGTGAATATTATAGCCTATGCTATGGCTGGAAAACAATTTGATTGCTTCATCTTTCTACTCACGACTTAGATTTGTTTTCAAAACTTTCGTGTGCGGTTTCTGACCATGACCGCAAAGTGGTCATTGACTGCCTTCTGTGGTCAATCAAATATAATATTTAATTTAATTCTTGAATTTTCTATCATTATTCTGAAATTATCTGTTAAATTGTATTACTTGGCCTAAATTAAATTTTATTCTGATTTACTAAAATTAATTACAAATAAATTAGAACTAAGCTTGCCTACGCTGTTAACTTATTATTATTGGCGGTGTTATTAAAGATTTCAGTGTTGACATTTTTTACGGCCCTAGCACGACAGCGTTACGTCACTTGCTACAAAGCGAGACGCGTTGTCGTGTTTGACGTCATAACAATCAAGCCAATTGACTGAAGCAAGTCACATTAGCGAATGTTAGTTTGTTGAATGGAACAAAAATCTCGCTTAGGACCAATTTGCGTGAGCCTTCAATTCTTACAAAGATATATTCCTGGGCTTATATTAAACCTTTAAATTCAAATTTGAATTTCAAAACTAGGTTTTATTTTTTTTATTATTATTTATACATATATATTTTTCTCACTAGCGAAAAATGTCAAAAGAGTTATAATGAAAGCAGCTTTAACTGAAAAAATCCAAAAACTGCTAAACTTAAACTCCAAAAAACGACAATAAAAAAAGTTCGAATTATCTGTCTTTATTAAGTTAAAAAGAAGGTTGGCAAATTATTTTTTTTGAAAATAATTTGCAGCTGATTTCTTGAAATTTTTAATCTTTTTTTTTCATATAAATTAGTAATCGCTACTTTTTAGTTGGTTATTCTTGGGTATCAAATCGAGCAACTTTGAAAAGCAAAGATAATGTAAACCAAAGATGTCCAACCTGGGCCAAATTCTATATTGAGCTAAAATGAGCGGGCCTCAAAAATGTCTTCACTTTGAATCAGACTCTAATTTGTCAATTTCCGTCTCAAAAATGTGCTGAGCAAACTTGCGGAAACGCTGCGATACAGGTTTGAAAATATATCTAGAAAATTGGAATAGGCAGTGGGCCGCAGGTTGGACATCCAGATCCTAATATAAGAATTGATCTTGCAATTAAATGTTGAAGTTTTTTTGTTACACTTTTACTACGGTTTCGTGAGGTTATTATTCATCAATGAATTATGAAATCGTGACTTCAATTTCGTGAGGGTTGTATTTATTATGGAACTTTGCTGAACTCGATTAATAATGTCAACCTGGATTGCGAACACGAACGCGAAAAATAAAAATTGCCGAACTCGAACTTGAACACGAACTTAAAAAATACGAGGGCTGTTTGAAAAGTAACGGGACTGTGTAAATAATTATTTTATTTGAAATGCCACGTAAAAATTACAACTTGTCCCCTTCAAAGTAATCTCCTTGAGCTCGAATGCACTTTTCTAATCTCTGCCGCCATGCTTCTATGCACTTCTGGAAAGATTCCATTGGGATCGCTCGTAGTTCCTTCGTTACGGCTGTTGTTATGGCTTTTGAGTCTTGAAAACGGGTTCCTTTAATGACTCCCTTGAGCTTAGGAAACAAGAAAAAATCACAGGGAGCCAGATCTGGCGAGTAGGGTGGTTGCTCCAGCACGGCAATGTTATTTTCTGCAAGAAATTGTCGTATGCTTAAGGCATTGTGAGCAGGAGCATTGTCATGATGAAGCAGCCATGACTTTGTCTCCCACAATTCTCTTCTTTTCTCCTTTACCGAACGCATCAAACGTCGCAAGATGTCTTTGTAAACATTCTGGTTAATGGTTTGGCCCTGTGGCAAGAATTCTAGATGAACAATTCCATGAACATCAAAGAAAACAATCAGCATCACCTTAATTTTGAACTTGAACAGCCTTGCTTTCTTGGGTCTTGGTGAGGATGCACTCTTCCATTCAAGGCTCTGCCGTTTGGTGAGTGGATCGTACTCGAAGATCCACGACTCATCACTGGTAACAACTCTACTCAGCAGATCTGGTGTAATTTCAAGTTGTTTCAGGATGTCTTGACACACTTGTACACGATTTTCCTTTTGCCCATCATTCACCAACCTTGGTACCATTTTCGCACAAACCTTCCTCATCCCCAGATCTTCTGTAATGATCCTCCACACCCTCTCACTATTCATGCTCAACTCATCTGCTATCATTCTAACAGTAAGGCGGCGGTCACTGCGCACTTTTTCTCTCACACGCTCAACATTTTCGTTTATTCTGCTTGTTGTTGGCCTTCCACTCTTAGGATCATCTTCCACATCCTCTCTTCCCTCTCTGAACCTCTTGTGCCACTCAAAAATTCGAGTTCTTGACATCGTAGCATCTCCGTAAACTTCTTGGAGCAAATTGAATGTTTCAGTTGGAGTTTTTCCAAGTCGAACGAGAAACTTCAAGTTGATTCTTTGTTTAATGCTCATTATTTGTTAACAAAAGAAGAAAAAAAAAGAAAAAAATATTTACTAAATAAATTATCCCAAAACGAACTAAAATAAAGCACCTTTCAAGAAAAGCCTGTAAAAAAGCATATGGTTGTCACAGAATGCTGAAACTACATTTTTACAACCACAAGACATTGCGGCATCTTAAAAAACAAAGCTTTTATCACTGTTGCAAGTGTTGTTTGTGCAAAGCATACAGTCCCGATACTTTTCAAACACACCTCGTATATTATCAAGTTTGAATTCATTAATTGAAAAGTCTTGAAAATAGAAAAAATAATTTTTTGGATTCACATATAACTGAGTTGTATTTGGCTTAGAAAATATTTGGGCAAAGTCAGAGTTTTTAGGCAGCTACAGGAAAATGTTTGGGCAACCAAAAAAGTTTTGAGCTCAGAAAACCAAATATTTTTCCAGGATAAAGTTTCCAAATTCTGAAAAAAGATTACGATTTGAGGTAAAGATTTTGTTTAGAGATCACGCCTTTTTTTGGGATAAAAATTGAGAAATCTGAAACAGATTTGAATGAAGACCTTTTTGTTTTGGTCTTCCCTCTAAATTTGACAAAATTTTTTCTCCTTTCTGTAAAGGTACTAAAAATCATGACTCGGGCAATGTCATAAAATTTGTCAAAACTGTATTGACCCTCCTAGGTACAAAACCAAGGTACGCCTTGGTTATTTCGTAATCGGCCCTTTTTTGGGAAAAATTCAATTTAGTAAATAGTTATTGTTTCTGAAAATTTGATTAGCATTGTTTGGCTTTAGAGAATTGAAATTAATTTAAGAATCGTCCTGAATTTTATCAAAGTCTCGTTGTATTCAATTCACGTGCTTATTTGTACTCAGTTGCGCCAAATTAGTTTGCATTGTATTTACTATTGCGAAATGCAGTAATGCAGGATTCTTTTGTTTTTTTTGTTATTGTCAATCGATAGAACCACGTGTTGCGTTACAAATACTTTGTTCGCTCGCCATAAACTTCTTAGAGCTTCTTTCTATAAATTGGAGAGCTGACATAAAGGAATTATTCAGTTAAAGTCTTTCGCGTAAGAGATTGTTACGTTATTTGTAAAGGGCATTTATAGATCGTTTAAATAGCCCGGTAAAGTTCTTTTCTGTCGTTCTTCAAATTTCATAGTTGGTTAAATTGGGGAAAATTTTTATTAAAAATTCTACGCTCTATGGATCTATACACTGACTAATTTCGCTTGAATAAAGGTTGTGATAAATTTTAGGTCGTGAAATTGGTAGCTATAAGGAAGAGGTAGGATTGGAGAGATTCATCCAACAAACTCTCCCGAAGGCACTCGCCAAATAGAAGACGGACTTTCTGAAGTGGTGCAGGATCTTCGTGAAGAAAACGTTATTATTTTTGACATCAGGTCATTAATAGCCGTAACCTTGACTAGGCTAGTCAGATTAACTTACGTTGGCAACGACGCCAACACGACTATATAAGGCTTTGTTTCAGTATTTCTTTTGCTTACTTCTTCGTGGTAGCCTTCCAATTTTTTAAAGTTACTCTGTTGATAGGCTTAATCGAGCTTTCGATTTTTACAGCATCGAATAGAAGTGGAACTTGAAGTCGAAAAACTGAAAATTAAACAACTCGAACTTGGACATTTTTTTATAAACTCAAACAAAAATTCATCAAATCCGCACTCTGACGTCAACTGAAAAAATGGAAAATTGAACTAGCAAATTTTTTGTGAACTAAAAGGAAAGTTTCAACCATAAGAGCAGCCAGTTTTTTGAATACGATTTAAATTGCGAAGGAGTAATATTATCTTTCTGTCGGATAAAGACTTTTTTTAAAGCGTCTTTCCAAGACAGAACAGAAAGACGCGAGTAAAATTTGAACAGCAACATGTGCCATTAACGCGACCTTGATCTTAACCACTCGGGCACATTGCCGACGGGAAAATAATAGATAATGATAGGAGGTTTAAAGGTGATTTTTATGCCACGACCGAAGATTTTAATGCGATTTTGTTTTAAGTGAAGGTTTTCAGCCTTTACGTGACTTAACGAATTCCAAAAAATTTTTTTTAACTTTAACTTTTAATTTTTCTGATTAATTCAGCTTAATATAAAGGATTTTCTAACAACGATCGGCTTGTTTGATGTAAAAACTTAATACAATTTCAACCTCGTTTCATGACACGTTTTTTTACACTTTATAATCATCAGCATCTCCATTGAAGCTTTTGATTCGAGGGATAACTCGAGATCGCCAATTACCGCAGCTAACAGCAACAAGTGATGACGTCAACCCACTTTGGTCGATCGGAAGATGTTATTGCTGTTAAGTTGATAGTTTGAACGAAAGCTTGAACCTCTACATTTGAAATGGATTGAAATAGTTTTAGAGTTCAATGTGCGCTCGCAGACTAAACTTCACAAAATTCTGAGAAACAATAATATTGTGGAAAGTAAAACAGAAGAAACACTGCATGTATAGTAGGCCTATATTTGTATAAGCAGACTTTGTATAGATTAAGATGACTCTGTTTTATGAAATTAAAACAGACGCAAAATTAAACAGTGAATCGCAACATATTGCACAGCAAACATACTTAGCGATTAGATTATTGGAACGCCCAAACTCAACAAATAACAACACGAAATGACGTACAATTGAAGTTGCATTCATGCGATCCGCTGGATTGTTGTTCATGTCAAATCGCGACCACGGAGGTTTGAAAGAATTGTCACAAAACTTGAAGAGATTATTATCGGAATGTGAGAAAATAAAGTTCTGTTCGAGTTGAAAAATGCGATAGGAATAAGGATAGCTTGGAAATAGACACTGACGTAATGGATGAAGAGTTACAGTGGGAATTCTAGGATCAAGGAGGGGTTTAAACAAAGACTTGACTGCACATAAAGATGTCAGAACAATTAAAAGTAAGATTTTAGGCAAGCAAATACTCTGAATAGGTTGACATGCAATCAGCAAGAAATAAACAGCATTGAAGTCATTCATGCTGCAAAAAACGTCACCAAGCTTTGGTTTAATTGAAGTCTTATTTTCATCAAACGAAACCACAAAACGTACATTAGGAAAAGTGAAAATGAAGGTGGTACAAGAGCATTGATCGGAAAAGAATAAAAAAACCATAAAAAACCCTGTTCATATTTTGGTGTACTATTTCCAATCAAATTGAAAAATAAAATTTAGCACGCTTTCTTCAATGCATTCAAATATTGCATTTCATTGAAGCCGCTGAGCAAAGCAATATGAAAAAAAAAGAGGATTCCAATAAGAAACTAAAAGATATGTAGACAAAAATCTCAAAATTAATGAAATTACTGCGAAAAGAAATATTTATGACGAAAACACTGAGAACCGCGAAAATATTCAAGATATGAAGTGAAATCGATGTAAAAAGTCATAAATAATAAAGATTTGAATGGATGAAGTTGACAGGCGAACACGGAAGTATAAAGTCGAAATAATCCGGTGAGGAATCATCCTGATCGTCGCAAGACACGGCCGCTCTGGGGCGCTATTTGGCGGTGGACAGCTCGTCGTAGCATCGCTCGCACACGCGAACCGGGTTCTTGGAGGCGGCCACGGTGGCGGTGCGGGAAGAGCAGTCGTTGCAGAAGATCTCCCCGCAGTGGCGGCAGTGGTGGCGGCGGACGGTTATCGAAAAGGCGCGGTTACAGGCGCGACACTGGACAGAAGTGCGGTCATCCGTCCACTGTCGCGAGATCGTCGTATTGTGTTTGACCTGCAAGTGACCTCATGAAAAGTCGCTCTACGTTACACGACGTCACAAAGGTACTCACCTGAAGCGCTTGGTTCTCGCGGCCCAGCTCATGCATGGCGGAGTGGGCGTCATCCAGCTTCCGCTTCAGCTCCTCGTTCTTCTCCTTCCGCTGCTCCGCATCTTGCTCCGCGTGAAGACATCGCTCGAGCAGCGCGCGTCGCTCGTCGTTGTTACTTTGGATCGTAGTCTGACAAAACGACCACGTGATCACAACTTACCCTACCGAAACGACCATAAATAAAACCGGAAACTTGGATGTTTTTCGACGATTGCTCTAAAGAGCGCCGCGATAAACGCGCGAAGCGACATCACACTCACATCGAGCACCAGCAGCTGGCCTCGCAGTTCGTCCACTTCCCGGGTCAAGCTGTCCACCTTCTGTGTCGACGTCACCCACTCCGCCCTGGTGCTGTTTAAGTTTTCGGAGAGGGTTCCTATCTCCAGTTGAAGACGAGACTCCGAAACAACTCGCTCCGCCTCTGCAGACTCCAACTCCCTATTCTTCGACTCCTGATCAAAAGTTCAGTTTCAAGAATATTGATATCGGTCGATTCATACGAAATTAAGCTGACGCACCAGTTGAGATTTAAATGCCGCTATGACGTCGTCCTTCGATTTTTTTTGCTTTGAAGCGCTTTCTTCCGCTTCTTCCAGCAATTGCTTATGACGATCAACTTCCGCTTGAAGCCGATCAATGTTGCTCTGCATCTCCACCTTGTGACCGATCAATAAGTTCTGCGACGATTCGAGAGAACGATTCTTTTCTTCGAAAATTTGACTGGAATAAAACGTGCGAGTTAGGTTGTTTGTTGTTAGGTTGTTAGGGTTTACAGTTTACCCCAGGCTGCTGTACTGCCCAATACTCTAATGTAGAGCCGATAAAATCCAACTTATCATTTAACAGTGGGAATATTAGCTGTCGCCCGCAAGTTCAGTGACATATACAGCATACCTATATAAGCTTAAAAATTTCCTAAGTTTTTAAGATTTAATGACATATGCAGTAGGTGCAAATGTGTATTGAATGTTAAAAATCGTGTTGAAAAATCTTCTACAGCTCCAACACCACCCAGCGGCAGTTTATATTCCACTCACCGCTCCGTGGCCCAATCTTTTTCTTTCTCTTCCATCTCTCGCTGTAGGATGTTTGTTTCTTCTTTACTCTTGACTTTCACTTCCTCCAGACTTTCTTTTTCTTTTTGCACATCAGCATCAAGCCTCTTCATATTCGCTTGCAACTTGTCAAGCTTTAAAAATTAATTCGTAAATAACAGTAAAATGTAAATCAAAAAATCTCATAGTTTGAGATAGAGTAGAAAGCATTAGACCAGCAAAAGAACGTGACGTATATGACAAATCATTCCCATATAATCGCCACCCAACCGGGGGTTGATTTATCTCGGTCAATTGACCCCACATTAAACTTAGGAACCCCACCTCTGACGTATAATTGGCTTTTTGTTTGTTCCACTCTGATGTTCTGGTCGTCATTTGATCTTGCAACTCCTCAAACCTTTTCTTGACTAACTGGAGGCGCTCATGCAATTCCTGGTTTGACGATCGCGATTCTTCTAGTTGATTCTAACAAAACAAAGCATGATTGTGACGTCAAATTCCCTCGCCACATCAATAAGTCCGGTGCGCAGAATCGTATTCAACGATAATAAAGTCACTCCTCACCTGCATATCAGCGATGACGTCGCGTTGCTCGGCGCTTTGTTCGATAAAGTTTTTCTTCTCCTGCTCCAGCGATCTCAGTTCCGCTTCCGACGCGCCGAGTTTTGATCTCAGATTTTCCAATTCCATCTTCGAGTTCTTCAAATCGACCTCGGTGTCGGTGAGGAGACTCGTATGATCTTCAAGCTTCGAGCGTTCTTTCTATTATGACGTCATCGCAACGATAAGTTAAAAGTGAAATCAGTTGCAGAACCAGTGACAACAAAAGATTAAATCGCGTCCGATGCACGATAAAGTATTTCGAGTATCCACAACGTAGGAAAACTTGGATATTAGAACTTGCACATTGCACTCGCGAAGAAGTTTCTAGGGTTTTTTCGGGGATCCGCGACGGCACAAGCGTTTGTCTCAAAAATGTCAGACCACAGTTTAATTTAAGGTCCGATTATCAAGATTTAGTAGGTATCATCAACGACTTTGCTCTCCCACACGGGGTGAGAGTTTAAAGGAAAATGTGGGGTTTTGAACACGCTTACGTCTGCATGTCGCGCGTTCTGTTTCGGTCTAGCAAACGGAGACACCGTAGGGGAAATGACGCGATCTCAGATAGAAACAGAACGCGTAGACACAAACATGTCAATTATCACCAGTGTTCTGGTTTAGTAAAAACGACAGATCGAAAAACCTTTAAGCGCAAAATTATTACAAACTACCAAACGATCATCACAAGGCAGCATTGTCACAGACTTTGTTCGGGAATCCTAAAGGACCAGTTGAGCTAGGTAACCCGAATACCTGCGCTGAAACAAAGCTGTGTCTAAATTTTATTTTATTCCGGCTCAAGAAGTAGTCTGCTATGAAGCTGACGGTTTTATACAGTTGGTTTGAACGAAAGCTCTGATTGATCCGTTGAAGACTCTTCTTCACAAACAAACAGAGACCACTGTCTCTAATAAGAACGAATGTATTACAAAAGTCACGACCGACGAAATTCTATTCCACGCTTTGCCACACTGCAAAGCGAAATCAACGCTACAACTTGATTCAATCAACACAAATGATTCTACCTCTGTAGAACACAACTCCAAAACACTGGCGCAAAATAAATTCAACACTCGCCCCAAATTCTACTTTCTCTCAAATTCACTTTTCGCTTTATACGCCTCTCTCGTCTCTCACTTCGCATTCATTTACAATAAACAAGATTAGGTGACGCAAATTTACTCGTATATTCGAGACTTAGCCCGAATCCCTTAGAGAAAGCGCTATGCTCGAATGCGCAAGAACATTCCATTACCTTCGAGATGGATTTCGAGATTACCAACCTTCGAGCTTGGATAAAAACATATTACGTCATTACTGTGGGCGAAAAGAGAAAAAAGATATATGTATCGAGCAATAGAAAACGAATCGGACGTTATATCACAGGGGTTCCCAAACAACACCCCATTTAGGCTTCTCAAGGGGTACATTATTACGGGAAAGAATGTCCTTATTTAAGTTAAATTCTGTGTCCTGAAGAAATAATAGACTCAAACACTAGCGTACCGAGGGGGAGGCCACTGTGCCATGGCCCTCCCCTCAGACCATAAAAATAAAAATTTTTTCTTAGAGATCAACATGGTTTTGGAAAGAAAATAGGGAAATTGGAGACGAAATGGAAGTGAAGACCTTTTTTTTTTGGGAGAAAAATAGGGAAATTTGGAGACGAAATGGAAATGAAGATTTTTAGAGATCACCTTAATTTTGGGCATAAATTGGGGGAAAATTAGTGACTGATTCTAAATGAAAGCCTTTTTTTTTAGAAAAATGTCACAAAATTTTGGGGGTACATGCAAACCTGCTACAGTGTCCAAAGGGTACTGATGAACTAAAAGTTTGGGAAACCCTGTTATATCAAATAATACGAGAGTAGCGCTACAAGGCGACGCGATTATTATTTCGTAATGAAACTTCGAATTACTTTTAACGGGAATAAACTACATCGTTATGATTAAAATTATTATGAATGAAGTGTGACAAGCATAATGATTAATATTTTTAGGATGTGCCAAGCGCCCTAAAATTTCAACAATAAAGAATCGCACAGGTGGCATTTTAGCCTTAAAAACAGTCGTTTGCAGTAGAAAGCTGGATAACCGAGAGCACATTGCCACCAACCACTCACCTTTAAATTCGACTCCAGCTCTTCAATTCTGGTTTGATTCGCCCCCAACAATGTTTCCTTTTCCATCTTTTGTTTTTTGAGAGAATTCAAGTCTTGTTCAAATTGAGATATTGTAACAGTGCGCTGTGACAGGTCCGAATTTAATCTAAATCATTGCTTTTATGATGTTAATTTTATCTTTGAAAACAGCAAAATTATATGCTTGTTTTGAAAACGCGTTGAAAACTTTTTAAAGATATCTAGTTATTTGTCGCACACCTTTACAATTTGATCTTACTTTTCGATTAATTCCATTTTTTCTTTACGTTCTTTTTCAAATGAACTTTTTAATTCTTCCAAACAGGATTCTTTTTCATTTATAATTGACATTGCGTCACTGTGAGCCTTCTGTGACGTCACACGAAGTGCTTGTTCCTCTTCAAGTTCAATTATTTTGCTCTGAAAGAAGTTGTTTCAAACATGAATTTTTCATTTTCAACAATAATTGCAGAAAAAACATGATAATCTATATAACATTACAGGGTGTAGGGCACAATGCCGAATGTCGAAATTCCGAAAATCAGAATCTCGAATGTCAAAATCCCAAATGTCGAAATTTCTAATCTTAAATGACGAATAAAAGCAATCTAGGATTGATATTTATCCGTACATGTGCATTGTGTAACACTCTCAAAATATTCCTGCACTTGGACCCAGTGATGGCCTTACAAAAGGGGGGCTGGTTAATCCTAACCCAGAAATCCCTAAAAAATGACGCTGCAAGAATTCAACCACATTAACCCGAACCCTATTTTTTATTGAAACAATCGAGATATTAACAATCGGAACTTTGCCGTTCGGGATTTTAAACGACTCTGAACATTACAACGCAAATCAAAAAGGCAAAGTTAATTGCCGTCTAGAACATGCAAACAGCAAAAAACAAGTACGATGTAAACGAAAACAATGCCATGGATTAAAAATTTCTAATTCAGGCAATTTATAATGTTGTACACATTACAAAGCACACATTCAAGCGTGTTTAGACTGCATCAAACCTTCGTCACAACATAAGCAGAAAGAACTTCTACACAGCAGCAAGGTTTCATAACAAGTTGTTATCAATATTATTTTCACACTTAGTAGTTATGTGGATCTTGAAGAGTACAATTTTAAGCTAAAATTTTGTAAGTGATGCAATAAAAGATGAGCATGTTGCTTGAAGTCGAAAAACATTTAAAATTCAAATAATCGGTTCACCTTTATTAGCTCTTGGAGTGCAGAGTTTTCATCACTTTTTGATTTAATTTCTTTCTCGTTGCCTTCAATTCTAGTGTTTAAACCAGTTATCTTCAATGTCGCCTGTTCGATCTCCTCAGACAGCTTGGTGGTTTCAGACATCGCACGCTGCATGTCTTTGTTCTGTTTGTCGAGCGATGCAAGAGCCTTGTGGAGCTTGGATTGAACTTTGGCATTCTTTTCCTCGCGGTCGCCGAGCTGCCTTTTTACCTGAAATGGATCAAAGTGTCAGTCACTTATATTTGTGTTTTTTCAGCTGAAGTATTTTATGATGACAAGATAATTAGGGCTCGTTTCCACTACGAGCGTTGGCAAGAGTATTCTCTGTTAGTTTTGATTTTTTAATTCTTTCCGCGCTTAAGCGTTAAGAGAAAAAAATCAATAAAAAAACATAAAATACTCCAACACTAATAGTGAATAAAAAAAACACAAAATACGCCAACGCTTGTAGTGGAAACGAGCCCTAACTTGAGTTAATAAAGATGATAAAACCAAGGTAATGACGAATTTAAATGGGCATTTAATACAGTTTCAAATTCAAAAAAGGTGTTTTTATCAATTACGTTGAAAGGAAATTTGCTTAACTCAGAAAGTACTATCACCCATTGCAAAAATAAATAAGATCAATTCAACAAAGCAGTCTTGTGGATGTTTCACAAAATAGACGAAAAACAAGTTTGGAAGTAAAGAAGTAAGACATTGTGCTAGGAATTTGGGTACTTTTATTAGCTAGAAGTTTGTATCTTTTGGGGCAGGCAGATGCAGTTGAGGTATGAAGACCAGATTAGTTTGGGGTTGTCCTTAGAACTCAACACAAATAAACCGACTGCTGAATTGCACGGGTTCTTTGCTGTGTTGAAAAATGGCTTGGTTTTTTGTAAGAGTAGGTTTTGCTAAAATGGTTAAGGGCAAAACACAGAATACAATTACGAACTTGATTCAATTCAACTTCGACTTGGAGGCGAACCGAACTCTCCTTCTTCAGATCCTCGCTTATCTTGAAAACTTTGCTGTGAGCATCATCCAAGTCACTTTGGAGAGTGCCGATCCTGGAGGAAACGAGAACGAGGTCAATCCACGCATCGTGGATGTCGATCAGTCAAATATTTGATAAGTGATAATAACAATGGCCAAACTACTTTCCTAAGATTGAACACGAAGGCTATGCATATACAGTGGTGGCCAAAAGTTTAGCATCACCTAAACATTTTTTAAAAATAGTCAATATTGAAATAAATTTTGTTTGATTAATAAATACGACACTCTTTCGCGATGGGTGGACCCATATGAGATCGTCTGACGTAACTCAAGTGAACACACGGCTTGAATTTATTTGCTAAAATTTTCAAAACCCCATTTGTGACGTCACAATGCCCAAGTAAATACGCACGTCTGTTTATATACCGCTTATCACTTTATCACTTACTTATCAAATCTATGCAAAAAGGATGTAAAGCTGTTATTAAAAAATTTGGATATGGCACAAAATATTAGATTTTTAAATAAAGTGATTAAAAATTAAAAAAAAAATAAATAATGCTATATTTTTGCAATCTATTTAATAATTAATAATTGAGACATAAAATAATGCATAATTATTATAACATAAAAATGAAAATATTCATATATTAAAAGTATAATAACTTAATTTTATCAATTAAACAAATTTGAATTTATTTAATGCTATTTTTTAAAAAACCCTTAGGTGATGCTAAACTTTTGCCACCGCTGTATGTGGCATCGTTAGGACGATGTTTTGCTTCAACCGTACTTTAAGGTAACTAACAAAAGACACTAAGGATAGGAAACTGGGGAAAATAATCTCGTACTAAACGACATTTACTCCATTTACAATGGACCACAACTTAAAAGCACACCACCGTAATAAAAGAGAACAAACTTCAATAAACTTCTTTTTGCCAGCTTCGCGCACAAAACCACCTGCTATTAATAACATGCATGGAATTTCCAACACACTACATCATAGCACAAGGCCAGACACGCGGAAACATAGAAATGAAAAGTGAGCAGCAAAACGGCTGGAGGAAATGATGTCACAGATTACGTCATTAATTCATCCCTCACATTACGACAAATCATTACACGTCATATATGAACTAGTCTTGAATCGCATAAATTAAACTTTGTTTAGCACAACACAGCATTGAAGAAATTATCAGCCGAAGATAATACGAGCATTAAAAAAAAAGATCTTTCATTAATAAGTTCGCTAACTGCACCTTTCCGCGTGTTTCGCTTCAATTTCTTTGGCTTCTTTTTTCCGCAACGAAACATCTTTAAAATGACTCTCTTTCAATCTCTTTATTTCATCCTGGAGTCTTCCTGCATCCACCGCAGCTTCTTTCTTCTCTTTTTCGCACCTTTCCAAGCTAGCTCGCACAGTGGCAAGCTCGACGTGGTGGTTTTGCTTCACTTCACTCAGCTGAGCCTTCAACAAAAAAAATCTTCAAACAGGATTCTTTCACTCAGCTAGCGTACTCAACAGAATAAAAAAAAACGACGTAAGTGTGACGTAGAGTGCAAGGTGTGCCGGACTAATTAGCAAACACAACAGTACGGACACACCTTGTAATGTTCGAGCGAAGATCTCGCCGACGACAACTCCTCCATGATCTTCTCGTGCTCCTTCGTCTTCTCCTTCAGCGATCTCTGCACTGAGTGAAGATGGTTTTCCACGTCAGCTCTCTGCGTCACAGCTGCCGCTTCACTGCTCGCAAGAAGGTCGCACTTTGCCTGATCAACAACATCGTTCATATCGAGGCTCGAACCAAGCAAACATTGAAGCACAGTTAACATTACAAGAAATTACATTGTTGCAAACCGATGTTAAACTTTTTACAAGAAGGTTTTTGAGTAAGCAAATAAATACAACTATAAGAAACTTCGCTTTACGGCTGATCATTGAGGTGGAATTAAATTTATACAAACAACAGAGGCCGACACCTTCACTTCCGCTTCCGCTTGAACTAGTTTTTCGTGTTCGACGCGCGATTCCTCCCTCAACTGCGCCACGAGTTGTTCGGAGGCGTAACATTTCTCTTGTGTCGACGTCAGCAACAAATTCAATTCGTTCGCTTTCATCTTCATCTCGCTCGCGTCTGCTTCTCTTTTTCTGCTCAAACGTAACTGGTCAAACAAACCTGTGCATGTCACGTGATCAAATTCATCAAAGACGATTGGTCAAAAAATACCGTTACATGTCAGGTGCCCGAATCGCTCAAAGATTGATACGGTAAGGCTAACGTGTCACGTGATCGATTGTGTGAGTCAGCACGCGTCTCGCTGAGATAAGTTTTGAAGCTCAGCAACCGAATTCGAGTGAATTCGATAAAAGTTTTCGCAAAGCACAAAGTAAAAAAAAAAAATAACACGGGGAAACCCCTCGACAGAAACTTTCCATTTTGGGAGCGCTGACATAATGACACTCACTTAACTTCCGACCGCCATCTCTCTTCCGCTGCTTCTTTCTCTTTACGAAGGACTTCATTCTCCTCTGACAACTGGACGCGAGCCGCGGCCTCTCCTTCACCTGCCTCCATCTGGGCGATGAGATGGGTCCGCTCTTCCCTCAACCTGCACGCACAACATGGCCGTGATATGGATTCTTCTGCTGATGCTGCTTGGTCAAAAACATATCAACTTAATATTCAATGTTACCACTATTACTAATTGTAGTAAATTTCGAATTAGAAAAGAAATATTTCCTCTTATTTCATCTCTACAGTACATTTATCCTCTGACCGCAGGAAAGCGACGGAGGCGCTATACATAGGGCAAACAATTTTTCCGGTCTGCTTCAGGAGATGCCGAATAATTGATTGCGAGCAATTTACCAACAATTAGAAGAAAAAGTTGTATTCTTGGAATAGCTATGAATTGCGGGATAACATCAAATGGTTTAATACACAATCATTTATGTGTCCGTGGAGAAGACACAACATGTCTGGGTTACCACTCACTTGGAGGCTTCCTCTGCAGCTTTATCTCTTCTTTCGACTTCTTCATCTAATTTTAGTGAAGATTGATCGAGTCTTTCCTAACAACAAAAAAATAATTATAACAAAGGTAGTACTACAAAATACAAGTTTTTGGGACACATTGCGTGTCTACTTCACCAACATACATTCAACAAAATAGACTTCAATAAAAATAGCAAGAAATTAAATAATATATAACATTCAGACCCACCCACAAACATAAAACCACAGTCTAAAAACCACAAACAAAAAACATAACAAAAATTTCATACAAGTTCACACAGTATCTCAGTTCTACCATCATCTCTAAAGAGAATAGCAAGGTTTTAATGAGTATGTCATGGGGTGTGGTTTGTTATAATGAGATAATAACACATTGCATTATCTCACAATCAGTGGCGTACGCAGAAAGTTTCCGAGGGGGGGGCCGAAGTTTCGTCACAATCGTGTGACGTCACAAATTAACTCGGGGAGTGCCGAAGGCACGAGTATTATAGGGTAGTCCGGGGGTATGCCCCGGAAAAATTTTGCAAAATTACACCTAAAAATATGTATTTTCGTGCATTCTGGAAGCAAGTTTTAGTACGAGTTTTACGAGACTTATTAGAACAATGAAATCGTAAAATGAAAATCAAACATAAAACAAAGTTAGCAGAGTTAATTGATCAAATATCGGCTATTATGTCTTCCCTCTACAAGGTTTTGTCTGCCCTCTACAACTCTTATTCACTTTCAAGAGCATAACAAATTTTGATAACTGTTTTACTTAAACCAGATAGTCCAGTCCAGATTTCTACCAGCAAGTGATCTGAGCGACGAATGTTTTTTCACAGGAAAATCGAAATCCAGGGCGAATCCCGAATACTTGCGAAAAACCAGCTTAGCTTTTGCTTTACAGTTTTTCATTTTTGGGGTCTGAGGGGAGGCCATGGCACAGTGGCCTCCCCCCTCGATACCCTAATGCTCACAATAACAAACTACACTCCATGACATATCCGCAGAATATTGACAATAACAATTATACGCCACAATGCCACTATACATCACAATAATAACTTATTCAACAGCAACAAAATTATCGACACAATACCATCTGGGGTAGGTAGAACTCCTTGCAAGCAGAGAAAGCCATGCAGGCTTCTAGATTATTCTTAATCAAAGAATTAACACATGACTCCCTAAGAGCAGCGTTAAAGGAGGAGGAACAACAAACGACAAACCGAAAAATGAAATTTACTTTCAAGGAATTAATTTCTTGAAGTTTGAGAGCAAGATCTGTGTTGAGTGTTTGATTTTTTTCTCTAATTTCGTTGTGTGCTGATTCAAGAGACGTGATCCTACGGCGGAATTCCTCAACTTCACTCATCTTCTGATTTCTTTCTTCTTCCAGTTGCCCTATCTGCAACAAAATCACGGAAATTAAAAATCAAATAAAAAGAATGTTGCTAATTCGACCATCAACCAAGTGTTGTTGGAATCAATTTCTTGTTTATCAAAAGGGATTGACTCAGCTAATACCGTCACATGACGCATTAGAATATACCAACGGTGGGCAAATTGCGGCTCGCCGACCTTTTCTTTGCGGCTCTTCTAGCTAAACAATAATAACGAAATCGAAAATTGTACAATTGCTATTCACTGCAAACGAAGATTCTTAATTAGGTGCTAAGTCGACTTATAACGCGGAAATAAAAGCAATTCTTTGATTGTTGTTAAGGACCATTTATACCACAGCAAAAATTTGAGCAAAGAGAGCGCTATCTTTCTTTTATTTATTTCTCGCCCACAGAGACACGCTGATAACATTAGAATAAAAGAAAGAAAAGTAGTGCTTGCTTCTCTGAGATTCGCTTCTCTGTAATGAAATTTGTAAAAATATCGTGCAAGTCTAACAAATGAAGATTTGAGAGAATTAATGCATACCGTTTTAACTCAGGGTTGCCAGATTGGCTTTTTTTAGTGTGATTGGCATCAAAAACTTTGTTTGGCTTTTTGAGTTTTTTTGGCTGGAGTGCAAACTAGCAGTGATGGCCTTACAAAAAGGGAGTCCCGGTGCAAAAAACGTAAAGGGGGGCCACTATTTAGTGTACTAAAAAAAGGTAGCAAAAGAAAGCATAGCGATCTATAAAAAAAGTTCTTCAATTTAGGAAGGGGCCACTATTGGGTGATCCAAAGCATGGAGAGGCACTTTATACTACCCAAGACAATGTGATATCAAAAAAAAAAAGATAAGCTGCCTAGGAAGCCGTTCCTTTTTTTTTTCAAAATTTTTTCTTTTTTTTGACATGCCATCGACGTCCTGTGCTACTATGAAAAAATAGATCAATTTCTTGTGTAGGGGGCTACTTTTTGATGTATTTTAGGGGGTTCAGTCCGGCCGCAGAAATAAGATTTTGTCTGGCTTAATTTTGGTAATTTTGGTTACTTTTTTATTTTAATTAGCTTATTTTCCAATTTTGCATGTAGCAGCACTACTTTGACTTTATATCGCCCAGATTTTCAAAAGCCAGCTAATAAAGTGAAAACCCACAGCAGATCTAATGCTGGTAAAATCTCGGAAAAATTGTAAATCGTGTAACGTTGTATTTGTTTTTATTATTTGATTAGAAGTTGCTTTATTTACTCTATTTGCATTAACACCTCAAACAGAATTGGTGGCTCTCCGGCAGTTTTGAATTTTCACATGTGGCTCTTTTATTAAAAACTTGGCCCACCCCTGGAATATACCTTAAAACAGCTGGTTTCTTCCATGATCAAAACGTATCGAAGGCTAATCAATCACGTGACAATCATTGTCATAATTCAGGAGTGTTTTTCGAAAACTAGAATATTGCATCCCAGTTCAGCTACAAATTACATGCTCGAACTATTTCGTTTCGAATGTGGAGAAATAAGCCGGGGGTTAATGATTCAGTTCATTGACTATCAGTTCTGTTTTGGCCGCGGTGGTGGGTTTTTACTCGACCCGTTACGAGGAATGATGACGCGGATCAGCCCCGCAGAATCCCCACAAACGAGACCAAAGATTTTGAATCGTGAAGAAACAACCAAGGATGGTTAGGCATAGAGACCAAAAAGATGATGGCACGGAAGGAAATGGAAGATGTCCGGTGATTCTTGTTGTTATCGACATGGTGGTGGTGGTTTTACCCGACCCATTCCTAGGGATGGGGGCGCGGATCAATTCCGCGGAATCCCAATAGTCGGGCGACTCCCCACGGACGGGACCAGAGGTCCAGAAGAGAAGGGGTGTGGCTGAAAATGGCCCGACGCAGAGGGTCTAGTACAGGGCAGTCGAACACGACATCGATATTACTGTTTTAAAACTGCTTAAGAATTCTGCCAGAGTGGCGAAATCGCCAGAATACTTTTACAAGAACATATAAAATATTCAATGTTTACTATTAAACATTTCGCTGTAAATTCAACACTGATCTGCCATAGATCAGAGACCAGTTTCACTGAATCAATTTACAATGAACACAAACAATTGAAATGTCAGCATAACATCCAACCTTCAACTTAAAGTTGATCAGTTGACGATCAGATTCCAGTTGTTGATTTTGAAACGATTTTCTTTCTTCTTCATACTTTGTTCGAACATCTTCAAGGTTTTGTATTGCCTCATTTTTCTGTTCCAACATCTAGAGTAGAAAGGTGTCTCGTCAGTTCTATAAGAACTTGAGCAGACTAATAAAAACCGAAGAAAACTAAAAAAAAGTGAAAACTACATCGATTTTTACATGAAACTACTGGAAATCTATTTGAATTATCAGAACGCAAAAAAAAATTCAAATCTCGTTCAGAAAGATAACAATACAACAGATCGACATCCGGGACACCAACAATAGGACAAACCAGCTTGTTGTCGTCTTCTAACTTCTCGAGTTTGATTCGCATTTGAGCCAACTCTATTTCGAGTTGATGACGGACAGAGCTGCTTTCCGAGTCGCTTTGTTTGATAGTGGTCCTGTGCAAAAAATTATCGCTACTAAAATACTCCAAAAATCATGATTTCTCAGGGGTTAAAGACTTAAGATTTATCTGTTAGTGGGTCAATGCTCGCTTGAAAGACATTGACTCGGTAAAAACAGTAGAATCAATGTCTTCAAAACTATTTAAAAAAATTATCGACTTCGTTTGTTATTAGCTTGAAACATGAATTGTAACTTGGCAGTAGTTACCAAACAAGTAAACTGAGTTTCGGGTTGTAAGAAAAGTTTTTGATGATAGAAAGCAACATCTTTGAATATCATAAACTTTTAGCAAGAACAACATGCATCACGATTTCGAGATGCTGGAGCACAAAGTAAAAACGCAAAGTATTTCAATTATAAACACAAAAACATGATAAAAAAAACCTCGCTTTGAAAACACTACTGATTCTTTGATTTAAAAACAAAGCACAAGATGAAAGCAACAACCTTAATTCGGTTATCTGTTCTTCCAGCGAAGTCTTGCTTCGGTTCAGTTCATCGACTTGCGCGCGGCTTTCTCTCAGCTGCATAGTGACGTCATCGCGCTCTTTCGAAATAGCAGACAAGAGATTCTTGTTCTCAGCCAGCTTATTTACTCCATCGAGCTTCAAACTAAAAAAAAGGTGAAAATACATCGTCAACAAACTCTGAGGCGATTCATTGGTTCGCCCTGCTTCAAAATATAACTTGGTGCAGCTTACAACCAATCGTTAATACAAAAAAATTAAAATCAATTTCAGAAAGATGAGTTCAAGTCTTGTGAAAATCGATCCAAAATCGTCACTGTAGACAAGTTCTGCTTGCTTTTTGATTGAAATTAATTATTCATAAATTTGAGGCCGAAATTCAAATTTAAGAGTAGGGGCAAGCAAATTTGCTGGTCAATTATATTCTTTACAGCCCAAACGTGCTTTTTAAAATAATTTAATACTTTTTTCTTCAGTTGAATTTGACGTGACAGGAGAGCCAAGCCATGGCTTGAAAAATTAACTTTGCAATCATTACTGTTTTTGAAGTAATTCAAAATGGCAGAGAACAAAACAATCAGCAACATACTTAGCCATTTCTTCTTGAGCATTAGATAAATTCAATTCCACTTGAGCGGATTTTGTCTTAAGGTCAGTAAGTTGCTTTAGGAGTTCTTTATTCCTATTTTTTTCCTCTTCATTTTGTCCATTCAGTTTACGACATTCTTCCGACAATCTACAAAGTTTAATCTTAATCGAAAAGGCTTCCAACCGTATCAAAATCTGAAAGAAACGAACGTAACTGCGACAAAAACTTCATCGATTAAGATCAGCTTTATTCGGCGTGCCCAATTCACGATGTTCTGTTGCCTTACAACAACAACAAAAAATACCTTTGCATCGTTTCGGACAGCTCAGTCAAAATATAAAACCATTTAAGAATCGAAAATAAATTAAAGAAACAATCTTAAAATAATTCTAATTACTGTCTTTGACCCGTGTTTTAGGCTTTAACAAGCTTGAAAGGCTTCAGAGTCACGTGGTCTCAGACAATGAAACATCGAAAATGTAAAAGAAAACAAGGTTTCAAAAGCAAAAGAAAAGGATTATGTCAAGCGGAAGAATATAAATTTATTGAAAGGATTGTTTCATCACAAGAAAGAAACACAGGACTTTTCAAAAGAAAACTAATTAGCAGATTCTCACGCAATAAACTCGACATTTGAATAATCGAGTGCTTTGAAAACAGTAGCGATGCAAACTTGTTGATATGGAGTTGTTGCTTACAAGAGTGAATCATGGCAAGTAGTAAAAATAAAAATCTGGTGTTGAGAAATATCTTCATTGTTTATTTTTAACTTAAACAAAACGTTTTTTACGAATTATTACGTTTTGGTAATTGTATTTGTATTTTTTGGTAATTATATTTTAATGGTATTTTTTTACGAATACATAATTACAAAATCTAAACAAAAGGGGTGGGAGAATTAATTGATCAACTTTCAGTGCTGTTTTGGATGTGTAACAGTTGATTATAAGCCGAAAGCGATTTCCGCAACTGGGAAATGAAAGATGACGTTTGTTAATGATGACGTAAGAATGCGGTAATAATGAAAGATGACGTATGTTACTTGTTTATATCATTGTCCATAGCGATTCTTTCTTCTTGAAGCCTGTTCGTTTCCAATTCCAAGGATTTAGAATAAGCTTGCTCTTTCTCCAGAGAAGACTGAAGATTATTCAACTCTTCCTGCAACATCGCTTATTATGACATAATTTACTAGGCAGAGCAGAGCAACATAAGTACAAGTCTTTTTGCAACGTCACCTGCCACGTGACTTGACGCTCCTCGAGCAAATCGTTTAATTTTTTCTTTTCTTCTTCGATTTGCTGGAATTTTTCATGGCTGGCTGCTGCAGATTTTTCATTTTCCGAATGTAATCGCGCATTTTCTTCCTGCAAAACCCGACACAAATTAGTAGTATTATCGTTGTCACTATTGATCAGTTTTCAAGTCGGATTAGAGACCAATTTAATGTGATAATAAAATCAAAAAAACCATTACTTCGAAGGGAGTCACGTGGTAGTGGTGGACTTACCCGACCCATTTCTAGGCATGAGGGCGCGGATCAACTCCGCGGAGTCTCAATAACCGGGCAAACCCTCCAGGGACGAGACCAGAGGTCTAGAATAGTGAGATGGTGGCCGAAGATGTCCGAACGTCTAGATGCAAGTGTAGGAAAGTCTAACAAGAGATGTAATTCGGAACAACACGAGAAAGTCTCGGCTGGACCAATCCTGTGGAGGCATGAAGAGTGCTGTGTCCGTTGCAGCATAAACGAGAGAGCACAGCAAGCGGATCGAGGGAGAGTAAGCTTCTCAGGAGATACTGTTGGGATTTAAAGTATTACGATGCCAGATTGAATGCCGCGCCTCCAACTGGTGTAGAGGGAAAGGCATTGGAAGGAAATAAGAGGTGAGAAGGAGAGTGGTATGATGAAGGGATCATGAGTGGGCCAACATTTGCAAGAGTATCCGCTAAGTCGTTGCCTGGAAGACAAGAATAACCAGGTATCCATTAAAGATGGAGTAACTCGGAGTAGAATAAAGAGTTAAGAAGAGATTGAGTGTCATTGAGGGATTTGGGTATTAGGTATCACCACGGAGCAGAGAGAGTTGTCAGGACAGATTGAAAGTCGGAAAATAAGGTCATGGACTTAAAGTTAAACGACAAGAAAACATGAAGGCATGAAGAATATCATAGGTTGCTATAGCTGGTGGCCCAGCGTCCAGCCGAGGAGGAGAGATAGGCAGCAGTGAGACATTCAATACATTTGATATGAATCCCTGCTCCTCCCACTCCATGCTCGCCAGGAACCCAGCCATCAGTCCAGGCAGTGATGTCGCTGGGTGGAATGGTGGATACCTTCTAGGTGTAGGAGAAAAATCGGAGTTGATGACGGACAGCTTGTGATAACTCTAGAGTAGTGGTCGGCAACCTTTTTTCTTTTTTTACAATGGCCCAAATTCTTTCTTCAGAAATAATTAAAGGCTCAGCATTATACTCGAAACATACAATAGTCATTACGATTAAACTTGAAGTATACAAAAGAAAGGTATAATGGATAAGACTTCATTTGCTAGTCTCCTTCATTCATAGGCGTACAGCCGAAAAAAATTTGGGGAGTAAATAGAGTTTTGCCCAAATTTTGAGACGTTTGCCGGAATCATGGTTTTCTAGAACTTTGCAGATGTAAGAAAATTTTTCTAAAATTTAGATTGAAGACAAAAAAAGTCTTCACTCGGATGTCTCTGATTTCTCGATTTTTGACCCAAAAACATAGTGATATCACGCGGGTCCATATTTTATTACAAAATATATTATGCGGCCCCCAATACATTTTGCTAAAGGCCCATAATTGGGCCGCATCCCACAGGTTGCCGACCACCGCTTTAGAGTGTCGTGTTGTCGTCGCAATCGTTTAGAAAGGCATCCACTCTGGGTCAGGCGCGAACAAAGCTGGGGCCAAAGATTTATCTTCTACAACACCGGGTTGCGGTACTGTCCCGATCAAATGCTGGTAGCAATGGTGTAAAGCCGGAGTTGAATTTCGTCATCCAGAACCTTCTGAGTTTGTGCTCGATGTGGTGTCTGATGTATGTGGCACGACGTTATGAAGTGTTCTGCAGTTTGTTCAGCAACGCTGCACTCGCCATCCAGGAAGGAAGCGAAACCCTATTTGTGCATGTATTGTACAGCCGAATGGAGCAGCAGCAATCCGCTGCCAATTCAACTTAACCTAAGCTGTTTGGGACAAGCCCATATTAACAAGCCTGGAAATGGTCACATGATAAGAAAGCACAAAGCCTGGGTGTGCTCTCACAGCATTCCCGCGTTACAACTTGACTAAGTGGAGCGAAGTAGTATAAGTAAAAGTTTTTTTTCGCAACGTTACCTGCCACGTGACTTCACGCTCCTTAAGCAAGTCGTTCAATTTTTTCTTTTCTTCTTCAATTTCCTGGAGTTTTTCATTTTTGGCTGCAGCAGATTCTTCCTTCTCCGAACGTAACCGGGCATTTTCTTCCTGCAACACCCGACACAAATTAGTAGTATTATCGTCGTCACCACTGATTGATTTTGAAAGTCCGAAAGAGACCAATTCAATGTGACAATAAAACTAAAATTTGTCATTATAGTGATGTAATACGTCGAAGGGTGTCACGAGCTAGTAGTGACAATCAATCACTTACTTAGTATTGATTGCATTAAGGTAATTCAGGCTAACATAAAAATCGAACTAAAAAAGCCTGCGCCCAACTTACAATAAGATATTAACAAAGCATTTCTAATGCGAAAGCGTCTGGCACTTTGCCAAGAATGCTTCAATCAATCAATAAATACAATCTTATTTGCGGAAATATAACAAATAAAAAAGAACAAAATAATACACAATTGAAGCATTATATACATGTAATAATGCCGCAGGAAAACTGGGACTTGACCTGCTTCTGAAAGTCCTATCGAGAGATTTCGAAACTGTTATCTATTTTATCTAAGTTGGTGTAGTAATTGAAGAATTCGTCGTCTTTTGTCAAAATGGTGGTGAAAAAAAGCTGATTAAATCATCTTCAAAACTTACTTTGTAAGCATCAAAGTCTTTCTGGACCTCTTCTGCTTGTGTTCTTGCCTCATCCAGCAGCATCTGGAGTCGCTCCCTCTCTTTCTCCACCTCTTTTCCTTTCTCCTCACTTTCCAATGTCATTTGATCCATGAGGGTCTGTACCGAAACTAATTCTTTTTTCAAGACCATAACGTCATCGGCCCCGGGTCGTTGAAGCTGCAAGCAATAGTTTCAATATCTTAAAAGTTTTGAAATAAAGTAACGGATTTCAAGATTTTGTAAAGTAGAAGATTTTTCTTTCCAAAGCTTTTCATCTGACACTCTTCAGGGGAAATCGTCAGAATAAAGCAGAAATGAAACCGAACTGGATTATAAAAAGGAAAGCAGAGTTCTCATTGGCTGAAAGAAGTTAGCCAATGAGAGAAAAGATTAAAGAGTAGACGAATTTTATAATTAGCATGAGGTATTTTGGATAATACTAGAAACCAAATTGCTTAAAAATGAGAAACACCAGACTCGAGTTTCGCTCTTATTAGAGTTCGTTAGTGATGCATATGCATATGCAAAATACCTGATGCTAATTATAAAATTCTTCCTTCGCTCGTCAAGCTCTAGGAGTGTAAGCGCGATGCTTAACGCTTGTCGGGTAAGTCCCGGTCATGAAGTGCGGCCTTGGTTTTACCACACAGTGGATTCTGTGTATTCGTTGCGCGGCAAAGCCGGCAATCATTTCCAGCTGTTTGTAGTCGAGTTGTTGTCCGGCTCGCTTGGTCTAGTGGTGTTGTTTCCTGTGTGGAAGACCACATGCAGCGAGTTCGATTCGCAGTGAGATATGCATCACTGACGAGCTCTAATAGGAGCGAAACTAAAGTCTGGTGCTTCTCATTTTTAAGCAGTTGGGTTTCTAGTATAGTAGACGAATTTTTTTTGTTTACACAGGAAGGGATTATGAGATTTAATGAAATTCGCTTCAAGAGCAGTGTCACACTTCATTACTAATAATTTTAATCATAACGATGTAGTTTATCCCCGTTAAAAGTAATTCGTAGTTTTATTGTAAGATAATATTCGCGTCTCTTTTAGCGCTGCTCTCGTATTATGCAATATACGTCCGATTCGCTCTCTATTGCTTGATACACGTATCTTTTTTCTCTTTTCGCCGACAGAATGAGAGCTTTCTGCATTAAATCTCTTAATCCCTCCTGTGTAAACAAAAAGAATACGTCTACTCTTTGAAAATTTCTTAATCTTTTTTCTCATTGGCTAACTTCTTTCAGCCAATGAGAACTCTGCTTTCCTCTTTATAATCCAGTTCGGTTTTATTTCCGTTTTATTCTGACGATTTCCCCTGAAAAGTGTTAGATGAAAAGCTTCGGAAAGAAAAATCTTTTATTTCACGCGATCTTTAAATTCTGTACCACCAAAAGTCTATTCAAATTTCACGATTCATTATAACTATGGTTGCAACATCTTTTTGCCTTTTAATCATTGCCAATGGTTTCTTTTGGTGAGTGTAGGTCAAAAAGAAAAAAAAAAATTTTTTTTCAAAATCATTATTTTTAATTCAATTACCGGTACGATTCGGTTCAAAGTCGGAGCCTCTGCGACAGTTGGCAATATTCAGTAATGAGCGCTACAACCGGTTTTATCAATGTAACTATGAAATGCGCAAGAGTTTCTAACTAGACACGATGCAATGTTATGAATAACATATTAGAAGAGGTACTCTCGCTTTTAGCACACAAAGGGAAATCAACAACTTCTTTCAATTAAATCAATCTTGTTGTAAACACTAAACAGGTCTACTACACTCTAGCAACAGGTGAAGTTTAAAAGTCGCAATAAATATATTTATTATTTAGAGACAAGATTAAAGGAAAAAGTACTTAACAATCAAAAGATAAATCAAGTTCTATACACTTCGTAACAATTACTACGAGTTTGAACAACAAAAACTTGTTAAATTAAACGAGTGACAACACAGAACAATGCAACAGAAAAAGAGTAATTAAAATATTATTTTGTGTTTACTTTTAAATGGTGTTAATGTTGGGTTTTAAATTTGAAAATAAAATTACCTAAAACAGATTACAAAAAAGCAAAAAAATTAAGATATGTATTTCTTGTTTGTTTAAACCTGACTATAAGAATTTTCAATAAAAATTTGTTTTTAAAAAATTAACATTAAAAAAAAAAAAACACAGAGACGAATTCTAAATATCCAACAGTATTTTCATAGTTTCAAAATTAACCCTATTAATTACAGATGACCACATATCATATTCCACGCAGGAATTAGTACTTTGAAAAAGATTTAATATAAAAAAATACAAGAGTTGAAAGTAATCAAACAAAGAAATGCGCGTGAAGTAAGGTATAAGCCGTCTGTTGATTATTTATTAACCATGTGTACATCAAGTTCGTGAAAAAATTGTCTTCTCTACAGAACTAAATACAAGTTTGCTGTATACATCTACATTTTACACAACCCTAAAAGTAAATGAAACTTTACAACTTTAAATTAAATGGGACACTATTATTAGGATACAAGATCGTGATGATTATATAGCAAATAGAACCGGATTTGACCAAAATCAATGAATTTGAAAAAATCTAATCATACTTAAATTAAGTGTTAAATAACATTTTTATCGAAATTCTCGAGAAATTTTTGAAAGTATTCGACTTAAAAGCGAGTTTAAATCAAAAAGTGCAGATTTAATCTTTTTTTCGATTGAATGCTTCTCGATGTCCAAACTACTTAAAATCTTTAAAACCAGCAATTACAATTGCAAGCAATAATTGCTCGTTTGGTTGATTAAAGACAGCAAAGAAATTAAAATGGAAAAATTAATTAAATTATAATCATACAAACTTTTTGCATGAGTCACTACCTCAAACAAAACCTAAACGTTAATTACCTTCAAATTGTTTTGACATTAATATGAATTTAAATGACGATGCAAAAAATACCTGGTCTTCAATAAACCTTTCAATGTTCACACCAGCAGGCTGAAACATAGATGCACATATATCACGAAGTTTTGGTGATGCCGTGTATATGTTACAGTAAAGCTATGAAACAAGAAATTTCATTAAATTTCTGAAAATGTTATGGATTTCATGGAATAACTGGACCATCATTTTATGAAATCACTAGTTTCACAGATTTACTGTAACATATATACTGTGTCAAGTCATTTTCAAGAGAAAGCTTCTCTATTATATATATTTTTGTAGTTGAATCGATATACTACAGCACTATTTTGTCTTTATCAAAAAATAGTGTTCTTTGCTTGAAAAGGACCTGATAAATATCTCTGTCGAGAAAGTAAGCTGATGGTGTAAACAAAACGCCGCAATGAAAAAGATTTCTTTAACGAAATGATTTGCAGAAGAAGACAACTTTATTCTGTGTTTAGAACAAAAAGTTATCTTTATAGTTTTCCTAAATAAAAAAAAACTTTTAAACAAACGAGTAATACTAAATTACGAATACGATGACGGTAAATATGACGCAACTGAAACGTATTTCTTAAATCTTCATACACATGACGCTTGACAAAATGGATCTTTTTTAGAAAATCCCCGCCAAAAAACACCCCCGCCACCGTGCAGTACTTAAAACGTGGCGGGGGTGTTTTTCTCAAATCTCACATTTTTGCATTAGTGGCGGAAACTTTCTACAAAAGATCCGACAAAACGAACATGTTCAGACTTGAAAAATAAATAAATACGAATATAAAATCACATTCTTACCAGTTGCGACTCCAAGTCTCGAACCCAAGCTGCAGCTTTCTCCAGCTCAACGCTCTGGTTCGAGCATCTCTCTTCCGCCGATTGCTTATCACTCAAATACTCGTCGTTCAACGCTTTGATTTCTAAATTTTATTCGATCACTGGCATTGTAGGGCTCGACAATTTGTAATGACATCAGAGTAACACTGATGGTGGGTTTATAGCAGACTCGTTTCTGGGCGACACATTGTATCAACGAAAGATCACTTCAACATGGTGAACATTTACTACAATAGTACTAGAGATGGGTAGAGACTTGTTGATTTTCTAAGCGTTACCTCCTTGAAAATCCTCTAAAGTAATCTTTCTTAGTATAAAACTCTTTCTTAGAGATGTACAAGTCGAATTGAAATTAGTGATTAAACACAAACAACCAATAGCAAGTTTTTTTTTTTTTTTTTTAATGACAAAATCCAAAACGAGAATCTCCGCAAAACGTTTAGCAACCAATAAACTTTAGATTGCATGATGCAGGTGATTAACCAATAAACCTCAAAAACGGTCGAAACACTTAGCAAGCAGGTATTGAAACGTTTAGTGGAATAAACGAACAACAATGTGATTGGTGAAAAAACAAGAAATCATACCCGCCATGGATTGAGCCATTTGGGCAGCTTTCTTCTCAACAGCTTCTTTCTGTTTCGCAAGCTCTTCATTGGTTTCAAGAGCAATTGCAATTTGCTTTTTTAAAACCGAACATTCTAGAAAAAGAAAAATTTTTTATCAATTTTTATAAACTAATTATATAAGATTACAAACAGATACGTTTTTGGTATTTAGCCAGAAAACAAGTTTTTAACTTCTAAACTTTGTAGTTTTTACATGCGCTAACCTAGAACATTAAAATTAACACCATTTTATAATTTTAAGAAAAAACAATATTTTACAATAAATTACAATTTAACCCGAACTATCCCAATGACTACATTTGTAGTCATTTGTAGTCATTATTTCAAATGCATTTTCTAACTAAAAATAACTGTTTTTTTTATTATTTTAGATTATAAATAGCTTTGAGATATATAAAAGTTGTAAAATATCTTTACAAACACTGTTTTAAGTTGTGCCATAAAATTGTACAGCCTATCAGAGTTTTTAGTTTTTTAGTTCTACCCTTGGGTTAATATGGGTTAAGGACATGGTTAAAAATTACTTTACTCTTCTAATTTTTTGATTTGCTTGTAAACTAAACAATATTTCAAGTCTGAACATCTGGTTTACAACTTGCATTCAGCAAAATATTGTGGATATAAAAAATTTTCCAATAAAATTTACAGACAAACAATCAATACAACCTTCAGAAAATTGATCTTTTTCTGCTTTATTATTATCCAATTCGTTTTTTAACTCTGTAGTAAACCATTTCTCCTCGTTAAGTGATGACTTCAAATCATTGATTTCTTCACGTAATGCTTCAACTTTCTCCGCACTAGATATTGTTAATTTATAAATAGTTATTAATAAGCTTACCGTATATACCCGTGTATAAGCCGCACCTTCTTTCAATGTTTAAAACCTCCCCTCTCAATAGTGACCCGTATATAAGACGCATTAAAATTTGACAACTATTTTGGTCTACTCAATTTAACCATTCTTACGTCATAGTCGGTTAATTTACACACAAGCATGATTAACTTCTGAAACCTAGGTTTGTTACGAAGCTGTTTACGTGTACATCTGCAATTTGTAGAAAGACAAATTTCTCTAAAAAATTTTGGTAATTCTGAATACCCATGTATTAGCCGCATTCTGATTTTTGGACTACATTTAACTCTTTAGCTGTCCTGCGCGCCTCATGTGGTGCACGGGACATTTGACTCGGACGTTCGTGAATGATATGTGGTTCAGGTGTCTTTTTTGAAAAACATTGTTTTTTTGTTAATAGGGAAAAAAAAAAACATTAAAAAACATGGCAACTTTGATATTGTATATTTAAATTTGGATGTGGTGCACCAAGCATATACAATGTAACTGACACGAGAAAAACCATAAAACCCTTTGGACAGCGAAAGGGTTAAGATCAAAAAATTTAGACTAATACACGGGTATATACGGTAATTGCAGTGAAAAACTTAATGCAGCTGAAACTTACTCAAGCAATTGTTTTTATTTAAATTCTAAAAAAAATACTGCAATACCTGCACAATACTAAATTTTTTAAAAATCTAATAAAAAACGTTTGAATTTATGAAAAGTTTAACATGACCTATGCTGTGTAACGCCACATATCGCACAGCAGAGAAAAAATTGAAATTACATAAAAATATTAAAAAGTAAAAAAAATGTTTGAGTAATAACAAATACTAGACTGCCAATAAGATAAAAAAATCATATATACCTATTCATATCTTTGCTATCGATATTGCTTTCAGCACTATTCAACGCAGTTGTGTCTCCATTAGAATGGTTAAGAATTGATTGAGTTTTTTTCTCCAAACTGGGTGGATCGGATGCAGATGCTTCTTGCTTGTTCCTTTTATCAGCTAAAATACAATGCAATATAAAATGAGGAACAATAGAAGGTTATCAATACAGTCTTAGTATGAATGAGTTCCAGCATTCAAGTGCGAAAATACACAAAAATGGCAGATGCTTTCTTGTAGCCCAAAATGTAAGTGGATTTGTCTGTAAGTGATTTTCTGCATAAGAAACAGAAATTAAATTTTTCAAAACAGAAAGGTATCTTTTCTATACCTACATTCAGCTGAGGTGTGCTAATCAGAAAATGTCTAAAAAATTTCCCTTTAGCAGGCCAATTGTCAATAAGTTTTGAAGGTTAACCATTCTTTAATCATACATCAAAGCCTTCACTGCAAGCAAGGTAAATATTATTCATCGTCTCACTCTATAAACCAAGACACTTGTGATCTAGAACAAAAGACCTATTTCGCTACTGCAGAAAAACTGGAAATTCTAACTTTTTTATTGTTAAGCAGGAAAGTCGAACCTTGCTTATCTTATTTCTTACTAAATGTAAAGTTGGACTAATGTAGGGTCTCATCAGACTTTCAAAAAAAAAAAAGATTAATTAAAAATTTAAAGTAAAATCTATGGGTCAGTGGATTAAAAAGTTAAGAAACACCGAATCAAACAAGTTTAAAAAATATAAACCAATAAAAATTATCTAAAGGATTTGTAGAAGAAAAGATTTTTATAATTGCCAACATCATACATGCAGAAGTTGAAATTTTTGCAAGCAGAATTTTAGAATGTATGCTTGTTGAAATTTATTCAATAAAAAAAAGGGTAAAACAAGCATATGACAGGTGTAGACCAGGCCTAATTGGTTCAAAAAAATGTATTCAATACATGAAAACTGTTAATGTGCAAAATGAAAACAAAATTACTAAGGATGACAAATTTTGGCAAAAATTACAAGCTATACCAGCTATTTCTACAAGCAACTGACATATTCACTTTTTAGTAAGGATTATTTAATAAAATTATCATTTTGCCACCAATAGTATTCAACACTTTTTTTAAATTGTACAATACTGAAATGAGAAACAAAAGCTGAGAACATGGCTCAAGAACAAAGCTTTTTCTGGATTATCCACAAAAGTTAAAGTATTAATAGCTACTAAGCTCACTATATTAAACCAGCACAGCTCTTCATCTTTGTTTTGGGGAAATAGATGGGAGCTGGATGGTCCACTAATTTATACAGCTCTAAGTAAGAGTTTTTGTAAGCAATTGAAAAAATATAATAAACCTTACAATGCAATTATTGCATTTACTAGACTTCATCAGCAAACTATCAAGTTATTTAGGTCTGTAAACTTTTTTCAAAAAAAGTAAGAACTCTTAAGCCTATTTGCCAATCTAAAACTGTTTTATTGAATCATGTGAAGGAAAGGTAAAAAACAACAAAATTCAAAAATGTTTTCTTTAAATCTCAATTTCAATATATTGGAATTAAAACAATTATTTTTACAATATAAGAAAAACTATTTAAATACAAATAATGTGCAGAACTTCTACAAAATTTTTATAAAGACATGAACTAAAAATAACTGATACTGTATACATCACTCTAGCTCTTTAAAAATTAAAAAAAAAAAGTTCAAATTTGAAGAAACTTTTGCAAACCTTAAAACAGTGTTTCTCAATCTGTGTGTCATGGAACAGTAGTGTGCTGCAAAACGTTTTGAAAAACCTTAGTCCAGTGATATATAAACTGCCACAGTTATTAGAAATTTAATTGACAAAATAAAGTCTGAATCAAAGTGAAGACCATTTTTTGAAGTTACAAAAAAAAAAAGCAATTAAAAAAGGTAATAAATAGGCTCATATAAATAATACCTGAAGGAGGTTGGTGTTGTGTCTCTGTGGAAGAATGAGCAGTTTCAAAGTGCAATTGCAACTGTTCAGGAGAATTCAAGTTCATCATACACATTGGGCAAATAAAACCCTGGAAACAGCAAACAAGTATTGTAGTTGAACAAAATTTTATTATCAGCTAGTACAACTTGCAGGCTTCAGTATAACAACTAAGCTTTTAATTTACAAGCCAAAAAACATAAAGTTATTAAAACTAATCATTTTATACAGTAGACCTCAGTCAATCTGGATTCAATTTGACAGACAAAATCATCCAAATTAGGCAAAATCTGAATAATCCAAAGCTTTTTATTAAGAATTACAGTACAAAATGAAATTGTTTGTAGTTTTAGTTTTATCTAAGTTAAGGGAAATTCAGCATTAGCCAAGGTCTACTGTATATTTAATCATGCAGTAAAGTAAAAAAATTATTCTAAGGCAGTGCAAATTTCAAACATGACTAAGACTGGCAGTAAATGCAATTTTTTTATAATTGAGAAACATAATTCAAGGTTATATGTCAATGAGATCTTAATTACTGTATACAGTCTTCAAAAACAATAATTTAAGAATTAACTTACAGAATGTTGATTGTTTTGACTAGGTGCAGATTCTTGAGAAGGCAAAGCTCCAGCCTAAAAACAAACATATAAAATACAGTTAATATCTTAAATCAGAGATGAAATAAAAATCATCTACAAATTTACAAATAATCATCTTTAACACTTTTAATTAAACTCAACTATTACTAGCTTTTCTATTTTTTCATCCACAAATAAAGTCTTGCTCATAATTTAATTGCAAATGTTAAACTTTTAATAAAGGCACATTGCCATCTGCTTGCACAATAAACAGACCAATGGAAAATGAGTTACAATCTGAACAATCATTAGTAACAATGCTAAAGTAGTTGAAAGTAGTCTGGAGTAATAGGAAACAATAAGTTGACTATGTTTAGAGTCAAAGTGGTTAAATGGTTATGGCATCAGTATCCATTTAGCTAGTATTAAATCATTAGTTAAAAAAGTTTGAGGTTCTTGTTCACTATTCACTGAGTTCAGTTTATTACCTTCAAATTTTGGGAAATCCCTAAAGCCTGCACGGTTAACAACAGCAAACAGTGACCAATACACAAGTTGGTTGAGGTAGCAGTGTGGATTTAATTACTAGGCAGAGTAGATATTTCAAAAATAATTATGGTTGAGTTAAAACTGGCCTTTTTACTTTTTTTATGCCACCAACTATAAGATTTAATCAAAAGCACTTGGATAACTGTACCATAATGCTAACATTTATTTTGCTTGTTTATATACCAAGTATCACTTTATTGTTATTTTAACAAATTAATATTGTTGCTGGAGTTAGTTAATATTTTATATAAACAGAACAACTCTTTGGGAAAACTGGTTTTCTTTACCAGCTTATGGCCTGACCACAATTAGATAGTATCATTCACAATTATTTGTTTATATTAATTCCCAAATGCTTTTGGTAACAATGTTTAGTTTAACATTGCTTTAAATAATTTAAGTTGATACTAAAAAAAAAAGAAACCTCAACTTTAACTCATTTTTCTATACAATAAAATACAATATTTTATTGTATAGCCTATTACAAAAATAAAACTAAACTGGAATTATACAAGTGAAACCATTTTTTATTGTTTTGTCATTTAGACAAAGTACAACAGTTATGATATCACAGCAGAAATATTACAATTTTATATAAAATATTGCACTCAACATAATTTTTAAAACTCAACATAATTAAAATTTAAAGTTGGTTTCAGAAAATATAATATACAGAAATTGGATCTTTTCAAGAAGTCACTGTAAATAACATTTTTTCAATGAAACTAACCCGGAATCCCCCTTTTGGCACCAGGATGGAATAAAGAAGAAACGAAAAAAAATGAATCTCTTAAGGAGCGATAGTAACCACAAGGGGATCTGGGTTATTTTCACAAACAAAAGTTGTTTATGTTAACTTCTAGAAGAGACCCCAGAAACTTACATTTTTGTCTTGAAACTGATTTCTCAAGCGCTTAAACATTTTATATTTTAATATAATTATTTGTTTTAAGCAATAAATTGATATAGCTAGCCAGCTAGCAACTTTTTTTATTAAAACATCTATATATACAAATTAGGAATTATGCAGTACAAACACCACAAATAAAAAAAAAACAATTTACAAATGCAAAAAATACATGTATTATCAAAACTTAAGAGCTAACAGTATATTTTCATTTCTATGCAAAAACAATCATTATTTGCAACAACTAATATAATATATAATAGATAATATTGACTAAGTGAAACTGTTTGATAACTACAAAATAAAAACTTGAAGCTGCTTTGAATTCTAATCAATTGTTAATTAAAGAAAAAATCTTTAAAACACTTCAAATATTTTGTAGTAACTGTGAATTTAAAATTTTGATGTTGTTTATTGCTAATGCTGCTTAAAGTTGCTATTAAATATACTGGTAATAACTTTATTTCACATACTAACTTTGATGCTATCTATCTATCTATAATTTTGCCACAAGGGCTGCAGACTCATCTAATTTTTGAAAGCGATAAGGGTGCCACAAGGCATTTTCTGGGAGCACTAGCAGAAGTCTTTGTTGAAGACCTTTTTTTAGACTTCACTTTTTTTAGACTTTTATTCGTGTTTTGGGACGAAAACGAAGAAATTAGATACAGTTTCAAAGTGATGACCTTTTTTTTTAAATCTTTTAGGACAATATTTTAAGCAGGGGGCACGGGTATCGAAAGTTTCTGGAAAGGGACCGAACCACGAAAGGTTGAGAACCACCGCTTAAAAATATTTCAATAAAATTATGGTCGACTCGAAATCGACTTGAGGACTTTAGTAAGGAACTTGGAATCAACTTGACTGTAGCTTCAAAAGCTCAGACTTCGACTCCGCTCGGGCTCGGACTCGGCACTCAGCTCAGATTGGAACGTTGTTGGAGATGCACTGACTCAAGTCCTTTCAATGTTGGACTGGTTGCATCAAGCATAGTTCTTTTTCAGAAAACAAAGTACAAAATTTTTTAGTTGCTTTCAGTATTTTTTCTTCGCTTGGGGTCAGTGATGGCCTTACAAAAAAGAGACTTCCGGTTTAACATAAATGGGGGGACCACTACTTGGTGTTCGAAAACAGTGTAATCTCCAAAAAATGGCTCTCGTTTTAAGAAGGACCGCTTTTTAGTGTGTCAAAACTAATCAAAACAAAGTTATCTCTAAAAAAATCTTTATTTAGGGATGGTCCTGGTGATACTATAAAGAAATAGAGCTATATTTTTTGATTTTTTTAGGGGGGAGCCAGGGCGGTGCGGCCGCTCCGTTCGCACCCTACTGAAGCCATCACTGGTTGAGGTTCAAAGTACAAAACAACACTTTTCGGCCAAAAAGTTTTTAGCCAACTGCGCCCAGCAAGTTCCAATAACCTGCAAAAGTGGCCCGAAGAATTTAAAAACTTTGAACAGCCTGTTATAGGCTATCATTTATTAATCTAGTTTTTGTGCCAAACCGAACCGCCATTGCAATATAATAGGGCCTACAGGGTATTTCAAAAAATTTGTCATCATTTGACATGTAGGGGAGAGTAAGGCCCAGCTAGACACTAGGTACAGTTGGACATTGTAATTTGAAAAAAAAGTTGGAAACTCTGAAACTTCAAACTGCAGACATAAATATATTTCACCACAAAGCATTCACCCGTGTTAGTTTGAAGAAAGTAATTGTTGTAAAATAAATGTGGCGGATAAATATTGGTTTTTAGGGTAGGTAAGTAATTTTGGAAAGGGTATGTTTGAACCTGTTTCTACCTTAGCTTTAATTTAAATTCTTCTCACTGTTAATACATTTTAGAACTTCATTCATTCATTCATTTTCATTTTATTCTTGATCACCAACACGATCAGTAAATTTTACACATTAAAAGGTAGTCGAGAGTCAAAAAAAGGTAGACGCAGGAAAACGTTAGACGTTAAAATATGCAAGAACAAAGCACGAAAAAAAATAAAAGAAAAAGCCTGCGTCCCCGAAAGAACAAGAGAAAAAAAGTTCAAATTAGATTCAATATAAGTGTAGACAGCTGGCCATATAACGAGAATGTTGTATAATCGTGGGTGGGAGGAACAACAGACTTTGTGACCAAAGGGGTCAAGACCCAAAAGGGGGTCAGGCAGGCAAAAAAACCCACCAAAAGAAATCCTGCCGCGGGTCAAAAGGACCATTTCAAATGTATATGGCCGGCAAAAAAAAATAAACAAATTAAAAAAAAACAAGTTTAAACTAAAAATTTAAAGTGTTGATTGTTCGTGTGACCAAAAAGGATCGTTGGAATTTCAGGATTAATATCGTAATTTTGAAAAACTGTAAGTAATATACTTTTACAATAAACATCCATAAAACAAAGAAAAATTCAATTATATTAGCCCAACAAGTGTTTATTTTAAAAACAATATTTTACTTTTCAGAAAAATCTGGTAGATCTGAAATTCTTACACTGAGAATGCGCGCTTTTGTTTGAATAGGGTGAGGGCTTAAAAAGTGTTTGGGGAGGTATGGAAACCTGGCGAAATGTTGCAAACTATGTAAACTATTTGTTAAATCAAAGCTTTTAAAGGAAGTTCTACGAGTGATATGAGGAAACGTAGCCCAAAATGTTTTTGTCAGTAAAATTTTAAAAGATCAAATTTTTACAAATTGTGACTTTATTTTGACCTACAAAGTTTATCAAAAAGACTCCTGAGCAATCAAAGGAAACGTTTTGTGTAAGCTCAATAGGGTAGCCTAAATGTTAATTCTACATAAAAGCTACAGATTTGAAAGTCCGCCATTTTTGGAATCAACTTGGGTAGAAGTTTTTAAAAAAATACTTTGAATTAAAGTGCAACTCGGAAAATGTTTTAGGATTTAAAGCCCCATATGCCAGATGACTCGATTCCGGCATAATTTCTAGCCCTTGGCCAGCAGTGACGGCATTTTGTATATATCCAAGCAGTGTTTTTTTAAGGTTTGGCTTGAGGAACCTCTAAGCAATTTTGAAAGACCGGTAACTTTTTTTCCTATTGTTCCTGAGCGTACTTAGCTTTGTTTACACTATTGTAAAAGTAGATTTTGAGAGACCGCTGGACAATTTTGAGAGATCATTTTGGTTCCTCAAATCGCCTTAAAAAACATTGTATCCAAGTATGTTTGGCAATACGTGGCGCATAGGTTGCAGCGCACGTGATACAAAGAGAGCAGTACTTGAGAAACCTCTCTAGCACTTAACAAAGGTTGCAGTGTTTAACTCCTTTAAAGACCGCTTTACTGTAATGTACAAGCTTATCAAACTGTTCGAAATCTATTGCTGTCAGTAGCGTAATTAGGGTGGGGGCAGGGCCTTCTGCCATGGCCCCTTTTGGAAATCACTAATACAACAAATCAGAGACAAATTCTAACTAAAAACCCTTTTTTTAGAGAACATTAAATTTTGGCGACAAAAATCAAGAAATCAGAAACTTAAAAAAATTTTTTCCCACTAAGTATTTCCTATATAACATATATATATATTCCTATGTATTTCCTATATATAAAAATTTTTTTCACTTTTATATTTCCTAAATTTCAGTAATTGATTGTGTTAGCAGGCCTCCCCTTTTAAAAATCCTCGGTACGCCACTACATGCACTGATATTGTAAGGTATTTTTTTTATAAAGAAAACTTGTCAAAATACAAAAATACAATAATAAGTTACAATTTTAGATATTTTTTAAAATTTTCCACTTAGAAGCAAGTGGAAAGGTTTTCTTTTGCAGTGCATTGATACCCTACACATGCAATGTCGTAGCAACAGGCTAAGTGTGTCTGGTGGAGACTGTTATAGCAGTGGCACAGTTTTGTGCGTTCTTTACTAACTTTCAATTAAACGTTTTTAGTCGAATGGTTGGAGCGCATGGTTGCGATCAACACATGGTCGCGGTTCAAAATTTCCTCGCGAGATTTTCTTGCGTCCTTGGGAACGACACTTTACGGCACTTTGCCCTGTTTGATGGTCTTGGCAAGCAGTCTTAAATTTCAGTAATATTTCTAGAACTATGTATTAGTGCCTCCATCCCTCTCCTTCAAGTCAGCAGGATAAATATAAAAATAAAATAGAATGAACCTGTAACATCATCTAAGTAAAGCAAGAATATTTTTTTTGAGCTGAACCAAAAAGCCTAGCAAATTAAAATTACAAAGTTATTCTTGAATTGGTTAGTTAGTATGATTAAAGATTTCGTCAAATTTGATAAATTTCAGAAGATAATTCGTTAGTTACTTGTAGGCTAATAAAAATAGAAAAAAAAAAAAAAAATTTGGAGGGCCGAATTTTTTCAGTGCTTAAGGTTATCGTCTGACTATTAAAATTTGTGAGCGATATGGTCTCGGTTCAAAATCTACTTGCACCATTCTGTCGTCCCCTTCGAAAAGATACTTTACCCTGCTTGGTTGTCTTGAAAAGTAGTTCTAAATTTTATTCAAATTTCTATAAAACTGAAAAACCAAAGTAAAAAATTTCAACCGGACAGCAATATCTTATCATCTCCGAAAGCAATCAGAGTAATTGCTTGCCTCTGTATAACGCCTCCGACGCTTTCCTTCGGGTCAGGAGGATAAAATAGAGCTAAAATAAATAGAAATATAAGCAAAATAAATTCTAATTTAATTTGTGGCAAAAATGAGATATTAATACCGAAATCATCAGCAAAATAAGGCACATCTTTTGGTGCAATTAACTTTCTTGATTATCCACTAGAGAGCGTTTAATATTCAAAAAATAAAGTTGCCTAAGTCGTGAGCTGGACTTAGGCATTTTAAAATATTGCCTAAGTCCACTTAGTATGTCTATTTAAGCAGATTAAGAGTAGCCTATAAACAAGTAGAAAAATTTCAGCATAAACTGACAAAATCAGCTGTAAATACAACTCTGTTACACCACTGACAGTTATTTTGTAGACTTACCAGATTATCACAGTATTTTTTAGTTTTACAACCTTCAGTTGACTAAGGAAATAATTACGATTGCGGCAAACTATGGTTTGGTATGGTGGGAAAAACATTGTCAAAGTGGGCTAACTAATAACAGCTCGTAAAAGCCTAAAGTAATTTTGTAGCATTGTAGAAAGTGAAAACATTAAAAAGTGGCCCCCTACGCAAGATATTGCTCTATTTCTTCATAGTAGCATCAGGACGACCCCAAAATAAAGATCTTTTTCTTTTTTTCAGAGATCACTTTGTTTAAATATGCTAAAAAGTGGCCCCTCCTAAAACAATGACCTTTTTTTAGAGATCACACTGTTTTAGAATATTTAAACAGTGGCCTTCTGAAATGAAAAAATTTTTTTTGTTTAGAAATTTCTTTGTTTTGATACACTAAAAAGTGGCCTCCACCTAAAACAATGACCTTTTGAACAAAGATCGCTTTGCTTCGTAAAACTAAAAAGTGGCCTTCCCTACTTTTCTTACAGCTGGTCTTCCTTTTTGTAAGGCCATCACTGGTTATAACACTGCATAAACTAAAAATCAAACGTGAAATTTTAATTGGACAACAATCTTCTACGTTCTTCCGACTTTTGCAAAGAAGTCATCAAAATCATCACTATTTTTTTCTTTTTAAATAAACAAAAAATTTTAAAAATTAAAAAAATGTTCGGAGTTTTAAGATATTTTTTTCTAACTTAATTTAGACGTATCCAAAAAAGCTACTAACCGAAAATTTTACAGTTTTTTCCCTATAGAATTTGAAAATTTTACAGCTTTTTTTCCGTTGTAACTAAAGACAGAGTAGGCCTACAACAGGGATAACCAAACTACATTGCTACGGTAGTTTAGGTATTCCTGGCCTACAAGCAGCAAAGTTTCATTCCAAAGATTAAAACTATAATTCAAAATAAAAGTAGTTAGGCTATCATCCTATCTTTTATCCACTGCCAAATCGAGAAACAATTACTCCCAAATAAGTATGTTATCGTTCCAATAATTTGAACATCCTTTTTCTGACCCAACAAATGAAGCAAAATAAAATTAAGTCGTTTCGTCATTTTATTTAATGTTCCTGTTCCGGTTCGGCAAATTTTTTTAAGAGGTTCAGTTCCTGTTTAGCTCAGGTTTGAGTTAAAAAAAAACAAAAAAAACATTAGCGGTTATTATTGATTTTTGTTTTAGTTTGGTGCATGCCTTAATTTATAAAATATTTTTTGTTCCCGTTTTTGCAAGCGTAGAAACTAAAAACTTTTGGTTCGTGGCCATAGACATACCAGACCAAAGTTTTGAGAAAGAAAAGTAAAAAATTTGGTCCAAATCATAGTTTTGCACGATTTTACCCAGAAGCCCAAACGTAACAAATATGGCTAAGCAAAATGCATTAACTTAGTTATTTATGATTTATTTATTTTATCTCTATATTTATCCTCCTGGCTCGCAGGAAAGCGACGGAGGCGCTAATACATAGGGTAGGCAATTACCTCGACCTGCTTCCGGAGATACCAAGATATTGCTGTCCGCTTGTAATTTAATAGAGATATGACTGTAATTTAGAACTGCTTGCCAAGACCACCAAGCAGGGGAAAGTGCCATAAAGTGTCTTTCCCAAGGACACAACAGAATGGCTCGAGTGGATTTTGAACCAAGACCGTGTTGATCACAAGCCCGGGGCTTTAACTACTCGACCACGCTTCCGACATCACTCGACCGCGCTGCCAACAAATGTACCCGAAATCTTTTTGACGCCCGAAAAATCAATTAAAAATGTCATTTCGTTCCAAAACATAAATTTCTCCTTTTTTTTAAAGCAATTACCACATGTTCATTCTGCTTTGGTTCACTTTCAGTACAATTGCTAGCAGTTTAGTGTGACAATAAAAGCTTAGTAATTAAACTATAAATTTAAATAGAAAATTTTAATAGAAGCTTAAATTAATTGATTTGGAAGTTTATTTATAAGCATGATTGAAGAAACCACGAATAGGTCTACTATATTTTACAAATTCTGTTTAAATAAATTCGATCTTAAAAAATGTTGACATTTTATTCCATTACCGTGGGTAGGAGAAAAAGGATAATATCAATGAAGCTTATTATTTTATACAACTAACAAATAATTTCATCTATTTACTATAACTAACTATAGTGGCCATTAGCAATGATGGCCTTACAAAAAGGGTGGACACTATCTAGGGTACCAAAACAGTGTGATCTCTAAAAAAAGTCTTTATTTTAGGGATGCCACCATCCTGGTACTACTATGAAGAAATAGAGCAATATCTTGCACAGGGGGGCCATTTTGTGATGTTTTTTAAAAGGGCTCGGTGCGACCGCTTCGTTCGCACCCTATTAAACCCATGACTGACCAGACTTCTTAAACTTTTTTGTTCTGCGACCCCGTTTTAAAAAATAAAATTTTGTGTGACCCCAATTAGTGGTGGATATTTAAAATTAGGGGCCCGAGGCAAGAATTCTCAAAAATTGGTGTTCTCTGAAAACAAAAGAGGGTTTTGATCTCGCACTTTGCAATTTTTCTTCGAAAATCATAATGATCTCTAAAAAAAATGGTCTTTACTTTGAATTGATCTCCTTTCTCCGTATTTTAAAAGGTCTTCACTTCGAATCGATCTCCTTTTTCCGTATTTTCCTCCCAAAATCATGGTAATCTCTAAAAAAAAAGTCTTAGCTCAGGATCAAACTGCGATTTATCTATTTTCGTCGCCAACTTCAGGTGTTCTCTAAAAAAAAGGTCCGCACTCAGAATCAAGCTCCAATTTGTCAATTTTTGTCGTCGATTACATGTGAAATAACCATAATTTTTTCTAAAAGTCCCGCGGCCCTACTGGGATTTTCAAAACTTTGCGGCACAAAGCACAAAATGCCCATTTGTTTCGGGACCCCAAAATTTTTTTAGGCGACCCCATTTGAAGTCGCGACCCATAGTTTAAGAAGCTTTGGTTTAAACTAACGCTGTAATGCGATCGGCAACAAAAAAAAAGTTGTGCATCTTAGGGCTAAGCTATTTAACAAAGTTAAAAATAATTAGCGTAATCTTGGATCTGATTTTCATCTCTGCGTTTGTTTTATTTTCTTTGGGCCTCTCCATTTCAATACATTTTTCATTTTACTGCTTTAGCAAACTAACTATTTGAAATTGTGCTTTCTTTATGCAAACCATGTGACCGATTTTTTTGTTTATTGCTTGGAACAGGGATGTCCAACCTTTTTTTGATAAGGGGTCATATTGTAAATTTAAGTACCTTTGGTGGACCTCAAAATTACATGTATATGTGATTTCCTCTTTTTAGTATTAGTAGATGCCATGACCAAATGACGAGTATTAAAATAAAAATTTAATATTAATTAACTAATTAGGGATCTAGGTGAAATATGAGACTATTAAAATCATTACGTAATCAGTATTGAAAATTTTTACGCTGAGGCTTTTTTCCTACTTGCACCGCGTCGAAATTTTCAGGATCCGTAAAAGAGCGCTTGTAATCGCGATCCCAAAGCCGATGAAACCCGTAGGGGTCCCAAAGCGTTATCGACCAATATCTTTTTTCTGTGTCTCCTACAAGACCCTCGAGGGATTATCTACGTCCGGGTCAAACCAATTATTGATCATTTGCTGCTCCCTAAAGAGGAGGCTGGGTTTCGACGCAGGAAGTTAACCTTGGATCAAGTGATTCTATTGAAAAAAACATCAAGTATTTTTTGTCGATTTGTCAATCTGACAGCGGCATATGATCAAGACTTTTTAAGATGATTAAGATTAAGAATTCTAATTAAGACTTCTCCAAATAAGCACATGCTATCCTCGAGAGGCTTATCTACGCCCGCGTTGAACCATTAATCGACCCACTGCTCCCTAAAGAGCAGGCTGGGTTCCGACGCGGGAAGTCAACCGTAGATCAAGTTGTTCTGCTAACCCAGAACATTGAGGATTCTTTCGAGGCTAAAAAGGAGGCCGGTGCCATATTTATCAATATGACAGCTGCTTATGACACTGTCTGGCACCGTGGCCTTACCTGCAAGCTGCTGAGACTACTTCCGGATAAGCACATGGTCAAAATGATCATGGAGCTTGTCCGAAATCGAAGTTTCACCCTTACCACCGGTGACAGCAAGCAAAGCAGGCTACGCCGTCTTAAAAACGGCGTTCCTCAGGGATCGGTCTTGGCTCCCCTCCTATTTAACATCTATACATACGATCTTCCTTCCACGATTTCCAGAAAGTTTGCTTATGCTGATGATCTAGCATTGCTGCATTCTTCTGGAAACTGGAAGGACTTGGAGGTGACTTTAAGTCAAGACATATCCACACTGTCAGCGTATCTCCAGACTTGGAGGTTGAAGCTCAGTCACGCTAAGACGGTGACGGCAGCCTTTCATTTAAATAACCGAGAGGCCAAACGTGAGCTAAAGGTCTACAACAACAGTAGACTTTTACCGTTCTGTCCAACCCCTACTTACCTTGGGGTAAAACTGGACAGATCGCTCACGTTTCGTCACCATTTAGTGGCATTGCGCAAAAAACTCTCTTCGCGCGTCACACTGCTGAGGCGACTCGTGGGCTCGGGATGGGGTGCTGGTGCTAAAACACTACGCATAGCCACCTTGTCTCTAGTCTACTCAACAGCTGAGTACTGTGCGCCAGTCTGGTGTCGCAGTGCTCACACTCGCCTCATTGACAGTGTCTTGAATGACGCCTTGCGCATAGTCACTGGATGCCTGCGTCCCACTCCAACGGACCACCTACCTGTACTTTCAGGCATCCAGCCAGCTGAGCTTTGCCGAATGGGAGCGACACTCTCCTTGGCTTACTGTGGATCTCTGGACCCCGACCATATTTTGCATGGTCTTTTAAGTGGGTCCTCAGATACTGGCCAAGTGAAACTAAGATTCAGACGCCCGTTTGTGCCAGGTGCGCGGAATCTCTTGGACAACCTTGCTAAACTTGGCATCCGCGCTTCTGAATGGACAAATTTTAAATGGAAAACGGAGTACTGCGGAAATGCTTTCAGGCTCCGTGCTTTTGTGCCCGAGACCGGTGCCAGGCCTGTTGGGATGGGCTTACCCCGAGCAGCTTGGGTTAAGCTCGACCGCCTGCGGACTGGTGTTGGGCGATTCCATTCGTCCATGCACAAACGGGGTCTCACTCCTTCACCGAATTGCGAGTGCGGCGCCTCTGAGCAAACCGCAGACCATGTACTAACATCGTGCCCTATACATCGGGCACCACATGGAGCACGAGGTCTGACGGTTTTGGATGACGAAACTCAATGCTGGCTTAATGACATCACTGCCAGCATCTGATCCAGGCAGTGCAGCAGCCTGGGGTAGTAAAAGGATAAACCCTCGGCCCCAGTCCTGTTTGTGTCTGACCTGGAGTGGATACCCTTCAAACGACGACGACGACGACGAGCACATGCTGAGAATAATTATGGAGCTTGTCCGAAACCGAACTTGCACCCTTGCTATCGGTGACAGCAAGCAAAGCAGGCTCCGTTGTTTCGAAAACGGCGTTTCTTAGGGATTGATAGGGCTTCCCCCTTTGCAGCTTTTAAACCTATATATTTACATCTATATCTGCCCTAAAAGATTTCCAGAAAGTTTATCTACGCAGACAATCTAGCATTATTGCACTCCTCTGAAAATTGGAAGGACTTTTAAGGGACTTTAAGTCAAGATATTAAAGTTTTTGACTTTAAGTCACTGGATGCCTGCGTTCCACTCCAACGGACCACCTACCTGTACTCTCAGGCATCCAGCCAGCTGAGCTTTGCCGAATGGGAGCGACACTCTTCTTGGCTCACCGTGGATCTCTGGACCCTGATCATATTTTGCATGGTCTTTTAAGTGGGTCCTCAGATACTGGCTAAGTGAGACTAAGATCCAGACGCCCGTTTGTGCCAGCTGCCTGGAATATTTTGGACAACCTTGCTAAACTTGGCATCCGCGCCTCTGAATGGACAAATCACAAATGGAAAACGGAGTACTGCGGAAATGCTTTCAGGCTCCATGCTTTTGTGCCCGGGACTGGTGCCAGTCCTTACTCCGAGCAGCTTGGGTTAAGCTTGACCGCCTGCGGACTGGTGTTGGCCGATTTCATTCGTCCATGCACAAACGGGGTCTCGCTCCTTCACCAAATTGCGAGTGTGACGCCTCTGAACAAACCGCAGACCATGTACTAACATCGTGCCCTATACATCGGGCACCACATGGAGCACGAGGTCTGACGGTTTTGGATGACAAAACCCGATGCTGGCTTAATGACATCACTGCCAGCATCTGATCCAAGCAGTACAGCATCCTGGGGTAGTAAAAGGACAAACCCTCGGCCCCAGTCCTGTTTCTGTCTGACCTGGAGTGGATACCTCTTCAAACAATGTATATACATGTATGTATAAGTCAAGATATGACTACACTTTTAGCGTATCTTCAGGTTTGGAAGCTGAAGCTCAGTCACATTAAGACGGTGACGGCAGCCTTTCATTTAGATAACTAAGAAGCCAAACGTGAGCTAAATGTGTACAACAGCATTAGACTTTTACCATTTTTTCCAATCCTACTTATTTGGTGGTCAAACTAAACAGATCGCTCACATTCTGTCGCCATCTAGTGGCATTGCAAAAAAAATATATTAACGCGTCGCATTGCTGACTTGTAGTCTCAGGATGGCGTACTTGCGCCAAAACAATGCGCACAGCTGCCTTATCTCTGGTCTACGTAAAAGCTAAGTACTGTGCACCAGTCTGGTGTCGCAGTGTTACCACTCGCCTCCTAGACAGTGTCCTGAATGACGCCTTGCGCATAGTCACTGGATGCCTGCGTCCCACTCCAACAGACCCCCACCGGACCACCTACGCAACGGATCATTTACCCATACTTTCAGGCCTGCAGCCAACTGAGCTTCGTCAGCTAGGAGGGACACTCTCCTCGGCTAACTCTGCAATCCTGAACCCTGACTCTTTGCTAGAATCTTACATTGGACCTAAAAATTCTAAAAAAATTTGATCCTTTTTCCACCATCCCAATAAATATACACGATTCCTTTTTTGTCACTAGCAGCATTGCTGCTACTACTGTAATCTTATTCCAAATTACTCTGCTTCGGTTTAAAGTTACTATCTTTACTAACACTAAAGTCATTAACAACTATCACTTGACATTGTAAAAAAAATCTTTGAAAATAAAACATTTAATTTAAATTCAATCGAAAGCGTTGCGAATACTAAAAATAAAGCTTGGGGCAAGCGTTTTTATGATAAGCTCCGCCCACAAAAGTTTTTATTGATCAGTTCATTGGACATGATTCGAAGCAGCAATCAAAAGATGTATTTACAGTACTTTGTTTACTTTTACGTTACTACGACAGCAGTGACATCGAATTCGATAAAGTCATGGAACTATAACTAAAAAATTTGATTGCAAATCAAGCTGCTGTAAAAACGAGAAGCACCAGACTTGAGTTTCGCTCTTGTTAGAGCTCGTCAGTGATGCTTGTTGAGGTGAAACTCTAACAAGAGCGAAACTCGAGTCTGGTGCTTCTCATTTTTAAGGCAGTTTGATTTGTAATCAATTAAATCCTCATGTTAAACTATATAAAATAAAAAAATTGAGTAAACAGTGAGCCGTTTAGACATATTAAGTGGGTCGCAGTGCGACTTGTGGGCCATAGATTGGGCATCCCTGGTTTAGAAAGTCGTTTATGATATCTCTGTTTGATATAGTAAGTAAGTGACCAAACAAATTGTGGCAACCTCAATTGCAAATTGTTGTTCCTTTAGATCTATAAAATTAAAAATTAAAATCCGAACGTCTGAACGAAATCGTTTAAAATAAAATTCTGGTTCCGCAAATTCAATTATTTTCGGTTCAGTTCTGGTTTAGATTCAAAGAATAATACCGGTTAATACCGGTTTACGGACCAGGTTCAGTTCGACACCCTGATTAAAATATTATCATTTTATAAAATTTATGCTTAAAACTAACAGCAATTTTCCTAGTATCGAAGTAAAAAAATAGGCTGCATGTAAAAGTGTTATCCAACCTTCAAACTTTATTTTATTTATTTCTTATTTCTATTTATTTTATCTCTATTTTTATTCTGCTGACTCGCAGAAAAGCGACGGAGGCGCTAATACATAGCGCTCAATTACCGCGACCTGCTTTCGGAGATGCCAAGATCTTGCTTTCCGGTTGAAATTTTTTTTTGGTTTATAGTTCTATAGAAATATGATTGAAATTTAGAACTGCTCGCCAAAGTCAACAAACAGGGGAAAGTACCGTAAAGTGTCTTTCCCAAGGACCCAAGAAAATCTTGCGAGTAGGTTTTGAACCGAGACTATATCGATCGTAATCACGGTGCTCTAACCACTCGACCACGCTGCCGACTAACAGTTAATATTAACAGTTAATATACAGTTAATATGGGGTCTATTCACAACAAAAAAGAAAAACATGAAAATTTGGCATCACTTGAATATAAGCTTTTTCGTCGCCTTAGTTTTTTTACATATTGCAAGTCCATCGTGATAAGTAATTTTATTTAATGCAAACTAAAACAAACATACGAAAATTCTCAAAATTTACTGTAAGCTAGTACAAAAATAATTTACATTCCAGCACACACAATCAAAATTAGTCGAGAATTACTCAAAAAATTTCACAATGTCAAAGCAATGATCGGACAACCCAAACTGTTCCTCATAACACAAAAGAAAACAAAGAACTGCTTTAAAAGTGCTTTTGGTGATAAAATTTTGTTAAAAAATTTAAATTCGTGCGAACATTTCGAAAAATAATCATTAGCTTATTTGAATAAGCGATTTAGAAGATTTTTAATTAAGTGAAAGCATCAATCAAGGTTGCAAAAATTTTCATCAATGCGTACATATAAAAATTTCAATTCAATAGTCAACAGCAAAATAACATACTTGGTACCGTAATTACAGTAAGTGCTTTATAACAGCCTTGAAAAAAAAGTTTTTATTTGTAAACTTTGAAATAAAGTGGTGATTGTATTTACTTGTAAAGTGTTGTCGTGGATTTCCCGCTTGATAAAGTCGTGTCAACGCTGGTTAATCTAATTGTTCTTCTTTTAAAGTCGTCAGCGTAGCCGCACATTTTTTTGAATAAGTTCGTCGCGACGTTTGAATATAAGATGGGGTTTAAAGCACTATTGATTGGAAGTAAAATTATAGCCGCCACTTGGTAGACGTTTCCATTGATCATGTGTTCATCGCGAAGTCTCATAAAACTCATTATACAAATTGGGACCCAAGTAAGGAAATTAGTTGCAATGATTCTAAATATTTTTCCTTGCATGCACACTAAAAACAAAAGTTTTTTTATTATAAAAATATTTTGCAAATCGATTATAAAGCTAAAGTGAAAAAAGACGAACGTTTAAGATTGACCTAAACACAAAAGTTATAAATTGGTTATCAGCGGCAGGACTGGTGCGCCCCCTAAACTTAGAATAATGAAATATATTTAAAAAATACTCGTATCTTTAAATAAAAGTTATGTGGTATTTCGTAAAGCAATAATCTTTTGCATGCAGTGGAAAAAGAATTAACAAAGAAAAAAGCATAACGGTCTTCGAATTTTAAAACGCTAAAATTTCAGCTTTTCAAATCTTTCTGACACGATACTTACGAGACTCGGAGCGGTCGTTTTTGGATGCTACTCTTCTGAAAGAGAGGCAATATATTGCGATATATACGGCGGCAATGTACAAGAATGCCAAAAAATTAAAGATGGTTATACTCAAAGACCAACTCCAGTATGGATCAGTTGTGCGAGGGAACAAGTCGGCAATACAAATGCTATGAACATTGTAGTATCTGAAAACAAAAAATTTAGTTAATTTGACTCACAAAAAAGAAATGCAAAAATATATAGAAATATGAAGCATAAATAAAGTTCGTTGACACGATTTCACTTAATCTAGAAAACATGGATGAATTATCAAAAACAACCAATTTTCTTACCCGTATCGAGCTGATACTTGAAGCTCTAGCCTCTGACTCGGTAAATGTGCTTTAATATTATCAAGATCTGTTCCGGTTCTTGCGCTTTGAATGCTTTGAGCAAAATCCGCAACGTTCGTTCCGTTTGGAAAATTATAAAATGGCAAAGATTTCATCAAAAAGTTTCGACGATCAGCAAGGCTTACGACTGATGTATTCAGGAAAGGATTGTCAGCCACCAAGAATGTGTCAGGGAAATTCGCACGAAAAGCTTCTGTAAGTGGAACGATCGACACAACGCTGGAAAGAGCCCAAATGACAAAAACCATCAGTAAAATCAAGTTTGTTTTTGGATTTGAAGAAGTCTTGAAAGGCTGTAAAAAAACAAAAATGTTAAAATATTGTATAATTTAGTTCATGAGGCTGAGACGGCTTAAATCTGTAGAGAAAGCATTTCGCTGGTTAAATTATTTTAATGGTTATTTTTTTACTTAATTTTTTCGTGCATTGTTTGACTAATCTGTTCTTTCAAAAGTTATCAGTGGTTGGTCGCAATGTTATCAAGTGGTTAAAATCGCTGTGATTGAAATCGAGATAGTCATGGTTCAAAACCTACTCTCGCCATTCTATTGTGTCCTTGAAAAAGACATTTTACGGCGCTTTCCCCTGCTTGGCAGTCTTGGCAAACAGTTATAAATTTAAGTCATATCTCTGTAAAAAAAAAAGAAAAATTTCAACCGGACAGCAATATATTTTGGTTTAAGTTTGCAGTTTGAGTTTTTTTGTTCTTACAATGGCCGAAGATATGATATTTTCGAATTTTTTATGGTAATATGGATAAAGTAATTTTATTAAGGACACAATAGCATTGCGTACAGCTTAACTAATGACGTAACTGATTGCGCAATTATTTATTTTAGCGTCATTTCCCTGAATGCAGAAATAATGTGACTTTCCGAATACAGAGAAGTTTAAATTGCGTGATCTGAATACCATGTAAGAACAAATCGTACATGACAGGCAGAGTTTTAAACTGTAATTATGCAAGAATTTGCAATCGAAGTACGAGTGATAACTTGTTCGAACTGCAATAAAAATAATAGACCACTTATAAGCTATTCATTTTCCTATTGTTCCGAAAGAAAACTAAATGCGTCACAGCTACAGAATTGACAGCTTTTGATTTTAATCGTATACGTTTTAGTTTGATTTCAAAAAATTAACTTAAATTTTTTTATGTAACGTTCAGAAAGATTTTTGATATTACATGGCGCTGGTTTTGTTCTAATATTTAAGCGGTTACAAACAATCGAACTCGAATTTAACCTGACTGCAACTGCTTTCAACTATGACAAAACAGAAACGTCATCACTTTACCTCGATCACAGCATACAGTCGGCACGTAGTAAGCATGATCAGGGTCAAAATTGAGGCCTCGCACGAGATAAGGGCGGTTACCCCCATCCAGGTGCACACTGCGCTCCCCCTCCACACCAACTCTTCTTTGCAATAGGACCCCTTCAGCGTCTCATAACTGACCCCTACTGAGAAAAGGTAGACCCCCATCAAAAAGTCGGCCACGGCCAAGTTAAAGACCAAGACATGGTTGGCCTTTAAGGAAGAAAGGTCGTGAATGCGAAGCCGAAGTCTCCGTAAAACAGTGATTTGCCGGATAATGACAATCTGAAAGAAAAAGCAATCTTTGTTTAGAAATTGCGTTTTTTCGGCACCCGTAAGCGTCACATTACGTCATCAAGGTTTTCAAATGCATCGAAATTCAAATGAAACTCTTGATAACTGCTGAAATAAACTGAAGGTAATATGACAACTACATTTTTCATAAACTCTTTCGTTAAATGCTATTTAATTTTGAGCATTTATAACGTCACACATAACACTTTATTTTATTATGGGCGGTGGGACTACTGAAGACTAAAAAACTTTTAGTTTATGAAATTTGGCGAGATGTGGTTCTTTATTGCCCCTATTTTTGCATTAATGACGTCACATAATATTCAAAATTCAGTTTAAAGTCCTTTGCTTAAATTAAAAAAAACCGATAAAAATCTTTATAAATGTATTGTTTTTAGTTGGGTTTTTTAACAATTTAGATTTATTGCCAAAATTTGAAAAAAACAGTAAGCTGCGTTTTTAATTTCAAAATTATATGATCTTATCAAAATTTTTAATGTAGAAATTTCTTGTACCGAGTTCCCAGTAACCGCCAGCATCGCCATTATCCATACGAAGAAGTATAACAGCTGGTTTCCAATCAAATTAGTTTGCGAGTTGAAGAAGTAAGAGTTCATTTCGTCTCCCGTCATTAGGCATTCGTCACTTCCATCATCACAATCGGTTCTGCCATTTCGAACCTAAAGCAATGTCAGTTTAAGCACGAGTGTTGCCATTTCGAACATAACGTTTTGCGTTTATACATATACGATCACGCGCACGGACATTCAATTAAGGAAATTTGGATACATTTCAACATTAACAACTTGTTGCAATCTTCCTGCCAATGTTTCGTTTTTTTTTTTATGATCAATTTTTTAACAACCTCGGTTGCATTCTAGCCCAATGCTGGAACAAGCCTTGGGGTCACACTGCGTAGCTTTAGAATATTTCAACCAAACCTATGCTTGAAATACGTCGGTTATATTTCCTAAAACGTTAATATATCTGTGAGTGAATCTGGCGTTGAATAATAGCTTGGTTTGGTAAAGTGAGTTTATTTTACTCATTTTTCAAAGATTCATAGTTTTACAAAACGTTTTTCTAACTTATTTGCAATTTTCGTAATCAAACGCTATTTGTTTATTTCCCTATTAATAGTTTGTCTAATTAGTAAATTAGCTTAAAAACCTCGTTTTTTTTGAAATTTTGTTCTTATACATTTAAGAATCTAAGTAAGTTGTTTTATGTTTTAAAATTTTAAAATATTTACCTGGTTTAATTTAACAAATTTTGTTCTATTCGATGTCGTGCAGTAAAATCGTTGATCATCACAGTTAGACTCATCGCTAGCGTCTGCACAATCAACGACGTAATCGCACACTTGTCGTTTCAAGATTGTTTGAAGCTACACAAAAAAGTAAAACTTTAAAGTTCAATTCAAGATAACGCATTTACAAACGGCTTAAAAACAAAGTAATATGTTTAATTTTGGAAATTCACTAATCAGCATTAATAACTAATATTCATAAAAATCTCTTTCGACCAAGAAAAAAAATGCTTGAGAAGACTTTAATAAAATTTCTCATGATTAAGAAATAACAGCAGATATGTAAATAAAAATTAAATAATAAATAAACAATGGCGCTTAGAAACTGTAGAAGAATTTAAATACAGTATTCAGGTGGTTGTAATTTATCAGCCAAGTTTTATTATTTTGAATATACTTTTCTTCATAACTTACTCTGTTATTTTTTCCGGGACAAACAAATGTCCCATCACACTCAATTTCATCCGCTGCATCATCTTCACATTCAACGATTCCGTTGCATTGTTTTACTTCCGACGTATTGCTGTTACTCTGTACAAAATGCTAGATTTCAACAAAGTAAACTTAGCATGCATATAACAGAACTTGCTTTTACACATAGCTTAGTTAATATATTGAATTTTCTAATTGTTATTAAGACAAAATTTGTTTGCCCTGCGATCATGGACAGTACTTAGAGCAGTTCTCAGAATGTTCATTGTTTTAAAGAGATAAAATCATATATTTTTTAGCAAAAATGTTTTAGCGAATAATTTTATTAAACCGGATAATTTTAGAAAAAATAACAAAGACGAACTATTAATGATAAAAGCTTGATTAGTATTTTTTGGCTATGACGCTATAACAAGTAACTGTTTACCAAACGTAGATATCAACCAATCAACTTTAATTCATCAAATGTCATGCCAGACACTCCTCATGACAGTTTTATGAATCGAAATAAATACATAATAACCTACCAGTTTCTGGAGAAGAATTTCGCTGGCATTCGAACAATAGAATGCATCAACCGTATGTAATCGTCCTTCTAACTCACAGTGACTTTTATCCGTTTTATAATTTAAATCACTTTTACAAGGAGGATTTCCAGTTAAGCATCTGTTGATAAAAGTTTTTATGATTACGGTGACGCTTTACGTTATTTTTTTGCTCTAGGCAATATTTTTCAATTAAAGCAATGCTGTTAATTGGTTACTGTTAACGACCCAAAAGATTTCCCATTTTGCATTAACAGCAGATAAATCGAGTGCAAAAAAAATCAAAAAAAGTAAGTAAGCAAACAAAAAAAAATAAAATACGTATAACGATTAATGAAGGAGTTAGACTTTCTTTTTGCGTGTTTTTGCGCAGAATATAAATCTGTTCGCAGATAGATCACCGCACGTGATAATTTATGGCGTTTATGCGGCATACGTGGCAATTTAGCAAAGATCAGCTTGGACTAATTAATATCATTATTCGGCTACGAGCTGCAATGCTGCATGAACTTTAAATGAAATCCAAAACAACAACCTACCGACAGACTTTATCATCGTGGTATTCTTGTTTCCAGACGCCACATTCCAGCGTCACTCCGCAGTATCGGTTCCTACCAAAAAGCAGCAAGCACAATTACATAAAGTTATAAGCTATCTTATATTTTTAGTCGAAGCTAGTGAGTCTTTTTTCTTTGTATTAGGGTTCGAGTTAGGGTTGCCAACTCTTTTTCGACTCCAGTGCTTGGAGGGGCGAAGTTTCTCAGAAAACGAGTCACAAGCTGATTCGTTCAAAAATCATTCGTCTAAACTACTACAACGAGTGCCAATTTGCTTTACACCATGACAAGTTGGGATATCGTTGATCAAACACTAACCGCGTTAACGATTAGCGAATTTGTTGGCACTGCGCGATAACATCCGATTTGCGAGCAGAAGGACGCGAGTTTGATGCTCAGTCTACTTGTGTGATTTTCGTTGTACCCATAGGAAAGGCACGTTATGACCAAATTCTCAACGGGGTGACGCTGCATATCTGTAATGGTGAATCTGCTTTAAACAGAGAGCAGCGTACAGCCACTATGACCGTACGATGACCGAGCGAGCGGATTTGTAAACAAACAAAGGATTGCTGAGGGTTCATGAGTTGATGAGCAGCCAAATGTCAGGCATGACGTCCGTTGTTTCGAATAGCGTAAAAAACGTGATTGCATTCACATCTGCCATTCTGCTAATCACACTGCTCTTTAATGTTTGTGATCTACCAACCTCTCGTCACTCTGGTCGCTGCATTGCGGGGTTCCGTCGCACACTTCCGATTTTTTAATGCATGTTCCGTCACTACACTTCAATTGACCGAATTCACATTCATTTGATTTCCTAAAAAAACGAAATCTGTTGTTGCTTTTAAAGCGAACTCTGTGTTTTTTTTCTACAAAGTTCAAAGCCGCTCGTACATCAAAACAAAACAAGTGGAATTGTGAAGCTGATAATTTAATTAGCAAAATAAAGAGTGGTTTAATGTCAACAATTTATTAGCGATTTAATAGAAAATATTGCAAAACTTATCAAAAAATTACAAAAATATTGCACCGATGACGTTGTATAGACTAAACTCATATTTAAAAGCGAATTAAAAAAAAAAAAAAAGAGTGAGATGGTCACGTGATCTCGACTCGTACCTTGAAAAATCGCTGACGACGCTGTTGCAAATGGAAGGCTTCGTCGCGCAAATGCACTCGTCGGACAGGTCGGGACAGTCGAACTTGCCGTCACACAGAGCCGTTTTCGGGATGATCGTTTTGTCCGGACATTGGTAGCAGTTCGGACTGAGGGTGTAACTGCAAGCAACATCAGCAACTAGCATCAGCTTGGTCGAATCACTTTCGGAGTTGCAAAAAGAAAACTCGTGATTGCGAGTATTTGGAAACGCTTTGCTTTTGAAAAAGCACTTAAAAAGTAAAATTTAATTGCTTATAAACGGTATACGATTGTGCTTTTCATGTTGGATACCGATGGCGTGTTTATTTAAAAAACTAAGGAATATTAAAATTAAAAGCCATTTGGACTTTTACTAACACAAAAAAGAAGTAAAGCGAAGCAAAAATTTAATTGAGCTGCAATTATTTGGGGATCCCGCAATTTATCATGAATGGCGAAAATGCAGAATTACGTCTACTTTAATATGAATATATTTTTCCTGATTATGTTCAGATCGGTACAGTTTTTCAAAACAAAATAAACAAATTACGTATATAACTGAGAACAGATTCTGGGAGAGTATTTTATTTTCCATATTATTATTTGAATTTGGTTTTTTATAAAGCATTGAGCAAATATAATAGCGCAATACATTACATTACAAAAAATTTTTATTTGATTTGTTGCAGATTAAATACTTTTATTAATTTTGTTAAGTTTTTACTTGTTATTATTTCGATTAAATTTTGTAAAACATTTAATTACCAACCTTGCATCCAGGAAACACAAATCCTCTCCTCCAGCACAATCCTTGATGTTGTCATACAACAAAACTTGAGGCAAGACACAGGGAAAAGTTTTATTGGAATAGGAGCTTTGGCATTTAAATCCAGGTCCTGCTCCTACTTCACCAAGCTCCTGGCCAGACTCACAATTATTGCAAGCGTTGCCATCGCAAAATGTTGATCGAGGACGTGACGAAAAGAAGTTGTTTGGACAGGAATAATGAGTTTTAAACTGACTGCAGCTAACGAAATCTTCTTCTTCGGCCAAAATTCGGGGAAAAGTACATGATATATTCTGTTTATCCTCATTGGAATATCTGGAAAATAATGTACATTTGTTGATATAAGATTCTTTGCGGTTTTCAGTTTTGATTTCTCTTGTATCTTAGTACAGGTCAGACAGAATGTGATTGTTCAAGTATCTCTCAACCGGTTTAGCGGACGAGCTTTTCATAATTTATAAAAGTATAGAGTTCACAAACATCTTCGTAAATAGTTTTATAAAAGATGGACTTTTAATTTGATATTCGTACCAATCTTGACCAACACTCCATTAAAAAATAGGATAAATTTGAAACGTTTATGCGCCCTGAGTTCGCATACAAATCAAAATTTAATGTTTTAAAACTTGTTCATCAACCGCCTTATCACGTGACTTCAACAATGTTTTTCGAGGACATTACAATGGTGCAATTGAAAAAAACAAAGTTAAATAGGCCTACTAAAAGAAAAGTGAAACAACAAATTTCTTTTAAGTTTTCTGAAAACTAGATTTACACTTTAGATGCTAAATCATTAAACACGAATACAAACAAAAGATATTACTTGGTCACAGTACTTAGGTAATTTTTTGAATTGATAATATCTGAAAATAACCGAAAAATCTCTTATCAAAATCTCACAGGTTTCTGCGGAAAGCTGTTTATCTTCTGTACCTTTCTTAAAGTTCTCAACAACACACTATTATGATTTGATTGCTATTTATCTAAAACACTGATGTTAAAGGTTGGTTGTTTGTATCTGCTTTGTCAACTAAAATTTTGGTTCGTTTATTGAAGCTTATGCTCAACCTGTGATGAGGTTTCGTGTATTTTTATCGCGTCAAAGCACGCTGGCGCGCACCATAAAGTCAAAATAATTTTACAATTTTTGTGTTTTGGATTAAGCATTAACGTCCTCACAAAGTGCGATTGTTTTTCACCAATTATGATTTAATCTAGAATTTACAGACAGAAATTTTTGCCTCTGGCTTCACAAACTGCTTTGCTTCGGTTTTCTTTTCAAGAAAGTAGTACAAAATCTACATTTTAAAAATCAAGTGCATATTTATTTAAAACTGTTATTAATGGTTAAAAAAAAATATTAAAAAAAATGCAACTGTTCTTTATGACAGAAATCGAAACATTTTATTAAAGATCCCATTTCACTAGTTATTGTTGCCAAGTCTTCATTCTAAAAAACTTAATTAAGATTAGTCGGGAGGATGAATAGAAGCCGGTGATGTTGTTGAACTTATTCTCTTTGAATATTGTAACCATCCAACGACAAACTATTTCTTCGCTTTTCCATAAAAAAAAATTGTGATTTCCCTTCGTAAAATTTGCGATGATGAATGAAATTAACATAACACACATTAAAAATAATTTTTAAAGTTTTAAATTTGAATGAAAATGAAAAGAGGAAGAACGGAATAAACCGAATTTTTGGACTTCCGTTACAACTAAGCGATCTGTGGCCGGCTAATGTCAATTAGTTCTTGACGTCATTGCGTTGAAAACGTGCGCGTAGTGATGTGTTCCCGGAAGTAGACAAACCGTAAAACTGCTCGAACATCTTGTTTTCGCGAGAATTATTGTTTGAACCTTTTTATCAATTGTTTTGTGTCGAGATTTTTAAAAGACCTAATTTCAAAGAAATTTTAAAAATTCAATTGAAGCTGGCATGATTTCTTGATAATATCACGATCAACAACTGGTAAGTGAAAGCGCTGGATGATCCTTATCATGATGACGCATCTTACAATAGAGTATTGTCTTTCACGTGTTTATTTTTAATTTGTATATTCATTGTACATTCTGAGCATATAGAATTTGATCTATCACTGCGAAGGAATGCTATAAATCTGATTATTGTTCACAAATTTATTTGTGATTTATTGTTCACAAATGTTACTACCATTCAATCAACAAAGCCTGGTATAAAAATTCAAAATTGCTTTTTATATGATAAAGTCTAGTAGTCAAAAATGCGAATCAATAATGATGACTCAACTTCCTTAAAGACATGATTAAAGATCGGAAATTCAATTACCTTTTGACAAACGTGGTAAAGAGGTAAATCCCCATGTATCAGCATAAATTATTTTTTCCATCGTTTTTGTCTTGGGCTATTTTCAAAGAACATTTTAAAATTTTTTTGCCAATTTTCATGTTTATTGCAAGGTTAAGTATTCAAAATAGGATATTGTAATAACTTAAAGAAAAAGGTAAACAAAATATTCAATTAAGTTAACTATTGATACGAAATAATTAAATAAGCCCAATCAAAAAACGTGATAATTTGTAGTCGTTTTCAAGCCTCTAATCAAAAAAGTTTTTTTACTGTATCCGTAGATTCAATTCAACGGACCTCGAAGAGTGTCAAAAGTTGACAATGCCGATCGTAGAAATTCTAGTCACAAAGTTTTTCAAATTGACATTAGAAAGTTATGTGAAATGTTGGAATTATGAAATGCAACAAAACATTCATGTCAGTCAATGAATCGCATAAATATTTTAAGTTATTGCGGAAATACGCGACAACATAATTTAACAGCTTCATTCAAAAATAAAAAATTGTTAATTTTCCGGAGCAAATGAGGCAATTTCCGTTTTCCTTCAAAAATTAGTTATTAGTGATGTGTAGGCAACAGCATCTTTAATCGCTTAATCGCTAATTAAAATGCTTATTAGATTTTTTTTCTTTTTAAGCTTTTCCAATGACGTGAAAGAAGCAAAAGTGCATTGCAAGCAATTTTATTTGGCAAAAGCTAACAACTTTTTGCCAAATAAATCTTAAACCAAGCAATTGGCTCGGACGAAGTCACGGTTTCAATCTTCTACGTTGGTTATAAACAATTATTGTAGTGTGATAAAGTTATTAATTTATAGGAGCTTTCTTTTGAAATAAAGCTAAACTTGAACTAAAAACATTTAAGTTAAGAATAGAAAAAGTACAGTTCATGTACAAAGGAACAGGCCAGTCCAACAAAAAATTAAAAGCCAAATTGTTTGCTGATCTCAACTTCAATATATTCGGACCGTTGTTAACTTCATCAAATTATAATTACAGTAAATCAGTTCTCTTACCCTGCTGTTAGAGTTTCGAGCGAGTGGTGAAAGCATGTCCTTGTTTCGCTGCATAAAGGAAGAAATTCGTCCCAAGTACAATTCGCTAAAATAAACAGAAATAATTTTGAAAAAGTATGACAAAAAATGTTTAAAGCACTGAAAAATTCTTATTAGATTTTTATCGAATTATGTACACTGGTACACTGGCACGTAGACAACGTAGCCGAGCGGTAGGGCGCCGTTTTGTTGGCGACTAGATCGACATCGTTTTTGTAAAACTTTTATAGCTATGTTTCTGTGTGCTTGGTGAATATTATCTATGCTTTGGCCTCTACGCAAATATCTTTGAATAATATGATATCGACAAATAATTAGAATACCAAATAATTAACTTAAACAGGACAGTAATATTTCGGTCCTATTGAGAGTAGGTCGGTGAAATCGCTTGTCATTTTGTATCTCGTGTAATTTAGTTAATAAAGGATTGAAACGATGTTAGTGGTTACTAAGAACATGTTAGCTTTCTAAAAAGTTTTTTGGTTTAAGTAAACCTTGTTTTCAAAATTAATTCATAAACCTTTAAAATAGAAAAGGTTGTCTTCAAATTAGCCCTTCAGTTTTTAAAATTAATTATTAAAAGTATTTTTAATCTTCAGAATGCGTATTCTTAAATATCGAGATGCATTGCAAATATTAATCATTAAGAGTTTTTTTTGATAAAGAAGTATTAGAAAAAAATATAGAAGTTTTCGGTTAATTATGTCACTAATTAAACCGTCAATTTTTTCTTATTTCCTCCAACACTTTTACAGTTAAAAAAAACAATTTTTTGAAGCTTTCATGAACAACGTCATTTTTTGGAATCAAATGGCCTGATTCGCAATTAATTTTAGGCAAGCGATTGCACGAGTGTAAGCGAAGTTTCTTAATTCCGGCGAATCCTAATTTATGGCAGTTTATTCGAGTTCGATTACATTACGATAAAATATCAAATACTGAAGCTTGATTTAAGGGTGTTAAAGAAGCCTTATTAATTATGAATTACACAACACTCTTCATGACGCAAATGATTCCTTTGTAATTTTCTCTTAAATTCTTTATTATTCTCTTTATAATTTTCTCTTAAATTCTTTATTATTCTCTTTATTCTTTATTATAGTCGGCAGCGTGGTCGAGTAGTTAAAGCCCCGGGCTCGTGATCAACACCGTCTTGGTTCAAAATCCACTCGAGCCATTCTGTTGTGTCCTTGGGAAAGACACTTTATGGCACTTTCCCCTGCTTGGTGGTCTTGGCAAGCAGTTCTAAATTACAGTCATATCTCTACTTAATTACTAGCGGACAGCAATATCTTGGCATCTCCGGAAGCAGGTCGGGGTAATTTCTTACCCTATGTATAGCGCCTCCGTCGCTTTCCTGCGAGTCAGGAGGATAAATATAGAGATAAAAAAAAAAATTTAAAGAAAAACCTTTTTAGCTTTTCTGTCAAAAAAAAAAAAAAATTACAGGAGCGGAACAAGAATACTCTATAGTTGGCGGTAAAAACCAAGACACGAAACTTTTTTTTCGGTATAATTTTACTATAAACATGTCAAAAAAAAATATATTTGTAAAATTTTTTTGTTTTTGACTACCGTTTCGAAACAGAAAATATTTTACACATTTTCTCACACAAAAGTTTGCCTTTTTAAAAGATTTAAAAACATGAAATTTTTTTTAATGAAATAAACCGTGAATAGCTTTTAAAATTCGAAAAATTAACTTATACAATGTTTCATGAAATCAATTGTAATAATTAAAAATTTTAATTGCTCTACATGTTTTTGGCTCTGGCTGCACAATTTTAAAAATTGGCTCTATTATTTCATCAAAGCAGATTTTTCTATTTTAAAGGGAACAAATTATAAAAGTTTTGACGCAATTATATAATTTATACTGTACAAAACTAGTTGAAGAACAATAAATACAGCTTGTTACAAATAATAACCTGTATTTAAATTATAAAACTTACATCTCCAAATTGCTTTGTATTTTTCTAAGTCACATAACTTTGCTGTCGTTGCATGAAAAACGATAAATATAAAAAACAACTTTCTAAGCAAATAACCCATTACGTTATTTGAATTCTAAAACAAATTCTCAACTTGTTTCTGCCTATCTGCACACTTCTTTATGACACTTTTTTTTGACACGAACTAGAAATGAAATTTCTCGGTTTAAAGGACAGAGGTTAGAATAATATGAGCTGAAATCTTTTTTCTTTTTAGACGTCAAGATTTTTTCACTCGTTTTCAGTTACGTCAAAACGGTTGAATGCTTTCTCATTACACCATCAACCAGATAAAATAGTATTACAAAAACAATTGGATACAGCAGATTTTAATCATTCTTGACGTAGATATAATACTGTACAATCTTCAAAATATTTAATATGATCAATAAAATAAATGTTTAGAGAAAAAAAAAAAAAAAAAAAAGTATAAAGTAAATTTTTAGATAAAGTTTAGATAAATTTCTTTGCTTAATAAAAATAATTCGAAAGATGAATATATTTGCCAAGATACAGAAATTAACAACATTGCAGGTAAACTAACTATAAGGTTGTTGGTAAATTTGGCCTTAAGGCTATTTAGCACACACAAATTTTTTAAAACTTAGTTTTTAGAACAAACTTAGAACAAATTTGAAAACTGTGCTTTTTGTGAGAAAATCCAGTTTCTGTAAAAACAATTTTTTATTGGATGTTTGTGAAAAAACTTATTACCGAATATAAAGAAAATTTTTGTAGAAAAATATCAAAAAATGTTGTTTTCACATAAAAAATTGAAGTTGATGATCGCGATGATCATAAATACGATTGAATTAAAAAATGGTAATGACTGCATAAATGCGTTACTAAGTAACCAAAAAATAAGATAAAACAAACAACCGATATTTACAGAAAGCAAATGTATGATTATGTAAAATGTGTCATTAAATTAAAAACACTTCATTAACAAAACAAATCGTATAAGTCGATTGGTCATCGATTTCTAGAGTTTTTTTGAAATTAATATCAGCTTATTGCAAGTCATGCTTAAGAAAATGCCTTCCGGCATTAAAACAACAACTAAACTTAGCAGGTAAAGAAATGTAGGCTTATACAGTTCATTTTTTGCATGCACTGAGGCAAAATTTCTTTAATTTTAATTTTCGCGTTGTTTCAGAAAAGTTCCTGTTTCAGATAAACCGTCAGGTTTTCGTTTTCAGAATGCTTTTCAGTTGACATGCTATAGAAAGCCAAAATTTATTGTTTGGAATCCAATTTTTGTAAATTAGGAGATTTTTTTATGGGTGTTCAGATGATTATTACGCGTCTTTAAAGCAAAAAGGTGCTTTTTTCGCCTACGATTTAAAGCAAAAGTAATTTTTGCTTTGCAGCATTTTTCACAAATTGCGGTTGGACGGAATTTTAAAAACTTTTTTCTTCTGCCACAATAAAATAGGGTCAGACCAGCATTGAACAATTGTTTTGTCATCAATGACACGAAAAAACAATTTATGGTAAAAATCCGCCGTGTGCGATTATAAATTTATTTTTTTCTCTAATGTTTGAAATTCTTTTGAAATGCACAATCTCTAACATCTTTTCAAATCAATGATGCAACATTTTTGGATGTAATTGGCGAGCTACGCTCCAAAAAGAATTGTTCTGATTTCTGATGCATTTCGACACTTCCTTTTAGATTGCAATGAAATGTTGACAAATAGATGCGATATTTATATTTTTTTATCAGAGAGAAAAATCTATCATAATTTTATTTTAATTAAAAAAAATAAATCAAATTTAGTTTACAAAATTTTCGAGTGAAATTGCAACATATTAGTTTACTTAAAATATAAGAATTGCACATTGAAGGGACATAAGAAAAAAATAATTGATCAAAACAAGCTCTTAACTATTGGGCGCTAGATTTCAAATCTGTAAAAGTTCTTGCCTCAGATGACTTGAAACTTTCGCATAGATCAGCGATGACTAAAGAAATCTTTACTTTCCAATGATGGTTGAATTGTGTTTTTTGATTGTATTTATGCTGAAAAGTCGAATAAGGAAACTTTATTTCAAATCGATTTTTTACTTTACAGCGGGGTTGTAAAGTCGGAGATTTAGATTTGACGGCGTCGAAAAGGGCGTTTTTACACATGATGGACTCGGAGTCGTTTTTTTAGATGTTTTGGAGTCGGAAAACTTTAAATAGGTGAAGTCGGAAAATTTTGAATAGGGGGAGTTGGAGTCAGAAAAAATTTCTCTGATTCCTACTCAGCTAAAGCGACCAGACATCACTGACGTTGTAGGAATTATAACTTAAATCTCTTTGCCCGTTTTTCTCAATCACAACCTGTTATTTGACGTCACTGGTGAGCGAAAAGTGTTTATAGAGAATAAAATTAAAAAAAAAGTTATCCCAACCCTAAAAACTTCACATGTAGAGTCGATACTGATTCTTTTTCATTGAAAAAATAACTTTTAAATAACTTTTCAAACCTTACTCCAATTACAGTATAAAAAAAAGATAAAACTTGAAAAAGCAATACTCGTATTAGGATTTTGTTTTACCGAGCAAATATTTCTTGGCAAAAACAATAAAATTTTGTTTTTGATGAAAATAAGTTCGATTTTTTTTCAAAAATTATCAGGCTTGTCCATGGGACATATTTTTTTGTCCCATCTCATGGGATTTCCATTGGAATACAATTCAATAAAAATAATTAAATTTATGAAAATTTAGGTTTATTGTCTACTAAATAGTACTACATGTACAAAGAAACATGCAAAACGATAAAATGTATTGACTTTGTTAACTTTAAAATTCAAAAGTATGTCTAACTATGACAATTCAGTATCATTCTGGCACTATAATTCTATTTCTGAGTCATTCTGATCATTCAGCAATATCAATTCCCTGCTCATCGATTGTTTCTAATAATTCAGTTAATCGGGGCAATTTACCATAAAATAGATAATAAATACAAGTATATAAAGAAAAAAGAAGAGTAAAAAACATTTAAAAGGTAAAAAAGTATAAAAACTAAGGTTATCTCTGACGTAATGAAGTTGCTATGACATGGCTACTCACCCATGGGAAATACAAATGTGTGCTGTCCCATCCCATCCCATCCCATGGGATGATTCCCATGGGAATCCCATTCCCATGGACAAGCCTGAAATCATTCAGTCAGAAAAAGTTTTCAGAGAAGTTCATTGCGCGGCTTTTGTAGCTCACTCAAACTTTGAAAAATTAATCATAAAATACTTACAAGGAAAACAATGCAAGATTATAGAAAAAGGAAAACAAAACAAATTATTGCTTTTATTTGCTTTTTTTTTGAAGAAAAAGGGTAAGAAAAGCTGTTACATGTTGTAGATCAAATTTCTGAACGAGGTTTCAGTAGCGCTGTTGAGGAGAAAATGTCAGTGGTTAAAAGTGCCATAATCCATGACCAACGTGATCGAGACGGTGGCGGTTCAAAACCTACTTGTGCAATTTTGTTGTTGTCTTTTGCTGTTATTTTGTGCCGTTTCTATTCTGTTGTCCATAGTGAGCTTTTTCCATTTTGGATAAGATTTTGTTCACCCATAGATGTATAGTACTAAAGAAACCTTTTTTTAATCTTTAGTGGTTCTTTACCAAACAGATACAGCCAAAAGGTGCCTTACGACTCCAGATTGGAATCAAAAGCTCTTCTTTTTTTTCAGATATTAACCACGGAAAAAAGTGAGAAAAATATTTCTGTAAAGGAGACGACAAATTGCAAAAAGTTGAGAAACGCATTTTTAAGAAAAAAGTAGTCTACATTTTTTCAATTGATATAATTGCAAATGGTGGGTTACCACCAAAAGTTGAGTAGCGAGAGCGAAAACTTCAGTTACGCAAATTTTCTATAAAAAATTTTCGTAAGAACGTCTTTTATTGTACAAAAACTTCTTTTATTCTTTTCTACAAAAAACGGCTAAAGATTTTTTTCTTTAGCCATCACTTCACTTTTAGAAAAGGGGTGGGCAAACTACGGCCCACCACGACTTTCTGTACGGCCCATGAAAACCTCAAGTTAATAACTTTACTCTCTCTTTGTTGTCAATCGTAGTAATCTTTAAAAAAAAGTCATCACTTTGAAGTTATGTCCAAAATTTGGAATCACTTTGTTTTTGGGACGAAAAAGAAGATTTTGGACATTAATTAAAAAGGGTGATTTTTTAGAGATCATTACAGTGCGTCCCGCAAACAAAATCGATTGGTGAATGCGGCCCTCGAGTCAAAAAATTGCCCACCCCTGCTTTAGAAAAAAAAGTCCTAAATGTTTGGGTTGAAAGAACTTCAAGTAGTTTTTTGCTTTGCGCCGAATAGTATTTGTGCACCCTTGTTTTATATTACGGTCCATATCAAAAAAAGATTTTAATAAGTAGCAATTGTTCGTGTGTTGTTCAAACGGTTTAAACTTGTTTTTTTATGATTTTACTTCAGTATGATCACAAAAAAATGAACAAACTCGACCAATTATTTCAGTAAACAAAAAAGTTTAGTTTTACTATGTCAAAATATCCCAATCAGAATGTTTCACTTCGGTCTAACAAATTATTGTTGTTTTAGAAACAAAACTCTGACAGAGCTTCCTACTCTCATTCGACAATAACTCGATGAATTAAACAGACTGTTACTGTCGGCAGTTTGCTAAAATGCAACCGGATCCTCAAACATCCGACACTATTCTTCTACATTTTACCGATTGAACTGGACACGTCGCTGATGCGACTTTGATGCCGCAAAGTTCCAAATATAGCCATAAGCTAATAACCCTACCATGTCTCATCAACTTTCCATTAATGGCCCATACAAATTCTCTCGGCGATTTGTTGAGAAATGTATGGTTTTAAATTGGTTGTATGTCGCACATGCTAGATGTTTTCTTTAAATTTAACACGTTTCCTATCGCCATATAAAGACGTGTTTTATTTTACCTTAAAAAAAACTCCCGAAATTAAAAAACAGCTTCATGCCTTAGACAAATCTTTCAATGTTTTATTGTAATGACAAAGAAAATACATTTTTGCTATAAACTGTGTGAACCATCGGTGGTGCCCGCGGTGCCATGTCAGAAGCAAAGTTTACCCCTTTAATCTTTTACAAAATTGCTGACAAAAAACACACTATAAAAGCTGAAAAAAATATAACCAATGATGGCTTTAGTACCGAGCAAACGGAGCGGCCGCATTGCCTCCCCCTAAAAAAAAGTCAAAAAGTACCCTTAAGCAAAATATTGCTCTATTTCTTCCTAGTAGCACAATCAAGATGGCCTCCACTAAAGTGATGACCTTTTTTAGAGATCACTTTTTTTGGGACTAAAAAAATTTGGAACATGAAAATGTGGCTCCTCTATTTTTCTTGCAATGGGTCCCCCTTTATGAGGCCATCACTGCATATAGCATTCATTAAACACACAATCAGAAATGCAAATCCAAATTAAATAAACAAAAAATCTAAGACCGAAAGCAAAGGACAAATAACATAAAAAACATATCCAGATCTAAAAAATCTCAGATAAACCAAGATTTCTAACTATATGTTCAGTCTCTTGGAAAAATACCAGTCTCAAAACATTATATTTCGTATTACCATTTACTTCTATTACCCATAATATTGAAGCAGAAGCAAGCAGTTCTAAATTTCACTCATATCTCAACAAAACCAAAAAAAAGTTCTTCCAAACAGCAATATCAAGCATCTCTGGAAGCAGGTCTGGGTAATTGCTTGCCCTATGTATAGCACCTCCGTCGCTTTCTTGCAAATCAAGAAGATAAACATAGAAATAAATGAAAATAAATGAATAAAAAATTCCTCCGTCTTAGATTTAAAAACGTTCGCTCAATTTATATTAAGGTCATAATTTGATATATTGTTTTTTCAAATGCAAAAGATATCTTCTAATTCTTTTACTTTTATAACTTCTTTTTTTGATTGCTTCTTTCAATTTATAAATTACTTGCATCGCCATGTTTTATTTTTTAGTCAAAGAAAAACGACTGTTTAATTACCAGCAAAAGAGCGGGAATGACAAGACGTTTGCAATAACAAACCAAGCGTAACGTCATGGTTGTCTAGATATTATTTAAAAACATTATTATTGTACACTTTACGTTGCTTGATCAAACTTTTTTTTGCAAATCGAATGTCTAGCTAACCCTTTTTTGTCGGAAAACTGTTTTTTCCCGACCATAATCAAAAATCGCGATTATACACGGCGAGTGGTCGGATTGAAATCAATTTGTTGGTTTTTGGCCGATGAAGTATAGAAAGCCATAGTGGACAATTTATTAGTAAATCATATGTTAGGCAAACCATTTCCTTGCTGCCAATACGCTGCTGAAGCCTTTGCTCGACCAGTTATATGCCAACAGATTTTCCTATTTGGATTTTTGTTTTTCGGAAAATTATTGGTAAAGTTTGAAAAGCTTTTCTGGTTACTAATAAGAACTGTGTTTAGAAGAACATGTTTTCCACGAAAAATGTTAAATCTTACAAGTCGAACTATAAGAAGAAAAAAGAAAAGAGCCACACTTTAGTATCAAATACAACAGGCTATAAAAATTTAATCGATAAATTATTAAAGCAAATTATCTGCGCACGAAAACAGATTTTGTGCGGGGATTTTTCTGTTGCTGTATCTGAAACGATTTTTTTAAAGGTTAATGAAAATTAAACGGAAAATTCAATTTTGTTGATTATCATTGACACTGCTTTGTGTTTTCAGTAAAATTTCCAAATAAAGATTTAAAAAGTTCGTTTTAGCATGGGTATGAAAATAACATGCTGAGATACAGTCGATTTTTGATGGCAAAGTAGAAGAGGAATTTTTGAAATGAAGTCACGTAATTGTAATGACATAATCTTGTTGCATTAATTCATTGAGGCTACCGGTTATTGTAAAAAAATATAATTTTTTGGCAATCTGTTGCAAATTTAATATGGAATAAAATGATTAAGCGTAAGGAGTTATTATTTAAGCGAGAGAAGATTTTTGTAAGGAATTCTAGTGAATAAAGCTTTCAATTAAAATTTGGAAACTAATTTAGATGATTATTTTATTGAAGTTAAGACTTAATTTATTTGAAACCAAATGCTTGAACATGGGAAAGAAAAAAAAAAAACAGCTGTCCAAAAATGATAATTCAGCGAATATGACGTAATTAAAAACAACGATTCTTCGAACAAATAAATCTTTGAATAGTTAAAGCGTTTACTCTAAATATAGGTCAGAACTGGGAAACCTTTTTATTATTAGAAGGCTGTAACAAATGGGGTCGCGTAAGTTAAAGTACGTACAAATGCAACTTTTGCAAATGAATTTCTTGATTTTCGATTCTAGAAAGTAGTGATCTTTAAAAAAAGATCTTCACTTTGAATTTGTTCAGATTTTCTTAAATTTCGACCCTAAAAAGTAGTATTCGCTTAAAAAAAGATCTCCTATTATCACCTGTAGTCATTGACATATTATTCTTTGTCATGGAGGCCACACAAATAACTCATTGATGCCGCAGATTTCCCATTTATGATAAAGGTAAACAAAAAAAACCAAGATTGTTTTGAAAAACCTAAAAAGATTAGTATGCAAACTAATACCCTGATGTACACCAGGGATACCTTAGGTATGTATCCCTAATGTACACATACAAAAAAAATGATAAACGTAGGCACAGGGGGTTAGAGGTCAAATTTTGTACCCCTGAAGGATCTTGTGCAGAGGTTTATACAGTAATGGCACAAAAAAAGGAGTTAGCAATTTGATTTATATTACTTTTTTCTTCATTTGCATAAAGTCCCATTTATTTATCAATAATAAATTAATGACTTTTCAAAATAAAATTAGGGTATGAAAAAACGGAAGGTCTTCCCTTTTTAAATTGAGTCTTCACTAGGTCTTCTTTTTGTAAATATTTTTGTAAAATGCTCTTAAAATTGTGTTTCACAAAAATTTCTTTGTATCTTACTGATACCAATATAAATAACCAAAAAAAGTTGTTTTTAAAGAAGTGAATAAATTCAACTTTGTTTTACTAGTTTAGTAGCTTGCAAAATTTAGGCTAATTTACAGAAAGTTTTGATACTTAAATTTTTTGTTTTTATTTTGTAAAAGAACTGCATATATTTGATGGTGCTTGGACTATTCAGTCTCGAAAGATTGGGTACCATAACAATTAAATTTTTTCCAAAGAATTTATAATTTTAACCCACTTTGTTTTATTTAAATAAATAGGATTAATGTTAAAGTAAAATGGGTGGTCAAAGAGTTCAAGTATTAAAATATAACTCATTCTTGGTACCGAATCGTCTTGGCACCCATTTGTGTGGGACCAAATTGTCCGGACAACGTATTTGATAGCGGTCAGCTAAATTTTTATATAGAAAAAAACTCAGCTATATTTTTTAACAGTTGCAAAAATTCTACGTTACTTAAATATTTGTACTGTTTGAAATACAAATTGAACATAGTTTTGGAACCCAGGTCTTAAATAAATTTCACAAGGATTCCCTAAATATTAATCTATTTTTCACTTCAGCAAAATATAGAAAAAAGAAAATAGAGATAAAAATATATTAAAAACTTGTATAAAAATGCAACACAACGCAAACAGTTATTTTTAAAAATATACAAAAAATTTCTATTGAATAAATGATAAAAGCGTTAATTGTTCACAGATAGTCTGCTGTAGACTTGGTAGCTGATAAAGTGTCCACGCTGCCAAATTTGGGGTTTTTTTTTCTTAATTTTCCTGTCCGACAGAAAAGTCTCTTGCAAAAGTTCGGCAAAACACTCGAATATAAAAACGGATTCATAGCGCTGTTGATCGGCAGCAACACAATGGCCGCCACTTTGTAGATTTCTCCGCCGTCGACAAGAAGCTCATCATCGTCGCTGAAGCTTATGAAGCTGATGACGCAAACCGGAACCCACGTCATCAGATTTGAAATTATAATTCGAAATATTTTTCTTTGAACACTCGCTGAAAAGTAAAACACATTTTTATAATTTCAAAACAGAAAACTTTGTTTTAAAAAAAAAATTAGCTAGATTTTTTGGGATGCAAAAATCTAACTCCTATAACACTCTTTCTTTTTCCGGAAATATCGTAAAATGTGTCTTTTTTTAGAAAAATACGACAATTTCATTTACCAATTTTCTTATCGTACTTCTGAGAGTCCTGCGGCACTGTCAGAAGTAATAAGAAAAAAAATGCCTAGTTTGATAAAAAGAGTACAGAAAAATTCAACAATTTGTATGCGATCCCTGGCTGGCAATGACATGCAAAAACAAGTGTGATGTTTGTTAATCAACAACAGTGCATAAGTAGAAAACGGTTAATACAGGCAAAGAGCAATATTGCACAAAAGAGCTAATTTTAAAGTCAGGTATTTTAATCAACTTCAAAAAATTGGTGATTGTTTTACTACAGTAAAAATATGAGATACAACTTTTAGAAAAGGTATGTATCAAATTTAAAATATTTGAAATTTCAGGCAGACATACGATTGTATCAATATTGATTTATTAACGCTTTGAGGGTTAAAGCAAAAATAAGAAATTTTTAACGTTCTTTTCAACATTAAAACTTAAAACGTTTTTCGTTTTAATAATTTGATTTGATTTTTTTTTAAGTTAAATTTTTATTTTGTAGCCCAGGGGTTGCTAAACTGTTCAGCTCAAAGGTAGGATTCAAAAGTTGATTTTGATCCAGGGCCACACTAATATTTACAACGTGAAATCGTGCCATAAACTTACTCGACGGCCAAAAAAGTCTTAATTTGTTACGTTGTTCTTATTAAATGCTTGGCGAGCCGGAAAATAATTGTTTGCAGTTGGTCCGGATTAGGCCGGCGGGCAGTAGTTTGCCGACCACCATTTTAACCATTAATTGGTTCTGAATAACACTACTAAGATTCTATTTTTCCAAAAGAACTTAAACGAAATATTTCTGAGCACTTGGTTCTTTAATATATTTCTTATCTCCTTATCAATTTTATATTTAGCAAAGTCATAATATCAATAACAAAACGACAATACTCAAAACATCTTTCTTGCAAAGGAAATTGTTTTACAGTATGGTTATATTTGGTTACGTTTTATGGTCAGTTCTACGTCTTCAATGAGATTTATCTTTTCACAAGTAATGACCAGCATTTTTGTCTAAATTACGCGAACTATTATTTGTTTTTTTATTATATTAATTTTCTCTTTTAATTATTTCGGCTGTTGAAAACTGCACAATGTGGACGGAAACAATGAAGTGCCAATGGGTCGAAATCAAATGAGTTTTTGCAGTTTGAGCACAGTTATAAGTCATTTGCCTCGATGTTAAGAGGTCAAATTATATCAATGTGCGTTAAATCCATTAAACACCAAAAGTGATTTAAGCAGCATTCTAGCATCACCGAGCAGGACCTGCGACTCCCAATAGTAGCTTGTGCGGCTGTGCAAGTATTTCAACTATTAAACCAATTACAGATTCAACCTAATAAGATTTCTTTCTTTATTGCTGCCTGGTTTAAAAAAAACACTTAAAGAATAACAAACGAAGATTGTAGAATATACTGTAGTTTCCAAACAAACAAAAACTATTTCATCAACAGGCATTTAGGTGAGACAAGGAAGTCTTCAAATACGAATAAAGGCGCGAGAGCCACGGTCAGACTCTCTTTCTTGTTCGGACGCTAATCCTCCAACTGTAGCGCCGAGACTTATGTCATTTTTCTACGCGGCTGATAACTAACCAGCAAACCGAGTTAACTTTGCTTTAACTGCTTGAGAAGTCATGAATTTGGTTCAATTGGTTCAAGCACCAACGAGATCGGTCTGATCGAGAAAGGACAACATTCAGTTAAATCAAATTAAAAAGTTTAAAAATGACTTTTTAGTTCAATATTCTATTTAAGAAAAGAGCAAAATAACAAAACGTACAAGACGAATCGTCATGAATATTCTTGCACAAACGCACACACTTTGTCAAACACTTTCTAATGCAGACACAATTTGAAACTTTCGAAGAAAAGATATTTAAAGAAAAGATTTTCATACTTGCGCTATTAATCACGATAATCAGCTGTCACTACAAAAAACTATTCATCAAAATAAATCAAAGTTTATACCAGATTAATTAAATTTTCACTTTTAAAAATTACAGGTATATAATTTTGTTATGCTTGCCGTATAACAAAATAAAATAATTTGAAAAAAATTTTTGCGCCCAAAAAAAGTTTATCAAAAGTAAAATCGTGTCTAAGTAGCTTTATATCACTTAAACGCATACCGGAGTATAAAAAAAATATATGTATATTTAAGTTTAAACTGGAGAGCAATCTTTTGTATCTTCCAAAGTAAACCCTTGCTCTCAATTTAATGCCTCCGACGTGGTTCTGCAAGTACGAGAAACAAATAGTTGATATCTTGCCGGAAGAATTATACACAAAAGTGTATCATATTGGCTGCAGCAATTCAAAATTGTCACATTTGCATTGCTTTCATAGATGGCATTTTACCGCATAATAACTTTCTGCGGTATATCAATTTATCTTCCTGGTGATTTTGTAAACTTTGAATAACTTCCAATGACATATGCGACGGAAAAAATTCTAAGAAGTTGGCAGTTAACTAACCACTATACTATACATTTGTTGTTTAATGTTTGCGTTGTCGCGAAAATTTTCTAAGAAATAAATTGGGTGTATGCCGATAAAAATATTAACCATTGGTAACACTGCTGAAAATTGACGCTACACAGAATTGTTCATTATTCATATCACAATGTACCTGCTTCCGCATTGTCTTGAACAGTTTCCTTGTTTTTGAAGGTCACACAATATATTGAGATATACGCTGCTGCTATGTACAGAAATGCAACAAAATTGAAGATGATTATGCTTAGTGACAGTGGTGAGTAAGGATCGTTTTTGCGAGGAAATAGCTCGGCAATACAAATACTGTGGATGTTGTAATATCTGAAAAATCAAATTTTTTTATCAAGCTTGAAAATAGCAAATCGAAATATATAGGTATGAAAAAAATATGCAAACAAAGTTAATTTTAGAAGTTACGATAACAAAGTTAAAGCTGAATGCTTTAAATTCAGCTATGTTTTATTTTTTATTCAATTAAAATTTTTAGAGTAAATCTTAAATCTGTGGTTTAAAATTTATTTCAGGAGGTAATTTAAGCGATTACGAAAAGACTATTTTAATCATTTATTTATTAAGATCTGCAAATAAAAAAACAAAACAAATAACCTAATTCAACAAATGTGCTAAGTTGCTCCACACTAACTTTTTCCTGTGCATTGAAAAGATTTGTCAAAGCACAAAGCTTTCTACAAGGATCCTACTAATATGGTAGCCAAAAAAATAAAAAAATAAAAAAAGGTTAAGAAATCAACTTAGGCAATAACTAAGTTGCATATAAAATGATTAAAGATGTTTGAGATGGAGTGAAAGTTTTTATTGCTTGAAACTTTTAATTGTGGTTGGTAACAAACTCTCGATGCAACTTTGCGTACCACCTGAAAGCTCTTGACATACCATTGTAGTGCAGGTGAAATACTATTTGTGAAACATTGGTATAAATAATTTAGATGTAACAAAATGGGGTAAATCGGAAATTTTTGTGATTAAATTACTACAGCTATGCAACAATATGTAAAAAAATTCCATTATTATAAGTTTTTAATCTGTTTGTATAAATTTGAAGTACAAATTTTTCAAAAATTATAAACGTATATTTTATTCATGGGCTCATAACTTTTTAATTTATTGGAATAAGACCCCTGGTAATTTCTACACCAAAATGAAAAGCGGGTAGGGTATGTTTTGATTAAATAAATATAATGCTTTGATTGCCACTGAACAGTTTCAACGCAACTCAAGTTAATTTTTGAATTTTATAAATTTTTACTGAAATGGACTTTCTAAAAGAAAATAAGAATAACTAACTTAAAACAAACCATCTATTTAAGCAGAAATTAGGTCTAAATTTGGAAAAGTGATGTCGATGAACTTAATTTAAGTTTACTGCCGAAGTGTAAACGAACAGGTCTTCTTTATTAAATAGCTCGTGTAGCATAGTGCAACAGCACATATTTCATTTGCACTTTAAAGTAACAACACATTTTTTACTAAACAAATTATCAAATTTTTATTAAGTAACAGCACATTTTTTATTCTTGTAGCTTTCATTAATGTTAACGTCTTCAACATGTTGTGTAAAACAATGTAAGTAGGTGGAAAAATGTGCTTAAATCATTTTGTCATAAACTGAAACAGTTTTAATTGTTTGAACAGTTAACAAAATAAGCATTATAAATAGCTATAGTTTAATATTGTATGCTCATTTGAAATTACCCAAATCGTGCAGCAATCTTGAGTTGTTGTTGTTGTGCTGGTAACTTTTGAAAAATAGAAACAAGGTTGTCCCAGGTGTGCACTGAATAACTCTCATCAATTAACTCATTCAAATTTGATTCCTGATAAAACACCAAAGACCGGTATAAGAACTGTTTGCCAGTTTTAAAATTAACCAACGGTTTGTCGACAAACGGATTGTCCGGTAATAATACATGATCAGGTACAAAAGAATGGAACCAGTTAGTAAGCGGAATAAATGCTGTTACGATTGCCAAACTCCAAGCAATTGAAACAAGTAATAGGACCAACCAAGTCGGAGGATTTGAAGAGGATTTGAATGGCTGAAATTCAAAAACAATTTAAACTCAACCTTTAGGCAACTGGAAATCAATAAGTAAATTGGAGATCAGTAAGATCTAATAATCAAATGTTAAAAAAACTAAAAGAAAGCTATAACTGAAAATAGCTTGTTTTGGGGAAAGATGTGTCAACTTGATACGCCGAGGCTAAGAACATAACAGATATTTAACAAAAGCGTTTTTACCTGCAAGTTATTTGTAGTTATGTGAAATTCAGTTGTGCGAGATATCTTGTTAAAAAAATATCATTTGAATGACAATAGCTGCAAATCATTTCTTTTTTATTATGAGTTAAATATATTACATCGTGACTTTTTTAAGGTAAAAGGTGCCTCAAAAATTATGTGCTTGTATCAGTTTCCTAACTAAAAATAAATTACACAGGCAACAACAATGTCTTTATGTTATTTTGGTATTGTTGTTGATTATGCGACCAGATTTGAAAATCGTCAACATTTTTTAAACTTTAACATTTTACAGGCTTCTTAATAGCATAAAACAAAAAAAGGGGAAAAAGGTGTAAGATTATATGAATTATGATAAGCTTTTTTCACAATGATTTTACTACAGAGTTAAACTTACATTAGACAAGGTGTAAAGTCGACACGTGGTTAGAAGGACTAGGATGAGAACGGAGGCCTCGCATGAAATTAATGACGTAATTCCCATCCACGTGCAAGTTTTGCTCCCTCTCCAAAGAAGCTCACTTTCGCAGTAAGCCCCCTTGAACCTTTCGTACGAAACGCCGACTGCCAATAGATAAATCCCCATCAAAATATCCGCAATGGCCAAATTTAAAATAAGAATATGATTGGCTCTTAACGAGGCTAAAGCGTTTCTTTTTCGATGTAAGTTGACCAAAATCCGAATCTGGCCGACCAGTACCATCTGCAAAAAGTCAATAATTTAAACAAAAACCAATTTTATATTAGTACGAGTAAAAGTAACAATCAAAGTACGAAATTGGTTGAAAAAGCAAAATATAAATTAGTGATACAACTCCAGCTTCATCACTTACTGTGTTTCCAACTAAAGCAATCACTGCCATAACCCAGACTAACGAATACAAAAACTGATTTTCAATCAATTGCTTTGGAGAATTGAACAAGTAAGTATTGGTTTCGCTGCTGTTAGTTGGACATTCGTCACTTCCGTCACTGCAGTCCACTCGACCATTTCGAACCTGATAAAAGGCTTGAGATAATTAAAAATTTTAAGGCTCAATTATTGAATTTAAACCAAAAACTTAAATGAAATAATCTGAAAAAGAATTACCATGGTTTTTTACTTTAATTTACCTCATTAAAAAATACAACTTTAAATTACAAACATATAATTGTACTTAAATTAATTTAGTTGGAATTAGTAACTTATATATAACTTCTTTGTCAAAGAAATTCATTAAATTTTATAAATTATACCATTTATTTGTAGGTTTTAATTAGGTTTCTTCTTTGTCTCAATGAGGTTTTTTCTAACAAAGACGATAACAACAAAAAATCTCATAAAAAAAAAAAACTTTTTCTGTTACAAAGGGTCATAGACGGCATTTAGAAAACATTTGAAAAACGTGTTTTGTTAACAAATTTAAAAGTTTAGAACTTTTGTTAAGGTCAAGTCATGATTGGTGTCTACCCAGTCGAAAGCAACTAACATTTTATTTTTTGTAGAAGCAGAGTGGAAGCGATTAGTATCACAAGTTGAAGTTCCTGCTGTGCACTTTTGACTTTTTGCTTCTAGACTTTTTTAAATTAAAATAGTTTAAAATCGTAAAGAATAAAAAAGCTTGAAGCTTGCACTGCCTTAAATAGAAACTAATTATTATCTTTATTTTACCTAAAAATTTTTTTTGTGAATAAAACTACAGAAAAATAAAACAAAAGAAAGGAGTACGCAGTTTAGTTAACACACACAAAAAAAAATTAAATAACAAAAACAAACAAACCCACTTTTGAATGCCTCACAAACAATGGGTTTCCTGATTCGCAATAAAATCTGTCATCTTGGCAATCCCGTTCGTCTGTTCCGTTGAAGCAATCAATTTCGAAATCGCAACGTTTGTGCATTGGAATACTGATCCACTGAAATCAATACGTCAATAAACAATTTATTATGACCTATTGAACTTGTTATTAAACACAAATAAATTTTTATAATGAAAAAATTAAACTACACTTAGCTAGTCTTTTGCACAAGTTCCGCTTCTATTTTTACCTTCAAATGGTTTCCTCGACAAAGAAAATAATTGTTGCAATCTTGTTCGTCTAAACCAGTTTGATCGCAATCGACCAACCCATTGCAGATGTTGATTTGATGGGTTCGATTCCGTTGTAGCTGCACAAATAATCATTTTTGATAATTTATATTAAGTTACAAAATTGTTACGGAAATCATTTATTTTTTGTTTTAAACAAATTTTATTATGTTGCCATTAAAGAAAACACTATTTGGTAGACATGCAACGTGGCAAAACAGAGTTGTCATCAATATACAGTTAATCAATAAACAAATGTTGGTGCTACTTTAACCTACAACCTCACAGCCAAAAACTAACTACTCTGACGTGCGATCTCATTCATCACGTGAGATCATACGTCAGAGTAGCATGGCACCCAAATATTAATCGTCTCTCAGCACAGCAAATTAAAGAAAAGAACAAACATTGAAAATGTTTTTTTTAAATACTGCTCACGTCATATGCACATTAAAGTGAGCTCTTCTTCATTATTCTAAAAGTAAATTACTGTACTAAAAAAATGCCGTGAGATTTGATATTTGCCTTTCACAAAATCGTTCTTGTTGTTTTGAGTTTGAGTAGATACAGATGCATCTTGACGTCGGTATTTTGGTCTTCCGAAAAGGGTTACCAATCATTTTGAAGCAAAAAGTCACTTTTATTGCTACAGTCAACCTAACAGGTTATAACCTACAATGGTCGGAACTCACACAAAAGAATACCAAACATAACGCTCTTTCCAGTAATAAACTTTTTCGATTTTTTTCACTCATTTATAAACAAGTATGCTGTTTTTAGGACAAGCCTAGAATCGACTCAAATGGTTCTTTGCGACTAGTTGGAGCACAAGTGCGCGTGACCCTTGCTTATCATACTAAGACGATAAAACAAATTTCATTCACACTTGGCTCGCTAGAAAATGTAAAACAAGAAATTGAGAAAACGACGGTCAAATGTGACAAATGGGAAATTCTGTCTCAAAAATCTCCGTTTGTATATAACTGATACGCAACTCAACATGAGTAAACGTCGTTGTCTGCTTGTTTTCGTGAATAAAATCAAATGGTTGAGGTTTTAGATTTGCCTCACAAACGTTATTTACTTGACCCAATTAATATTCAATGTTTACCAAGCCCTGGCGCACAGATTTAACGTCTTCTTCTTTGTTTATTAAATTTCAACGCTCGGCGCAAAAATTCATTAAATATAAAAACGTACGGTTGGTTTAGACCAGAGGTTCCCAACCGGGGGTACCCTTTGGGGGTACAAGATTAGAAGTCAAAGGGTACGAAAATCATTGACCACAAAGTAGCTATTTGAATAGTTTTGTTGACGAATTTACTTTTGTGTTAAAAAAACGATTATCTCGCCTCAAAAAGTATGAAAAAAGTTTTTGATATATGCATTAAAATGGTTAACTTCATTAGAAAGCAAGATACAAATCACAGAATTTTCCAATTAGTTTGTGACGAAATGAGCGATGAACATTGCATCTTGCTATACCACACTAATATACGGTGGCTTTCTCAAGGCTTAGTAATGACATGCTTTTTCGAACTTCGAGAAACAATCATGTTGTTTTTGCAATACAGAAACTCTGATTTGGTGGGCTCTCTAAAAGCAATGAATTTATTCAACGTTGTGGCCTATATTGCTGATGTGTCACCTAAATGAGCTGAACTTGTCACTTCAAGGACAACAAAAGAACGTGATTACAGGTTGTGAAAAACTTAAAACTTTCAAACTAAAGTTATCCCTGTGGTCAAGCCGAATTGCAAACGATAACCTTGCTAATTTGTCTTCTCTTAAGAGAATTGCAAAAAATCGTCTTCTGCAAAATGTCTAGCATGATATTAATGCTCATTTGATGATGCTGGGTAACTCCTTTGATGGATACTTTTCAGATGGTGAATTAAATGCAGCTCAGCAATGAATCATAAATCCATTTCTATTCGATTTGACAGCAATGTCTGATGATGATAATTTGAAGGAAGACTTCATTGAAATAAAAAGTTGCCAAAAATTCCAACTGCTCTTTGAAAAATAGTAATCTTGACGGTTTTTTTTAATACTTTTTCTTTGTTTATATATATTTTTTATACAAATTTTATGCCCAAAAAAACAAAAAGTTATATTGTAATGGAAGCTTTTCCAAATCTAGCTAAGGAAACCATGAGAATGACAATTCCTTTTTTAACAACTTATTTTTGATGAAAGTGAGTTTTCGGCAATGATGTATATGAAAAATAAGCACAAAAAGCGCTTGCTATTGGAAGATAACTTACGGGTTACTTCAAGCAAAACTGAACCATTATTTGAAAAATTAGTGATGATGAAATAACAACAAAAGTCTCATTAAACTGCGTAATAAAACTGACAATGAATTTTATTTTAAAAAATAAAATCTGAACTGTGCTGTTACTTTAACACGTATTTTGTATAAAATCTACGCATAACCGAAGGTAGTAGATCGAAAAAAAGATAAATTTATCATTCTAAATATTAAGGGGGGAACAAGAAAAACCCAAACCAAAAAAGAGGGTACGGACAGCAAAAAAGGTTGGGAACCCCTGGTTCAGACTGATGCGACTAGCCTTAGTTATAAAAAAAAATTTTTTTCAATGATTTTACAATATTTGAATTTGTTGAGTCAAAACGAAAAGATTTTAAACGTTCAAACTGAAAATTTTTTTGATAACGCTGAAAATAAGCAAAAAAGTTTTGAAACAAGAACCGATAACAACCAGAATAAGAGCGTGAAATAGTTTTTCCCTATATTTTGCTTTAAAAAGACATTGTTACCTTGCTGATGACGTAAACGTTCAAAAAGGCAGTCTACTTGATCAGTGTGTGATAAGAAATTATGAAATGCGGACATTTGCCTCTGACTATTGCCAAGGTTATAACAGTTACTCTTTGTATGGTCAAATATAGGTCTAATTTATTGTAAAAGGTTTATTGAAATAACAACAGAAAAGCGATTACGTTTAAAAGTCCATATTCCACAAGAGCTGTCAAATAAGAAATTAAATTTACTCATTATGATCAAGACCGAACCGTTACTATGAGAAAAGACATCGATTTTTAAAAATTTGATGCGGCCCTGTGGATCTATGATTTTTAATTTTGGACCTACCAAAAATTTATTTTTTCCCCAATCCTACAAAAATAATTAGACCTAAATAAGCTTAAAACGATTTCAATATTGCAATAACTTATACCGGTTGTTTGCAAATTCTTCGGTATTGCACTTCTTGCATTCGTCTCTCTTCCTCGGTTTTCGGCGGTTTTAGGATTATGCTTATATTACGTTTACAAGAGGATGTCGAGATAGTGTTTGGCGCAATTAAATTCGGGCTTTTTCCGCTAGGGCAAGTTATCGGACACCTGCAAAATAAAAGTTTTTTTGTTGTTGATTTTGCTCCTAAAAAAACGTTCCGCACTGGCAAATAAAATTTTAGAGGTTATTTTGAAAAACATAAGCTTGCTTTATCTAAATTTTAAATATTTGCAATAAAAACGGGAAAATTCTGATAGACTCCCTATTCATCAATTATTTAATGTAAAATTTGCTAAATTTGCTCTAGCAAATTTTATTGCTCTAAGTGAATGCATGATGAAAAGCGAAAAATATTTACATTTAAATGAAGTAACCAAAATCGTAAACCACATTTTTTTTTGAGGATAACAAAAATGAAGACTGTTTAGCTACATAGCCGGCCAAAAACATTAAATTGATGAATTTATTAATAAAAAAATTAATGTCATATATATACATCAAATTTTACGTACAATGTAAATAATATTATAAAATCTTCAACATTGAAAATATACTGTATATACACATTGGATATTTCTTTAAAAAGGGTTACATTTATCATTTCGCTTACTAAAAATCTACATAGTTGTCGTATAGGCCAATATTCTATTTGGTAACGTACGTGCATTCATTTTGTGTTGCGTTTGTGTTGCTTGTTGAGTTGCCGCAGATTAAAGGTTGACTACAATATTCATATCTAAAAAAAATTTACATAAAAAACTAAAATAAACTAAAAACAATTTCAGCCCTTTTAATTAGTTTTGGATTTATAAATAAAAGTCAAAAATAAATTTACTAGTAATTTTTACAATGAAAAATCTTAAATAAAATAGTTTCTCCAACTATAGTATAGGCTTATTCTTGTAACACGTAATTTGAGAAAAAAGAAAACAAGGTAATAAAGACTTTTTGCAGAGCTCTAACTTAAAATACTTGTATAAGTTCATAAATTGAAAGAGGAACAAAACAATCTGATTTTAAAAATTGTTTGGCTTTTAAATGACTCATTTCAATTCTTCCATCAATTTTTGAAATCTTAAGTATAGGTAAAAATGTTTAGCAGTTTACAAACCTCACTAGCTCACACATAATACCTTACATAATGACGATCTTTGTAAATTAAGGTCTAGTTGTGTAAATAAACAGCATCCTGTCAGGTCTATAAAAAATTTTTGTCTATTTACAATTTCGATAAAGTCAAGTCAAAAAGTATTGCAAATTCTAATCGAGATTTTATCCAAAAAATAAAAAAATTTTTCGTGAACAGATATTAGATATGTCAGTTTCCGCATCACTTGCCTCTCATCCACAATATCCGCACATTCCGAGAAGCCATCGCAAACCTGGGAGCGATTGATACAGATCCCATTTCCGCATCCGACTTTACCAACTTTGCAAGTGTAAACAGCGTTTGGGTTTCTATTTGAAAAAAAGTTTAACTGCATCTTTTAACTAAACTAACTTCTCAGTTATTTCTAATTCATTCTATTTACATTGTGCGATTTAAATTGAACTAAACTTTAATTTATTTAGAGTGTGTTAGTCGAATATTAATGTTCAACATATCTCGTGTATATTTCAAATAATTATAAGGTAAATATTAACACTTCAAACTTGATATAATAAATAACCGCTTGTATGTTGATAAACTACTTCAGCAAGGAAAGAAGTAGAGTTAATGAAAACCATTCGTAATATAAACCATCGATTGAAAGTTGTGTTTGATGAAGTCACAACCAATTTATACCTGATTGGGTCTAACGCCTAGCCTTGTTATATTTTCTGCATAACAGCTGGTCGGAAACAAGCGATTTATCAAATATAAGTTAAAAATTCTAAAAGGCTTTTGTTTATAGCGCCAAACTCCAAAAGTTAACCCTTATCAGCACGGTGATTTTGGGTAACTTAATCGGCACGTATGTTGACAAATGTCAACATGCCTTTTTTGTGTGTATTTCAATGCTGCTGTAGCTGTTTTCAAGGTTTGTTTCCGTTTTATACAGTACTGGTATGATAAATATGTGCTATTAAACAACGTCACATTGCAACCAATTGATAACAACGCACATTCCTTTGAATGAACAGTTGATTTTGACAAATTATCACAATTTTCATTCGAAACTCCGGGTCTGCTTTGCACGCAAGGGCTGGTTTTACAAACATCTTAGCTGAACTAGAACGAAATTTCAACAAAGAAAGTTTATCGTTCCTTGCAAAGAAAGTTTATAAAAAACACAAAACCGCAGAAACATAACACAAACATGTAGGCGTACAGTATTTCATAGTTCAACCATACTTAGGTGTTCAGCATTCCATGCAATACGTGTTTTTAGGTGTTTTTCTGTGTTGCGGGCATACACGTCGGCGGCAAACGATGCATGCAAGGCGAGTATGCTTCGCACACCTGTAACATCTTCCCCGTTTGATGCGTTGAGCAGTGTCACTTGTGGTGCTACCACAAGCAGTAATAAACCCCATCTTTTCTGCAAGGAGCTTTGTTTCACCTTTCAATTTTCGTTTGCTGACATATGGTTGAGCCAGTTGAAAGCTTAGTTGCTTGAGAAAATTTGTTTTTTTGCCACATTTCCCACTGCTTCTCATTACGATAAAAGCGTTGTTAGTGGCAACATTTATCAAATTGTAGTTGATAACCATTGGCCACCGGTTGTTCATCCTCAAGCAATTGAATTCTTCACAGTTTTCATCAAGAGTGTCAACTCCTCCTTTGTGCTTATTGTAATCTGTGATAACTGTAGGTTTGCTGTGGCAGTCCGTGATTGAAATAAAGGAGTGTGAAGATGACATCATGAGCACATTCTTGTTGCGCTTGGGGACATATGACAGTAGAAGAATTTTGTTGGCATGGTCATACAGTGCCTTAGTGCTTTCAACTTCTCTTCCTCTTCCTGTTTTGAATTGCGATGGTACTTCCCGCCGATTAGCCATTATTGTACCAACCAATGTCAGGTTTTTCTCCAACAGGTTGCACACCAGACCATGAGAGGTAAAGTATCGGTCAACATATATGTCTCGACCTGTACCAAAATAAACTGAGCACAACTTCATTACAATATCATTGGCAAGGTTTCTATGAGGTGCTGAGTCAGATTCTCTCCCAGAGTAAATCATTCCATTTAGGGCAAAACCGGTAGTAGCTTCGCACAGCCAGAAGAACTTCACGCCGTATTTTCTTGGTTTTGATGGCATATATGTTCTTCCGGGAATCTTTCCACGATATCCGACCAGTTGTTCATCCACGGTCAAGGCCTCGTTTGGGACATAGATGTTGCGTAAATTATTATTGAACATTTCCCATACCTCTCGAATAGCAGCTAATCTATCGGTTCTCTGTCTTGCTGGTCGAGAACGATAGTTGTCGAAACGCATGCAACGTAGTAAGAATTTGAATCAATTCAATGCCATCGTAACTCGATAAAATGGTCTACTGTCAATAGGATCCCACAAGCGACGCAAGTCTGTGAAATTGTCTCTGTCCAAGCCAGCACGAATCATAATAGCAAGACCTGCTTCAACTTCTTCAGAAGTAAAGTCTTTGTAGACATAGTTTGGCGGCAATACACATTCATGTCTCACGTCCCTTGCTTTTCTGTTTGTCTCACGCACTATCTGAAGTGTAATTTCAGGTCGGTAAAATACTTTGAAGGCATCCACTTCATGTTCAGGAGCAGCAATAATTCGAGGTTGTTGCGTCAATATATTTCTCCTTCTGAGCCTTCTAGGAAAAGGATTTTCGTAATACGTAGCATTTCCAGCTGTAATTCCTACTTGATCATCATCTAAACTAGCATTATTGTCAATAGGATCTTGATCCTCATCACTAAAGTCGTCTTCACTTTCTTCCTCATACACATCTATGTCAGAAAGTTCCTCAGGTGGCACAGGAAGTTCGACATCATCAGAAATAGATTCGGATTCGCTAGCACTTGTATCCTCGGCATCAGAGTCGTTATCAACATCATCAAACACTTTCTGCATTTGTCGTAGAGCCTCTTGAAACGTAAATCTTCTCCGTCTATTTATCGCCAAGTTCCAGCTATATTGTCTAAGCAATTGAAAACGCCTAACGCAGTTTGAATAGTTATTATTTCAAGCTGAATACAGTATTATTCTACGTTCTTATTTCTGAAATATATCACTAGATAGGTAAGGATTCAAAAAAATAGCTAGAAATATTTCCCTCGTCTCTGCCTGAGAACAGCAAGAACTGATTTCGACATGAAAGCTTCCCGTATGCTGGCTAGAGATTGATGTACCAGAGAAGAACACTTACTCTTGTGCAATAAAGAAGCAACACATAATGTCTTACAGCGCATGGTGCAATCAGAATCAATGGTGCAATAAAGCTGACGAAATCGAATAATTACTGGTTCTGGCCGCTCCTGGGAAAACTTCTGAAAAAAGAATAACTTCTTCCAGCCAAAGAACAAGTTACTAACTGCGCTTGCTTGTTTGATGCAAGTTATTGGCAATTCCATTGAAACAATGGCAATGGTTTCTTGTAAAGGCGCGTTTACAGCCGTTTACAGTACTTTTTTCTTTCAACGTGATCTTGGTTTGTTTTATTGACGCTCAAATCCACTCATTTTTTCTCGAAAACATGAGTGGATTTGAGCGTCAATAAAACAAACCAAGATCACGTTGAAAGAAAAAAGTACTGTAAACGGCTGTAAACGCGCCTTAACTCTTACTACTGCATTTTGACGTAAGTCATGGAACGATCTAAACTCTCAAAGGCCGTTTGTCTCTGCTAATCTACTGTTGTTACTACTTGTTGACATTTGTCAACAAGCGTGCCGATTAAGATAAAATGCAAATAACTCATTGTAAAAGCAATTTGGGATTTTGATATCACTTCAGTAGTAAGGTAGTCAAAAGTTCTCCATCGTCCGTGAATTGTGCTGAGCTAGCATATAGAGGGCAAGTGCAATCAAAAAACGAAAATAAAATGTTGACAAATGTCAACAGAAGTGCTGATAAGGGTTAAGATTGTAAAACGTCGCAAGAAAACAAGAAAAGTTAACACTGAAGTTTTTCTAACAGGTGATCGGGAAACGCTGGTATCTACATGTTATTGTTAACGTTGTTATGTATATGTTATTGTTACTGTCAATATCTATATATAATTCTTAACGCTGATATCTATATCTATATATATAACGAAAAAACTTATGTCGATTTTTGAAACAAGGAAGAAATATCGAAACTACTTTGATGCTTTGAGGCTTGTTTTAAAAAATATAGTTTGCTTTTATTACAAAACACTACGCAATAACTTATGACGCTTCAAAGAAAAAAGTTGGCTGAAGGATGAAGTACTTTCCTACTTTCAATCACTTCATAATATTTTCTGGTTACTAAATTAAACACATTTTTCATATGTAAATTTCCTATAAGCTTTTTGAAAATTTTTTGAACCAAAACTATTGTTAAAATTAATTTCTCGACAGCAGTAGGTTATTAATTGGTATTTAAAGTTAGTAATCACATTAAAACTTAAATTTCCTGTTGCAATCAAAGATTTTAAAAGAATACAGATAAATTCACTTACGTTTTAATTATTGGTGTTATTTTCCTGCACAATTCAAGCGGTTCCTGACACAAACACTCGTCAGAGAGATCAGCACAATCAAAGCGGTTATTGCAAACCGCACTTTTGGGGATGATTTGCCCGTTTGCGCAAGCGAAACATTTTTCAATGTTTAGTTCATAGTTACTGAATAACAAAAAAAAAAAGAAAAATAAAAAGCACCGTCAAGATTAAAATATTTGAATTTGAAGCCGTAAGCAGTTTTTTTACTACTATTTTTTCACGTGACAGATAAACCTAGTATAGGGTCATTTTTGTTTTAAATTAAAAAAAAATTGCAACAATATTTAAAGAACTCATTAGATTTTACATTAGATATACACAAAATTTACTTCTTTCTAGTGTAGCTTTAACAAACTTATTAACTGATTAATGAAATCTAAAGTTTAATTTTTTACAAAATTGTTTAGTTAGCATACTTATTTTTTATACAAATTTTATGCCCAAAAAACAAAAAGTTATTACAGAACTAAATGGTGTCGTTAAATGCCATGATTTACTTCTCAGATTTCAAACCTACTTGATAAATAAATAATAAGATCAAATGCCGCCAATTTCGATTATAATACTACCGTTCGGTCAAAAAGCAACAAAGTGTCACAAATTATTATAAGATATAGGCTGAAACGGATACAACGCATTAAAAACTTGATAGGTTAAATAAGGATGAGCGGGCTGTAATCTCGAAGCAGAACCCTTGAAGAAGTTCAGCTGGAACCTCCTAAAATTACTTTTAGTAGACATTTACGTTTTTAGTAATTTATCTAGAACAGTGGTTTTCAACCTTTTTCATACCGTGGCCCACTTTCCAACCCAAGGTAACTTAACGACCCATTTCGGTGAGTAGAGTTTAATTTCCGTTGCAAAAATTTGGTGATCTCTAAAAAAAAGATCCTCACTTGAAATTTGTCTGTGATTTCTCAATTTTCGTCCCAGTAACATAAAGATCTTTAAAAAAAAGTTTTCACTTGAAATTTTTTTCCGGTTTCTCGATCGCAATGACATCATTATGCAAGTCTCATATTACTTTTATTTTCATTTATGCTCTGTGGCCCACTGAAAATAACGCCATGACCCGCCACTGGGCCTAAACGAAGCCGCACGGTTAAAAACCACTAATCTAGAATAATATTCTATTTTGTTCAGTCATATTTCTTCTCAGGGTTTGCGTAACCCAACACCTCAATGGGGAAGCTCTAAACACACTAATTAGGAGGCGCTGATTGTGAGAACCCCTAGGGGGCACTTGGAAGAAAAAGCGCTTTTTTTGGTTAAAATGACTCTCTTAAAAACGCAAACTTTAGCCTAATAGAAAAATTATTAATGTAGAATTAGATAAACACCAATAAAGGCGTTATTACAGTTTAAACGTAGTTTCTCAACAAATGAAAACCTTTTCTTGGTCTTTACCTAGTTTTCAAGCAAAAATGTATCCTGGCTCCAACTATATTTTGTAGTGGGGACCATGGTTGAGCTTACGCCAGCCAAATTTCTGCCATAACATGGAAAAAGTTAGTCTGTGTTATTTACGCGCACCTAATCCAGCATTCTCGGTGAATAATGTAGGTTTGTAGGGTGTAGTTATGTCTCGTTCTCACTGATTATTGCTAGTCTAATATTATTGTTCTATACTATTATTTGACATTGAATCTACTGCATTACACAAAAAATTTGATACAATTAAATACACCGACAAAATTATTATGCAATAGGTTAAATAAAAATGCTTAAGAGTAAAAAAAACAAAAACGGTTGATTAGTTGTCAATAAGAATTTAATAGAATTTAGTGGAATACATTTAATGGCTTCAAAATAGTATCAATGCTAAAGAACTGCTACTTTCTGTTTGATAAAGCTATAAATCTGATTTAAACGACCCAAAATTGTTTTGTTTTCACTCTTTACAGAAATCAGTTAAATGTGTTAACGTTTTCCATTAATTCTTGTATGCACTAGATGGCAATGTATCTTGGAATCACTCAAAGCCATACCTGGTGGGCGCAGTGGGTGTAATTCCCCCCCAAGCTTCCAAGATTTGGGAAAAATTCAAAATGTTTAAGCAGTGACAAGAAAATATTCGGCCAAAGTTAGAAATTTTAAGGCAGTGACAATGATCAACTGCAAAAAATAGTAACTAAATTTAGGTGAAGACCTTTTTTTTTGAAGAACATCTTGATTTTGGGACAAAAATTGAGAAATATGAGACTGATTCCAAGTGAAGACCCCCTTTTTTTTTAGAGAGCACTAGGATTTTAGGACGAAATTTGGTCTTCTTCCGAGAATCTCAGAGAATTTTTTGTCCTATCCGTAAAGTACTAGAAAATCATGATTTGGGAAAATGTCACAAAATTTAGGCAAAACTTTGTTGCCACCAAATTTTTTTTGGCCGGTATGCCTATGGAATTACGTCATTAACTTTTCTTTTATCCTTTAAATTCGTCTTCTCGGCAATATTTTTGAAATATATCAAATGAAGTTAATTAAGCTATAGAGTTATTCGACATTAAAATAATTATAGTTTTTCAAAGAAAGGACACTTTAATTTGAGAAGTAAGTTTCCAAAAGTGTCCAGAGTTACAGCAAGATTAAGGCTACTTATTAAGAATTGAAAGTGGAGCTTGGCTGGATTCTTCAAATCATTTTGTGCGAGTTTTTTCAAACAACGTTTACGTTTTTATTTGATTTCGTTGCAAATAAAGTTTTTATCGCTTGTGCTTCATTCAAAAACGTTCACCTTCTAACCTCCCATTAAGCTACATCGATAAATCTTTTTGATTAATTGGTGATCGTTAATAAACAGCACTAGATTCTCAATCTTTTCAATTGAAAAATGTTTTTATAGGTTAAGCTACAAATCAAACTGTTTGCGACCCCGCGCTATAAAGCAAATCTTTCGTGTTGTCCTAATGTGCAAAAAAATTAACTATGTTTGGTTCAAATAAGATTAATTGCAGAAATGTATTTCATCGTTTCTTGATAGTTTTCTAGGAAGTGTAAACACAAAATGTTTTAGGACTTATGTTTAACGTAGACAGCAATTTTGAACAATGATTAACAAAACGAGAAAACATTGTTTTAAATCAACTTTTTTATCACTTATATTCACATTTTGTATTCACATTTAAATTCAACAGAATTTACCTTCCTTCTACAAAACATAAGTCTTCTCCATTCTGACAATCAGGTACATCATCGTACAAAAACATTTGGGGGAGGATACAATATTGATTGTTTTTAATGCACTTGAATCCGTTTCTTGGCGAATGCTCGGCTTCCTCCAAACAATCGTTGCATGGATCCTCATCACACACGTTTGAGCGAGGAATCCGATCGGATGATTCAGGACACGGATAACTTGTATTGAACTCAATACATTCAATAAATCCTTCAATTCCAACGAACAACCGGGGAAATGTGCATGTTACGCTGCTTCCGGTGTCATTAGTTGCTCTGGAAATTAAAATCAATGGACTATGGACTTGTTAATAATTTGAATAATTATTTCGTTTATGGTATTTAACCATCAGGTATGACAAACAGTCTATATCAATTAAATTTTTTTTGTTGAATGGTAATGAATAGATTTCAGGGTTTGATACAAAATTCATGTTGAATGCGTAAAGAAACCAAAGCAAGCTATGGCATGATAAAATATTTAAAGTAAAACAAGCTAGTTAATACAGACAAGAAAGAGAAGTGGCTTGTACTTTATTTCCTCGGTAGTAACCGATAAAGCGTTCCTACTTATTGGGCCACCCCATCTACATACTTATTATCGAGTGACTGTTAACTTTTAAATTTATATTCCAATCAGTTGGAGTAGAAGAACAGCGATAACTTTTTAAAAATAATGATTTTACTTTAGAAAACTACAATTTATACGAATTCTAATAAAGCAACAATTCAGCCTTGTAACTATTACAGTATTGTAGTAACTAGGGCTATTACTCACGTGACAATCAAAAGTTTTAGATTATAATGATTACAAACTCTTGGTTTGGTACAGAGAGGAAGAAATTGATCTTTTGTACAGTTTGCTGCAAAAAAAAAGAGTTATTAGAATAAAACAAACTTATTAAAGTTGAAAAATTTTGTTTAGCGGTATAGATTTTAAATGAAGATATTTTGTTGTTTTTCGTGAATTCAAACAAAATATTTAAATAGAAGTGACATTATTAAGTAAGTTCCAGTAGCCTATAATAAATTTGACTCGCTTTAATAATTTTTGGTTGAAACAGAAACTTAAAAAAAATACGGTAACAGCTAATAAGGCAACGACACAAAATTACAAGACGAGTTGGTTATCACCTTATAAGCCAAGAGAAAACTCTTGTCACCTAATTTCGCCACAGAGCCAGACTAACCATGATATCTCCCAACGCACTTTTAAATTTGTCTTGTTATTCTTTATTGGTTTATTCACTGTATTTATATTGATTTTTGTGTGCCAAATAAATTCTTTTGTTGTTAGTTACGTCACCACGCAAATTTGTTACGTCACGCGCTAAAGCTTATAACGAATTGAGCAGGTAATAAATATTGTTTGTACTGTGCTTGACTCTGATAAATTTGTAGTAGTTTGGTACCGGTATAGTGCGTGGTCTACCATTTTAAATTCTAGTTTAGTATGTGGTCTACCAGATTTATTCAATGATCAAAATTTATTAAAAAAAATGAACCCTAACCCTGACTCTAACCCACCTACTATACCGTAACCAAATAAAACTAATCCTAATCCTAACCCTAACTCTAAATCAAATACTACATCAGTCACATAATATTGTAGACCATTTTCAATCTGTTAAGCCACATACCATACCAGCATCAGTATTTATTATTTGTTTATATGAACGATCATTGAAATAATAATATTTTCTTACAAAAATACTTGATTCACTTAAAAGTTGGTTGGAAAAAGCTTAATTTGATGTTGGATCCTGTAGAAAGTATTACATTGTCTTTCGAAACTTTTTAGTATATTTTACGCAATATTCTCCTTCTAACCTAAATATCTGGTGTTTCAATACATCTTAGTAAAATTAACCTGGCTAACCCTTTTCCCTCAAACTTAGATGGTTTTAACACTAGAAGGACGGCTTTCTAGTGTTAACTTACTTGTTATTGTTGAAAATACTTTTTCATCACAATACTGAGCTCTCGAAACATCAATCTTATAAAATAGAAGAGTTGAAAAGAACCAAAAAATATTCAAATAACTCATTTCGAAAACAGTCTTATCAGCTAATAGTGCACAATTTTATTTATCGGGTTATGGGAAATTGCAAATTGATGTAAAAAAAGAGAAAAAAGAAAACGTGAAAGAATTATTTATTTATAAATTATTGTTCATGCATTCAGTTTGCTTTACTTCATTGATGACGTATATTTCAAAGTCTATTCGGGCTTTAATCAAATTTTTAGTTAGATTATTAATGTTTCAGCTTTGCTTGACGCGTATTTTCAGGATGTCACCTATCTAGTTACGGAAGCACAAGAACCAGTAGCTTGTGTCACGTGCAATAAGTAGACTTTTCAGAAACCATGCTATTGATATATTTACTTTATTGCTTTAAACATTATGAAGTTTTAAGATAAAAAAATTGAATTGAAATATGGCGTAACACAAACTCGCATCTCAAGTCCAGACCTTTGATTTTTTCAGTCGTCGTAGGGATGAATCGGCTTGTATGCTGTTTTCTGTTTTACGAGGAACCCTCAGTGTGGGTGCGCAGCTTGAAGTTAATGAGAAATTTAAATTGCCTTTTTAAGGGCACAACAGAAATCAGCTGAGGTAGACTGAGCATGGAACTCGCGTTTCCTTGCCAACAAGTCATAATGTCATCACGCTGAGCTATCCTGCCGAGCTGTTTTTGGCAAAAGTGACTGACCGATTGGCCGGGCTGTCCAAACAATGGCTTGAAGCAGGGACGTCAAACTTTTTGGAGCCAAGGGACATTTGATTTATCAAAAATATTTGTGGTCAAGCTTCTAAAACATAACAGCTAAAATTTACAAGTAATGATATTTTTTTGGTCTTTTTTTCATTAAGTCATTTCTGCATTTATTTTTTCAAAAACACCAAACGTGATTATTACCCAATTTGTTTACGTCATTTTGAAAAACACCGTGAATTCACTCAAAAACTTTCCCCGGGTCACCGGTTGGAAGTTCCTCGCTGAAAAACTACAATATTGACGTCATATGTCGTCAGACTAATTGACGAAAATTTAACGCCGTTTGTTAAAATTTGTAAAAGAATCAAGAATCGGTTTTAGTAACAGTTAAAATATTTCCTTTCAATAAACTGCCTGCTTTAAGCCGAGTATTTATAAATTGTTCAATCTAATCGAACTATCTGTTACTGATCTAGAAAAAATCAAATTTTAATTTCTTTTCAAGCGGTTGTCAACTCCAAAACGAGAAATGTTGATTCAATTCTAACGCCGATCATTTTGAAACAAAATTTTTGACCTTAAGAAATAGTTCAGTTTTACAACAATTTAACTTTTGTGCCGGAGCACGTGGGTTCGATGCTTGGTTTTTCCAAGAATTTTTGTAGTGTTCTAAAAAAACCGCCTTTACAAGTAAAAAAAATCCTCAATAGGATCACACTGCTTAGCTACAATGGTGACTCCACTTATAACAGAAAGCAGCAACTAGGTCATACAAATAAGAATAAGCCCACCCTTTTGACCATAACTGCCATATTTAGGTCTGATGCTGTTGCGATGCACGAATTCGCAAAACTTTTCAGTGTATCAAGCGAATACTACAAAAAATTAAGCTCTTTTAATATTTTTTTGCCCAAGTTAAAGTGAATGGGTATGCTTAAATCTTGATCAAACTAAAATTTTTTCCAATAATCTGTAAGTTTCACATAAGTTTTCTTTCACAAAAGTTTTCTTAAGAAAATCAAACGTAGCGAGAATAGATGACAAAATTTTCGAAACAAAGCGTAGCATGCTTTCTTTTAATATTAAAGAACAGATTGATCTTGGAAATTTTTTTATTGCTTTCTTAAGTAGTGAGGTTTGAGAAGTAACTATAATGTTGCTATATTAAAAATTATTCTTTGGGCTTCAACAATAGGTTTGATCACAATTTTCGATACATTTATATATTTTTTCATTTTTGCAATTAAATCAACTCCACAATTTTGTAAAAAACTTAAGTATCTCACAAGATAAAGGCAAAATACTTCGGTTTTATTTAAGCGCTTTTCAAGCAATTTAAAATAACTTTAAATATAAGTTTTGATAAGTTTTTTTTGCCTTTTTGGTGTTTTATACTTGAAACTTAATAAATATTTCCTGACTTAACAAAAAATAACTCGATTTGCTGCGATTGCATCGCCTGGCGGATGTAATAATAATAACTATGACATGTTTTGCTATGCTTTTCGAATTTCTATGAAAATAAAAGACACGAAAGACAATACATTAATAAAAAAAAAATCATTTCTGTGCAAAATACCTAAGTTTTGTAAACCATAGGCTTATTGTTTTAAATAATTTATCGAAATAACGATTAATAAAAATAACATATTTCTAGGAAAGTTTTCAAAAATTTGCCTTAATAAACCTACCACTAAAAGTTATTGCTTCAGATATTAATATAATTAGTTTTTTTATTTAACAAAGCCAGATAATGGACTGCAATAAATTGACTTATAACAAAATCACTTTTTTTAAAGGTTATTGCTTCAGATGTTAATATAATCAGTTAACAAATCTCAATAATGGAATGAAATAAATTAACTACTAGCAAAACAACTTTTATTAAGAAACGTTTGTTGGTCTTAGTTTACATCAGAAAGAAAACTTCTCTCAGTGCGCTTATTTTGGTACCTGCTTTAAAGACTGTCTATCCCTTTTTTGTTAACATTTATACATAACAAAAAATTTTGTGGAAATCTATGGTCAAAGCTATGTCAGCTTGATAGCATTAAATTAAAGTAGGCAACGTGGTTGATATGGAGGACTCATTCTTTCCGTTGGAAGTTGGTCGGCGTTGGAGGATACCCCGTCAACTAGATTGCTTCTTACAACTCACTTCCTCAGTCGACTGCTGCACTTCTCGTTCGATAACATTATTCTTTTGCGCTTTATTGTAAACTTAAGCACACAAAGCTATGAAGACAAGCGGTTTTCTACATTTCAAACAAAAGTACTGTCCACTGGCTTTCATGTTTAAATTGCATCTAAACTCAGAAGACTCACCAAAACAATGCTTTCTACAAGTTTATACCAAAATTTCAAGAATTGTAACCAGTAGCGTATTTAGGGGGGAGGACATTGTGCCATGGCTTTTTCTTGGAGAAAATCAGAGACAGAATCAAAGTAAAGAAGACTTTCTCTCTTTTTTTTTTATAGAGATCACTATGTTTTTCGTACAATGAATTTACAAAACCGAGACAGATTCAAAGTAAAGACCTTTTTTTACCACTTGAAAAAAATTTTTTGTTAAACATATTTAATTTCGGCTGCATGGCCCCGGACCTTTTTCAAAAATCCTTGGCACGCCACTGATTGCAACTATCAAGTACGTGCTCCAAACACGATATAAATTAGCAATAAACTAACACTTTTCTTTTTAATTCTGTTCTTTGTCAAACCACGTGCGTTCGACGTCGACAAGCTTTATTTCTGTTGAAACAATCGTTGTATAACAATTAGGTCACGCGCAGCTGTTATGTTTATTCTTTTCTCTTTAACAAAATCTTTTTCTTTAACGAAATGAATGGCGCTAAACGATAATTAAGAATTAGATTGATGAAGCGAGTCCAAAGTTACGAGCAATCAAGAGCGCCGTGATTGTGATTGACATGGTTTTGGTACAAAACCTATTCGAGCCATTCTGTTGTGTTTTTGGAAAAAACGCTTTACTCATTTTCCCCTGCCCGGCGGTCTTAGCAAGTCGTTGCAAATTTTTATCAAATCTCTAAAAAACCTGAAAAAACAAAATAAAAAATTTCAACCGGACAGCAACACCTTGTTATCTTCAAAAGCAGGTGGGGATAATTGTTTGACAAAGCTTCCCTATATACGTATAACACCTCTGATCATTTTTTAGAAAAAAGTAAGATAATATTGGGTGGAAATAAAATAAATAGAAAACTTTAGAGCTGTTCTAAAGTCGGTTATATCCGTAGCAAATTAAACAGTTTTTAAGTACAGTATATGTTTTTTAGATATTTTTTCCATTGCCCAAAGATATTTTGATAGTGAAGGACATTTATAATCATCAGAAGAGAACGTATTAATTTATAGAGCAGTAGTTTGCAGAAATAACATACATAACCTGTATATATATTTTTGACTAAAATGGCTTTTCAACCAAATAGTTAGCTTGCAATTGTACGCGTCACTACAAGTAATCACTAAGCTACAATAGCAAAAAATTTTTAAATGTTTGCAAAGTTCTAATTTGTTACTAAAAATTTGGAAAAGAGTGCTTTTCATAAGTAATACCTACCTTCCACGTTTTTTCCATTTTTTAAAAATGTTTTTTGGTTGGTGTTTAAGTCAATAATAAAAAGTAAAACTTACTTATCCCTATATTAAAAAAAAGATATTTTAGTTTTTAATTATTAATAGATAGAAATAGAGTTTTGTTCTATGTCTGGTAAAAAAAGCAAGATGAAAAATCAATACGCAAGTTTAGAAGTTTAATTTAGACTTGAACTCGGTTAGTTATTACCAAGATTATCAAATAATTATCAAGGTATAAAAAATCTACGGTTTACATCTTCGGTAATATGCGGCCACTTTTTAGCGATCCTTATCCTATGGCCTCCAGATTATGATTAAAAAAATTTTTTTACAACAATTACGTTTGTTTTCGCTTATACCGTAAGAGCAAGCGTTTCCCCAAATGCATTAACATAATGTGTATTTTTTTGTTTGTGGTAGAAACAGTAACGTCCTCGGCGATGTAGCAAACCTCCTAGTTTTGGGTCTCGGCGATGTAGCAAACCTCCTAGTTTTGGGTCTCCAATTTTGCTCACTGCATTTTGCTATTGATGACAAATTATTGCACCGTTATACATTTACCTGATCTTTAGAAAAGTGGCAAGACATTTTTTTTTAAAAATCTTCAAGCAACAAGCATTTTTTCCACCACCTAGCGGTGTTGTGAAGACTTTTAAGCTTTGTTGTGGTTAAGGTTGTTTTACAACCAACTACAGTAATAAAGAAAATAAGTTACTTGGGTTAACTTTATACTATAAAGTTTTCTTAAATTTTACAAATGATAAAAAGTAATCATTAAAAATTATAGACTTGGTTTTTGGGAGAGTTTACTAAATAACTTAGCCTACATTGTAGTTTGTGATAAGCTTAAGTTTGCTTTTAAATTTAATAAACTGTTATGATATTTAATTTGAATTAAATTTATACTGAGACAAGCTGCTGAACCAACTATGGTAATCGAATAACTTAATTACTGCCTCATCATGATTCTTGATACATCTTACTGTGATGGGCCTGTACAAGTTTTATATTGCGGCTAGTTTTATTTGTAGACAGAGTCGAAAAACTAGACTATTTCCCGGAGCATAAAATTTGGAACGCTTAACTAATTTCAGAATAAAATAACGCAGTTCTTAATAAAATGAGTTATAATTCCGAAACGTCCGGAATAAAACAATGTTTTAAAATACTGTATATTGGCTTTACTTTTTATTCTGAAATTAAACTATTTCTATTATTTTTTTCTTTATTTAAATCTTAAGGTTTATTGTGTCGAGTAGCTAATTTATGACTACATCAAGTTGATAATTTATTTCTTTGGCAATTATTGAGCATTTCAATACAAGCTGTTTATAACAGCATCACGTTTTTTGTTTCTTTGAGCAGCCGGTTATATAACAAAAGAGAAAAGGATAACCGCTTATGTTATAATTAGTGCAATTTTTGTCATTAAAGTCATATTTTTTTACAAACTTTGCTTATTATGATACGTACAAATATCAGGTTATAGCTGACCTTGGGTGACTATGCAAAAATTATAAGGTCATATTAAAGTCATATTTTATGCATCGAGTCAAAAATTAATTTTAGGGATTGATAAATTGAAAATATTTTTATGAAATTTTAGATCATTAATTTTAGGTTTTTTATCAAATTCATTTTACTTTTTAAGAAAATAATGATTAGTAAAAGAAGGATGCTACTGATATTTTGATCTTACAGAGGATGTCTGGATGAGAGTTGTGCTGAATATATAATTGTAATCCACATTTGAAATTTATTTCAGTGAAAGTACATAAGGAAAGCAACAGAATCAAAACTTTGGAGAAAACACTATGGCAAAGAAGTAGATTCAAAAGTGGTGTAAACAAAAAGGTATGTCAAGAAATATCTTCGAGAATTTTTATCCAACCTTCAAAACGAACTATTCTGGCACCTCTTTGTGCAACCATTGTCAAATGTAACAAACGTTTTCACATTGAGCAACATCGCCAAACTGGAAAGCACGCGAGAAAATGTCATTCTTACCAGCTAAGCACAAAGCAAAAACCTATTTTTTTTGACAATAAATCAAAAATATTTTACAATAAACATTTAAAAGCATTCCCAGAATTTAATATCTTACTTTATAAACTTTAACACCAAGTATTCAAAAATAAATTTATTCAACTTCTGGACAACTTTGCTCTTCTGAATCGGCTTGTGGATGCAATGTCAATGAATTGGCAATGCAAGAGTTAGAAATTGTGGAAGAATCTTTGGCCTAAAAGAAACTTTTACTGGGGGAAAATGAAGGGGAAGTAAGAGGTAAAAAGTATGTCAATGTCTTGGCTGGAATCTTAAAAATATTTAACAAAACCTACGTAACTCCCGTTCGTATTCGTCAAGTGGCGCTGTTGATCTTTCTTTTAAACAAATTATTTACGGTTGCCTTCTCTATGCAATTTTCTAGTGCGCTTTTGCACGCATAATCAATTTGATTTAAATTTATGTTGTTGTTTATTATAAGGTACAAATTTGTCTTGAACGACGCCGAACATTTATCTAATCACCAATAAATCAGAGAAAGATTAGGAAAGTGTTTTTAGAGTCTGTTTCGGCGGTGGCAAGAAAAAACGGCAACCTATCTTGTTGCCTGCCAGCCGCAGAGTGACAAATCCTGCAGTTCTGTTATTTGCATGATTATGGATGACTGGATCGAAGAAGTAAACATTGCACGTAGAAATTTTCTGTTGTAGCTCAGTGATGCAGCAAGCTACATGCTAAAAGCAGCTACAATAGTTAAAGTTATGCATTTACACTTGTTTCGTGTAACTTGCCGCTTATTTGCTGCATAATTGTACTAACATATTCGCTCACATTTCAAAGTTACAGACGATTTGATGGTATCAATAAAGGCAGCAACAGTAAAAAATAAAAACCACCGGTTTGTAATTACAGCCTATGGTTCTTCATCATCTACACAACCAATTTTGACACGTTGGGCAACGTCGCTGGAGACATCATTCTACCACACAAAGAACTTTTACATCATCAAAAAGTTTTTGACAAGTTCGAAGATGGTGGGAAGCTAGTTGAGCAAGCAAAGGAAATTATAGCAGCGCCAAAATTGTTTAAAGAATCAAAGAAAATTTATGGTAACTACCGAGATATTGCAATCTTTATCGTGTAAATTACCAACATTACGAGTATGATTTCTGCTGTTTCAGAAGCCATTTGCGTACTACGTTTTAACACGGACCCATACCAAATAAAAAATTATATTCAAAACCGGCTAGATATTGGTAACGATTTTAGTTGGGACACAACCACACTTTTAGTGCATCTCCAGACTTAAAAGTTGAAGCTAAGACACACCAAGATGATTACGGCAGCCTTTTATTTAAATATCCGAGAGTCAAAAGGTGAGCTAAATGTTTACAACTAAAATAGACATTGACTATTTTGTCTAACCCTCTTCATTTGGTAGTAAAGTTGGATAGATCGCTCAAGTTCTGTCACCATCTCGTGGCATTGCGCAAAAAACTATCTTCGCGTGTCATACTGCTGGTAACTTACAGATTCAGGATGGGATGCTGGTGCAAAACACTGTACATAGCTGCTATATGTCTCATAGACACGTGTCTTATAGACAGTGTTTTGAATGACGACTTGACACCAGTCATTGAATGCCTGCGTCCCACTCATACTTTCAAGCATTCAGCCAGCTGAGCTTCTCAAGTAGGAACAACACTTTCCTTGGTTAACAGTGAAACCCTGGATTCTAACCATATGTTAAAATCTTAGATTAAACTTAGAATTTTTAAAAATGTCTGATCCTCTTTCCAGCCTTCTAACAAATCAACGCAATTTCTTTTCTTATCACTAGCAGCATTGCTGCTATCACTGTGATCTTATTCCAAATGACTTTTCAGTTGTTCAAAGTTTATGACTTTACTACTACTAAAGCCATTAACAACCAGAGTTGTGAATGGGCCGACTAGATCAGGCTCTAAGCCGGCCCAAACCCGAAAATAGACCCGAACCCGAATTTAATTTAAAGCCCTAAACAGGTCTGAAAAATCTTGAAAGTTAATTTTGGTCTGAAACACTTTATGTTTTTGATTGAATTGCTGTGAATACACCATATCGTAAACTTAAAAAAAGAATGACAGCAAGGACACAACAGAATGGCGCTAGTGGATTTTGAACCTGGACCCTGTCTATTACACTTCATGGCGCTCTTAACTACTCGAACACGCTGACGACGAAATGTAAATATTAATTTAATCGAAAAACGTTGTGAATACGGAAAATAATGCTTGAAGCAAGCGCTTTTATGATAAGCTCGGCTCACAGAAGTTTTTATAGATCAATTAATTATACGTCACTCAACGCAGCAATCAATTGAGGTATTCGCTTTGTTTCTTTTTCGTTAATATGACAGCAGTGACATCGAATTCAATACAGTTCTGAAAATATAACTAAAAAATTTGAATAAGCAGTGGGCCGCAGGTTGAAGATCTTTGCTCTAATCTGTAGTTTACCAAACTGTACCATAAAATTTTCTTATTTTCAGAGAAAGCTATTATAGTTTTGATCTAAATAGGGTTACTGTTTTCCACGTAAGTTTAGTATTGCTAAAGTTTTTAATACAGACAGCTTTATTAAAAATATAATAAGAAAGAAGCTCTATATATGCATAAAGTTGCTTGTCTACGTTCAGCAAACAAAAATTTTTTGACTATATTTTTATTGAAGTAGCTTGTATTAATGATATGAAAAAGAAAGAACGCAAATGTAAGCGATAAGCCAGTACTAGCTAAACGAAACACCTAGACTCCTTTACTAATTCGATGAAATCTGTGGACTCCCAATTTTAAATATTTTACAAAAGTCTAATCTGGTCATCACCTTACAGTCAAAAAGAAAAATGTTCCCAAACTTTGGTTGCTAAGTTTTTTGTTTTTCAAAGCATCACACTTTTATAAGCACCTAATCTAATTTTTTCCAATGGAAGGTCCAGTGAAGGCCGTAAAAAAGAACTTCATCTCACTATTGAAAGGAGTAAATGGCTCATAATTTGCTATGGACTCCTTCGGAGACAATATGCATATGTTAGCTATTTAATTTTGTATTTGGTAACCAAAAAAAATTACTCTAATAAAGTATTAATGTTTAATGATTTAACGTTAATATTATTTCAGTATGTAGACTTCTAAAATGCATCAAGTAGGCTTTCGCCTCCATGAAGTAGATGTGCCGCGGGCAATTCCAAAATTAATTTGTGTGCTATTATAAAAAAAATTAAAAGGTGTTACTCTAATCAATTATGTCTGCTTCTGCATTCTTTATTGTTGACCTATACCAAGGAGTGCTCTAGTTATTCGTGCTACATAAGCCAATTTTAAAATCGAATAAATTTAATGTTTTGTAGTTTGCAGTGCAAGCAGATAATTGTAGTTTTATGTTTATTTTTTGCATACATGTTTGTGGAATCGGAGAAATTATTTTCTGACTCCAATTTCAATTTTAACTTCACAATTCACAATGGAAACACTAGATTCCTTTTACATGAAAAAATTTAACTTTTTGAAAGCCCGACCTTTTTTTCAAGTGTCTTACATTTTAAAGTTACAAAAACACTAGCTTGCTTAAAAAATATAAAAAAATTTTTCCGAAAAGTGTACGTTTCTTCGTTGCAGAAGTTTAGTTTTTAGAACCAAATCCTAAAAAATTCTACTTTATTTTAGGTTTTTGCCATTTTTTCAATGCATAGCAACAATTCAATCTCAAATTTTTTATCACAATTGTTTTCTTAATTGTGCAAATGTTGTAATTTTGTCAAACTCTTTGTATAATTGTTGCACAGAGGCAAATATTTCCACTTTTGCACGGTTCTCGTTTTACTTAGTTTTTTATTTCCAAAGTGAAAAGAGTCGCATTAAAGGTTTTAACTAAATTTCCATTTGTTTGTTTTAAATACTAAACAACAATACAAACATTTCAAAGTAAACTAACAAAAAGTTGACTAATCAAGTTTATTAGACTCATGAAAAGATATCAATTTTTGACTTAAAGAGTTTTTTCATCTTGTAACCTAAACGTTTTCAATCTACTTTGCGTTAAAAAGGTGTTTAGCATTACAAAATTTCAAAAGATTTTCTCAAGTTGAAACCGTCTTGATTGAAAAATAACAAATTTGGCGTTAAAAGTTGTTCGATTTGCAAATCAATATCTGTTTTTAGCAACTGTTTATCTATTATGTAACCTAAATGTGATGCTTTAAATTAACTTTATGATAAAAATCAGTCAACCTTACAAATTTTAACTAGTTGAAACCGTTTGTGCCTCAAAAAATCAGAAACATTACGTTTAACACGATTTAATTTTGCCTTTCTACAAGCAAACTTTTCGAAACAAACCTACATTTTACTTTGTTCACGTTTCAATAGCTAAGTTTGTTGTTTCAAACGTAAAAGCCAAGAAATTTTTTTTATTTTTCAATTTGAAATCACAACTTGCGTAATTTGATTTATAAACCTAAACTTTCTTAATCTATTATGCATGTAAATTGTAGAGCATATCAATTTCTATGTTTTCAACTGGTCTGTTAGATTTTTATTTTAAAAAATTCTCTCGACTTTACGTATTGTTGTCTTTAGTTATAAAAAAGTTTATCACAATTTGCTAAAAAATTTTCTTTTTCATCATTTATAAGTTCGTTTGATGGTAAGATATTAGATAAAAGTTACAATTTAAAAAATTTTTATAATAGTGTTTTTATTGCTTTTGAAAACAAAAGTTCATGCACAAACCTTGAGAAATACACAGATCGTCATGAAAAGTTTTATTTAAACCACAGTGTTGTCTATTTTAACAAGTTTTTTGTATTATAACAGCAATAAACCTATTTCACAAGTCAACTGTTGAACTTTGCGTCATAATCACAGTTCTTCTTCTTTCTGTTATTTTCGTTTTCAATACTATCTTTGTCATTTTTGATTATTTTCTTGTGTTTTTTGCTCCATGTCATCATCACCAACCCATACAACCTAGTTAATTTTACACTTTATTTATTTTTGTTGAGATTCACGTGTCTGTTTTTTAGCTTTTGCTTAATTTTTTTCATTTTTTGGCAATTTTAAAAGGATTCTTGTTTTTATTCTTGTCTTCTTTTAAAATTGCCAAAAAATGAAAAAAATTAAGCAAAAGCTAAAAAACAGACACGTGAATCTCAACAAAAATAAATAAAGTGTAAAATTAACTAGGTTGTATGGGTTGGTGATGATAACATGGAGCAAAAAACACAAGAAAATAATCAAAAATGACAAAGATAGTATTGAAAACGAAAATAACAGAAAGAATAAGAACTGTGATTATGACGCAAAGTTCAATAGTTGACTTGTGAAATAGGTTTATTGCTGTCATGATACAAAAAACTTGGTAAAATAGACAACACTGTGGTTTAAACAAAACTTTTCATGACGATCTGTGTATTTCTCAAAGTTTGTGCATGAACTTTTGTTTTCAAAAGCAATAAAAACACTATTATGAAAATTTTTTATTAAAAGTTTGGTTTGTTTTCATTTAGACATAAGAACTATCTGTGATAGGACTTGATAGAATAAATCTTAATATATTTTTAAAATACAACCGATTTTTCTTGGAATTGATCTTACTTATACAAAACCTTTTAAACTTACGTGGTCTTATTTGATTTCAAATTTTATGTTAAGTTTAGAAAATTTAGTTGGTAAAATGAATTAAAATGTTCAGTTTTATGATGAATTTTCTTATTAAAAGTGAAAAAATGTAAAACTTTTTAACATAAACAGTTGCAATTGACTGGCGATTAAACTAAGCTTAAGTCGGAGTTTTGAAATCAAAATATTTTTGGGTCAAGTTTGTAATAAATTTTCCTTTTTACAGAAAATTGTTAAAAACTATAAAAATCAAGGTGCATCATAGAAAGTTTTCGCTTACTCTATTTTTTACTCTGAAAATTAAGGTAACCAGATTTTCAAACTCCGATCATGAATATGTCACAATTTTAACAGGAAACAAAATACGCTATGAACAGGATACGGCCAGCTTCTGTGTAAGAGGAGACTTTGACACACGTTGTCACGCTTACAGAGATTACGGATAGCTTTCTTATTATTAAAAGTTTATAAAACGACCAAAACATTAAACGTAGTTGGAACTGAATTCATTTTTGAAACAATTAAAATGTTAACACTAGAAAGCGAATTCATACTTCATAAAAATAATAACTATGTTTGAATTCGGTTTACTAAATAATAAAGAAAAAAGACGACTTTTTTATTATGAAACATCTGCTTATTGAGCACGAATAACCTATCAATAAAAATTTTTGTTTAAAACTTTTAAGAATTACTTTGACTGCGAATAAAATCAAGGTTGTCAAGAAAAAATTCAACAAGGGTGTAACAAAAAATCAAGATTGTTTGGAAAAAAAGTTAAACATAGGTATAATAAAATTCAAGGTTGCTTAAAGAAAAATTGAGATTGATTATAACAAAAATTAAGACTGCTTAGACAAAAAGTTTTAAAATTGAATAAAGGTACCTAAAAATCAAGCTTTCTTAGGGAAAAAATTGAATGTAGGCATCAAAATATCAAGGTTACAGAGAAAAAATTAAGCATAAATATAACAAAAACTAAGGTTGTTTAGAAAAAAATTGAAGGTAGGTGCAACAAAATCAAGATTGTTAAGAAAAAATTAAACAAAGGTATGACAAAAATCAAGGTTGCCAAGAAAAAATTAAACAAAGGTATGACAAAAATCAAGGTTGCCAAGAAAAAATTAAGCAAAGGTATAAGAAAAATTGAGGATGTCAAGAAAAAATTGTAATTAGGTATAACAAAAATCAAGGTTGGTTAAGAAAAACTTTTGAAAAATTGAGCATAAGTATAACAAAAGTCAAAATTGTTTAAAGAAAAAAGTTTTAAAAATTGAACAAAGGTATAACAAAAATCGAATTTGTGTAGAAAAAGAATTGAAATTAGGTGTAACAAAAATCAAGGTTGTCTAAGAAAAATTTTTTGAAAAATTGAATAAAAGTACAAAATCAAGCTTGCCTAAAAAAAATTAAAGACAGTTATAAAAAAATCAAGATTGATTAGGAAAGATTAACCCTAATTTACCTAAGGGGGTTCCTCAAGTCCTCCTCCTCCTTAAAGGACCCCCCCTTACAAAAAAACGATATAACTCGTAAAGTTTGCATGATAAAAACCTAAAATTTTATGACTATTCCTAAAATTTATTCCTGAATATTTTGGTATTTTACTTGAGCAAATTTGATGGCTAGTTTTAGTGTGGCAGGCAATTTTTTGACTTACCTATTGATTTTCGTATGGTTTTAGTGTGCAAAAATCATGAGATAAGTCAAAAAACATTTTTAACGTCTTTCTGTGTTTGTCAAAATTACTGCGTCACGTAGTTGTTATTTATTTTTGCAGCAGACTGTGACTAATCGGACTATGTCACAGAACAAAGCCATCAACGAAAATTTGAGGACCTTCAACTTTTTGCGAAAGAAGAAAAAACTAATAGCAAATATATTAAAAGTAAAGACATTTGACTAAACTGGAATAAATTTTCTCCAATATATCAAAAAATCAACTGCCCAGCTATTTTCTGTTAAGAGTATTGGACATGTAAACTGAGGGTCCTCCGAGGGTCCCCCTTAGGTAGTCAACAGAAAAAACCGCCTAGGTAAATCAGGGTTAAACAAAGGTAGGACAAAAATTGAGGTTGTTAAGAAAAAATTAAAGATAGTTATGACAAATATCAAAGTTTTCAAGAAAAAATTAAACAAAGGTACGACAAAAATTGAGGTTGTTTAGAAAAAAAAATTAAGGTTAGGTATGACAAAAATCAAGGTTACCGAAAAAAATTAAATAAAGGTATGACAAAAACCAAAGTTGATTAGAAAAAAAAAAAAAAAAAAATAAAAAATTGAGTTTAGATATGACAAAAATCAAGATTGTAAGAAAAATTAAGGATAAGTGTGATGAAAATCGAGGTTGTCAAGAAATAATTAAACAAAGTTATAACAAAAATCGAGGTTGCTAAGAAAAATTGAAGATAGTTATGACAAAAATCAAGGTTGTCGAGAAAAAATTAAACAAAGGCATGACAAAAATCAGGGTTGTTTAGAAAAAAAAATTGAGTTTATGTATGACAAAAATCAAGGTTACCGAGAAAAATTAAACAAAGTACAACAAAAATCAAGGTTGATAAGAAAAAAACTTAAACAAAGGTATGACAAAAATCAAGGTTTTTAAGAAAAATTAAAGATAAGAGTGACAAAAATCGAAGTTGTCAAGAAAAAAATTAAACAAAGTTATGACAAAAATCAAGGTTATCAAGAAAAATTAAACCTAGATATAAAAAAAAAATCAAGATCGCCGAGAAAAATTGAAGAGAGTTATAAAAAATTAAGGTTTTCAAGAAAAAATTAAAAAAAGTTATGACAGAAATCGAGGTAGTTAAGAAAAAATTGAAGGTAGTTACAACAAAAATCAAGGTTGTTGGGAAAAAATTAAACAAAGGCATGACAAAAATCAAGATTGTTGAGAAAAATAAAACAAAAGTATGATAAAAACCAAGGTTGATAAGAAAAAATTTAAACAAAAGTATGACAAAAATCAAGATTGTTAAGAAAAATTAAAGATAGATGTGACAAAAATCGAGGTTGTCAAGAAATAACTAAACAAAGGTATGAAAGAAATCAAGATCCCCGAGAAAAAAATTGAAGATAGTTATAAAATTTAATGTTTTCAAGAAAAAATTAAACAAAGTTATGACAAAAAATCGAGATTGTTAAAAAAAAATTAAAGAAAGTTATGAGAAAAATTAAGGTTTAAGAAAAAATAAAACAAAGGCATGACAAAAATCGAGGTTGTTAAGGAAAAATTGAAGATAGTTACGACAAAAATTAAGGCTTTTAAGAAAAATTAAAGATAGATGTGACAAAAATCGAGGTTGTCAAGAAATAACTAAACAAAGTTATGACAAAAATCAAGGTTATCAAGAAAAAATTAAACGTAGATATAAGAAAATCAAGATCCCCGAGAAAAAAATTGAAGATAGTTATAAAAATTAAGGTTTTCAAGAAAAACTTAAAACAAAGTTATGACAAAAATCGAGGTTGTTAAGAAAAAAATTGAAGGTAGTTATGACAAAAATTAAGCTATTCAAGAAAAAGTTAAAGAAAGGCATGACAAAAATCAAGGTTCTTTAGAAAAAAATTGAGTTTATGTATGACAAAAATCAAGGTTGTTAAGAAAAATTAAAGATAATTGTGACAAAAGCCAAGGTTGATAAGAAAAAATTTAAACAAAAGTATGACAAAAATCAAGGTTACCAAGAAAAAATTAAACCTAAATATAAGAAAATCAAGATCGCCGAGAAAAAATTGAAGATAGTTATAAAAATTAAGGTTTTCAAGACAAATTAAACAAAGTTATGGCAAAAATCGAGGTTGTTAAGAAAAAAATTGAAGGTAGTTATGACAAAAATTAAGGTTCTTTAGAAAAAAAAAATTGAGTTTAGGTATGACAAAAATCAAGGTTACCGAGAAAAATTAAACAAAGTTATGACAAAAACCAAGGTTGATAAGAAAAAAAAATTTAAACAAAGGTATGACAAAAATCAAGATTGTTAAGAAAAATTAAAGATAAGTGTGACAAAAATCGAGGTTTTCAAGAAAAAATTCAACAAAGGTATGACAAAAATCAAGGTTACCAAGAAAAAATTAAATCTAGATATAAAAAAATCAAGATCGCCGAGAAAAAAATTGAAGATAGTTATAAAAATTAAATTTTTCACGAAAAAATTAAACAAAGTTATGACAAAAATCGAGGTTGTTAAGAAAAAATTGAAGGTAGTTATGACAAAAATTGAGGTTTTCAAGAAAAAGTTAAACAAAGGCATGACAAAAATCAAGGTTCTTTAGAAAAAAATTGAGTTTAGGTATGACAAAAATTAAGGTTTTCAAGAAAAAATTAAACAAAGGTCTAACAAAAATTAACGCTTAAACGTGCACAAATATCAATTAAAAGTGAGCAACATAGGGTATTGATTCTTTTTAAAGACGATAAGCTCAAATCAATAGCATTCAGAACAGGAAACGACGCGGCTTTAGGAAATACGTCGTAACTGTCTAGGGCATAGATTTACAAAGTAATTTTCAATAGAACTTATTAATCTTATTTTTTTCTTTTAGAACTTATTAACCTTATTATTAATATTAACTTGAAACTAAATTGATTTGAAATGTATACACTCTAGAAAGTAAAAGATAGGGTTTGGACCTTTTTGTTGGTTCATGGAGTCTAAGGTTCGGAACCGTAGGCGCACTGATGACGTCAGTGCGCCATCGCGCCAGCGCCTGCGCCATTGATGACGTCACAACCCTCGCCAAAAAAATCATTACATACTACTAGTGATATTTAAATTCTGTACCACAAAGAAGCTCTTTACGTATTTTGGTTTTGTAGTTTCATAGACATATGACTGAAATTTAGAACTGCTTTTTAAGCCCGCCAAGAGAAGGAAAGTGCTGTAAAATTTCTTTTACAAGAACAGAAGAAAAAGGCGCAAATAGGTTTTGAAATGAGACCACGTCGATCACAATTACTGCACTCTTATTTACTCGACAACACTGATGAACGTTTTACGGACGTTTTGCAAACTTTCAAGCGTTCGTTTTAATATAACTTTCCAACATATTAAATGAAACAAAACAAACGGCGGAGGGATTTCCTGCATCGAATTTACTCACGATAAGCTCGATTGACAAATTTTTTTTATTGTAATCTCGTACAAAATAAATAAAACAATATAAATACTCGTAACTTCGTTTTATTTTTTAAAATTTTTGATCGCTGTTAAATAACTCACACAAAAAAATCATAAATATTAAAAAAAATAGAGAAAAGGTATAAGCAGCACAACCTTAGACGTAAAAACATGTATAAAATAATTAAAAGTAAAAGTACAAAACAGTAGAAAGCATGGCCGCCACACCTTGGTCAATTAAAATATAAGAAATGAGAAAAAAGAAAAAAATATACAAATACCACTAGAAAAATTAAATTAGAAACAAATTAAAAGATTATATAGCCAGTGCATGATTAGTTTACTTAATAATGATAGATGGCAGAGCTAGTCAAGATGGGAATTTAGCTCGACTGAGCAAGGTGAGTAAAGAAAAAGCACTCATAAAAGAGATCTCACCAGGTCTGTAAAACTTTTCTAAATGCATCTGGTAACTATATAACGAGTATATACAAGCTTTTCATACGTCTTAGGTACAAAATAACATAAAAGAAATTGCACTTTTGAAAGTTTAAAAATGTAAAGATCAAAAAAATAGCTACAATGGAAGAATGCACTTAAAAAACATGTATACAGTATATACAAAAACAAACTAAGAAATTTTAAAAAATTCTATGTATTTACATATATAAACCAATGTTTGTTTTTTTGCATGCAAATTAAAAAACATTTCAATTAAGGTATCAAAACTGTAAAACAAAAGACAAAAAAAAAGAAACCAAATGCCAGTGATACAACAAAATAACGTGAAAAGTACCTTCAAAGTTTCAACAAGTAACTGATAAGTAATACATCTATTTCAAAACTTTAATGCTTCCAATTTATTTCAAAGCTTTGAGAACCGAACCAATCAACCAAATACACGAATGCCTCTTTTGGTTCAAAACTACTGTAAACAAGAAAGTGTTACAAGCTGCAATAAAAATACCGCCGTACATGTTCTACAGAATCGTAAGGAAACAAAACAAGTGACTTCTGATTGGTATGTCAAAGTCAAATTAGATAAAAATCTGGCCTGGGATCTCAGTACTTTTGAAAAGATTCGTGAAAAATTTGAATATAGAATTTGTGAAATGATTGAAGTGCTTTTCAAGGACACAAGAGAAAGACATGAAAAGCTTTTAAACTGCTTTTGTGTCAATCGCATTTGCCATCAATACAGCACTACAACCTGCTTGGTCACGCTACCAACATATTTACAATTCATTTTTACATAGATGTGCCATGTCTGTGCCAGGCTAAAATAAGTAAACTAAACCTTGATGCTTATAAACATTTTATGTGTTTTTGGGACAGTTACATTCAATGACAGTATTGTATAAATAATTTTTGTTAATAACTGCTAAACTTACTTTATTTTAGCTTTCTTCCACTTAGATTAAGATAGAAAGAAAACAATTTTAAAAGTGTGCTTTTGCTAAAGATTTTCTACTAATAGATAATGCTATCTATTTTAATCGTCGTCGTGTGTCCGTATTGGTCTATGCGCTGCTTTCTATTTTAAGCGGAATCAACATTATAGGTATGCATCATGATCCCATTGAAGAATTTGTTGGGCAGTGCTTTGCAACACAAGGGCACAACAGAATCACTCAGAAAAACTGAGCATCGAACTTGCATCCTTCTGCTTGCAAGTCAAACTATAATCACGCTGAGCTATTCTGTTGAGAGGTTTTATTGATATCCTCATGTTAATTATTACAACAGTTAGCGTGAGGAAAATAATAAAAATTCTTAAAAATTTATCTAAGTTTCGCAAATGTAAGCAAAAAACAAAAAAAAATTAATAAGAATTAATTGAATATTTTGTAAATTGGCAAGTGGCCATAACACAGTAGGCCTATTAGATTAAGTAAAAAATATTGAAAGGATATTTTGGTTTGATAATACTCTAATTTAAAGTAGAAAGATTCGAGTTTAAAGCTCTGTCTATCTAAGTGATTGTTTTGCCCTTAGAAAAGGCACTTCATAACTAATTCGTAATGGGGTCACGTTGCTTATCTATAATGGTGATTCTATAATACTTCCACATAAAACAAAAAGCAATTTATAGTCCAATACAAACATAAGAAGACGACAACAATAACAATCAAATCAAAGACTTGGCTCGAAAACAAATACTTTTAGCGTGCAAAATTAAATTTCAGCTTAATTTATTGACTTCGAAGGCACTCTTTTAAATTTTTTTTCAAAGGTTTTATAAAAACCAATGTAAACCAATTATTTAATTCAAGATAAAAATTATCATATAAGATTTTAATTGAAACCTCAGAGAAAACCTATAAAATAAATATAACAAAAATCAAAAATATCTTTCACCTTCAAAAAGAAAGTTGAAACTGTGGTGTCCCGTTAAGAGATTCGTACCAGGAACGAACATAATTGAAAGTTGTTTGATTGTTTTCGAGCGACGTCTGCCAATTGTTTGATCCTGGCGAAGTAAAAGCGTTTTAAGCATTTTAAAACCTAAAAACAATAAAACGAAACATACTTTTCAATTCAGCCCATGCAGCAATATCTGCATAAGTCAATCTATCCTGAACCAGAAAATTTCGTGAGTTTAATGCAGAGTCGAGTTCTTGCATCGACGAATTAAACTTATTAGGATTCGATAAATCATTGATTGCAAATCGAACCCAGTGATCGATCGCTTCCACTTGCTGATGATTATTTCCAAGCAGATTGACATTGTTCGAAATGGAAGAAAACCAACGAGCCACATGATAAGCTACTTGAAGATCACCTCGAAATGTTCCTCTGAAAAAGCAACAATAGAATGGCGTATAATGTAAAACTAATAAAATAAATAGATCAATTTGATCAAGTAAATTGTTGTAGTCTGCTTCATAGGATGAAGATGACTTGGTTTTGTTTGATAGAGATATTTAATGGTTGTTTTTATCACAAAAATCAACACTGAAGACGCAGCTAACCGGATGAATCAAAACAGGATCGTTTGATTTATGGAAAAAACCAACTGCCTACATATAATTGCAATAGAGCAAAACTGCAGTTACCTCTCAAAAGCAATCAAAGTTTCGTTTCCATTGCTGACATCTGCTATAACATCTTTTGGTTTGAATTCCAACACTACCGGAAGTGCCACAAAAAACTAAAGGATTAAGAAATCGAAATTTAAACATAAATATACAAAAATGAATAATCTAACCAATTAGCGAATCTTTTCTATTAATTTGAAAAGGTAATTGATGAGAAGGAAAAGCTTCGCCAATAGAGAGAGCAAAGAACAACAGCATTACGGTTTTGATCATTTTCTTTCTTGAGAGTTGCGTCTGACACTTGTTCAGATTAACCTAGTTTAAGGCTGAGAAAAATATTTTTTCAAAGTTTTATCCGTAATGGTTCTGATCTTCGATCAAGAACTAAATTTTAGTCTTCGTCTGGCTAAATCTGTCAGTCTCTATGAGTGTTTGCAATTGAGTTACAGCATTTAAACTGGTGATCAATTATTTATATCTGGTAATCAAAAACATAGTCACGTATCTTCGTAGTTTTAGTTATGTTTTTTTAATAATTATAAGCTTTGGAATCATTGTTCATTTTCTTTGTTTGGTTTCATTTCTTTCTTTTTTTTTTTTTTTATTTGTCGGTTGTAATATTTGACTGTTACTTTCATTAGGAAGCAGCTTGATTTAATAAACATGAAGGTTGTTCGATGCTTCCTAACCTTTTCTCGGTGAATAGCTTTTAATTTTTTCAAAATTGCTTTTTATGTGTGCAAGATGAAAAATGAAATGTCTCTCTCTTTCTGCTTTTTTGTAGTTAAAGATTAAGTGGCTTTTATAAAAGTATTTCTTTAATGCTTTGCAAAATTTTTGCTAAATTTAATCATTAGTTTAAATTTTAATTTTTTATCAATTTGCTACTTTCCAAAGCAACTTATACTATTAATTTTTTTACTAAAAAATTTTTTATTAGATGGATTTCCTAATTAAAACTTAAAGTTTGATAAAATTAGTTTTTGACTAAAATACTTTAATTTTAAAAATATCTGATTTGTTGCAAAAATATTAAACTAGGTAAACAAATCACTTTAAGTTATTAATTTCATTACATTTTAAAGCTTGATAAATTTTCATTGGTAAGTTTTTTTAAAACCCCAATCAAACTGTTCCAAGTTTATAATTTTAATTTTGTAACTTGGGTAACTGCTAAGTGAACTTTGTTTACTAATTTTTTTAATAAACTTTAGCGATAACTATTAAGTACAAAAAATTCTTACTTTTTTAAAATTGTTTTTTTTATTCTTTATTTAATACCATATAGGATTTTTTATTCACTAATATAAAATTTGGCAACAGCTTCAATTTGAAAAATTAATTCTTTTAACGTAAACCTAAAACTGGATCCAAAACGGAGTTGTACATCCCTATCCAAAAGTCTTTTTTGAACAATTTGTTTTTATGTGAAGTATCCAATATTTGCATGTCGTGTGCAAAACAAACCTGGAAAAGACTGTTTGAGCTTTTTGGTCGCTGCTTTGAAAAAACATAAAGTTTTTTACTTTTATAGAATATGTTCCCATTGCCTTTGCAGAGCAATGGACAAATGTTTTGAAAAAAAATTTTGCGGTACATCTAAAAATCTCCTGCGGCACACAGTTTGAGAATCATTGGATATATGCTTTTACTTCTACAGCTTAAAATAGAACGAAATGTTACTATTTTTTACCATTTATTTTATTCAAACCAATTTGTAAAATACTTTAGACCTATTAATGGTTTTTTTAAATCTTAGATGCTTGCAAATAAACTTACCAAATTAATCTTTTGTCACACAAAAAATTAGGCTGCTATTGTAACAATAAAACTGCTGCCAAAGTTGTATAGTCAACAATTTGTACTAAAGGAAATACAAAGTAGCATGGTTATAATTACTCCGAAACAAAGAGAACTTTTAACTTAAATTTGTTACGGAATGATGCCAGTAGGTTTTGAACTTCGACCATGTGAATCTCGTTCTCCTTCAATACGGCGCTCTTGAACTACTTAGTAACGGTCCTGACTTCTTATGACAAACATGCATTTAGAGACACATATTTTTCTTATTTGCATAAAATTAAAACTTTATTTTTACCAAGTTTTAAATTGATAAACATTTTTAACATATAGATCAAAGATTAAACTAAATTCGGCAGCGTTGTCGAGTGCTTAGAGTGATTGTGATCACCTACTCGCGCCATTCTGTTGTGTCTGTAAAAGAGACACTTTATAGCATTTTCTCCTGCTTGGTAATCTTGGCAAGCAGTTCTAAATTAATTAGCACTGGACACGTAGCTAACCGGATGAATCAAAACAGGATCGTTTGATTTATGGAAAAAACCAACTGCCTACATATAATTGCAATAGAGCAAAACTGCAGTTACCTCTCAAAAGCAATCAAAGTTTCGTTTCCATTGCTGACATCTGCTATAACATCTTTTGGTTTGAATTCCAACACTACCGGAAGTGCTACAAAAAACTAAAGGATTAAGAAATCGAAATTTAAACATAAATATACAAAAATGAATAATCTAACCAATTAGCGAATCTTTTCTATTAATTTGAAAAGGTAATTGATGAGAAGGAAATGCTTCGCCAATAGAGAGAGCAAAGAACAACAGCATTACGGTTTTGATCATTTTCTTTCTTGAGAGTTGCGTCTGACACTTGTTCAGATTAACCTAGTTTAAGGCTGAGAAAAATATTTTTTCAAAGTTTTATCCGTAATGGTTCTGATCTTCGATCAAGAACTAAATTTTAGTCTTCGTCTGGCTAAATCTGTCAGTCTCTATGAGTGTTTGCAATTGAGTTACAGCATTTAAACTGGTGATCAATTATTTATATCTGGTAATCAAAAACATAGTCACGTATCTTCGTAGTTTTAGTTATGTTTTTTTAATAATTATAAGCTTTGGAATCATTGTTCATTTTCTTTGTTTGGTTTCATTTCTTTCTTTTTTTTTTTTTTTATTTGTCGGTTGTAATATTTGACTGTTACTTTCATTAGGAAGCAGCTTGATTTAATAAACATGAAGGTTGTTCGATGCTTCCTAACCTTTTCTCGGTGAATAGCTTTTAATTTTTTCAAAATTGCTTTTTATGTGTGCAAGATGAAAAATGAAATGTCTCTCTCTTTCTGCTTTTTTGTAGTTAAAGATTAAGTGGCTTTTATAAAAGTATTTCTTTAATGCTTTGCAAAATTTTTGCTAAATTTAATCATTAGTTTAAATTTTAATTTTTTATCAATTTGCTACTTTCCAAAGCAACTTATACTATTAATTTTTTTACTAAAAAATTTTTTATTAGATGGATTTCCTAATTAAAACTTAAAGTTTGATAAAATTAGTTTTTGACTAAAATACTTTAATTTTAAAAATATCTGATTTGTTGCAAAAATATTAAACTAGGTAAACAAATCACTTTAAGTTATTAATTTCATTACATTTTAAAGCTTGATAAATTTTCATTGGTAAGTTTTTTTAAAACCCCAATCAAACTGTTCCAAGTTTATAATTTTAATTTTGTAACTTGGGTAACTGCTAAGTGAACTTTGTTTACTAATTTTTTTAATAAACTTTAGCGATAACTATTAAGTACAAAAAATTCTTACTTTTTTAAAATTGTTTTTTTTATTCTTTATTTAATACCATATAGGATTTTTTATTCACTAATATAAAATTTGGCAACAGCTTCAATTTGAAAAATTAATTCTTTTAACGTAAACCTAAAACTGGATCCAAAACGGAGTTGTACATCCCTATCCAAAAGTCTTTTTTGAACAATTTGTTTTTATGTGAAGTATCCAATATTTGCATGTCGTGTGCAAAACAAACCTGGAAAAGACTGTTTGAGCTTTTTGGTCGCTGCTTTGAAAAAACATAAAGTTTTTTACTTTTATAGAATATGTTCCCATTGCCTTTGCAGAGCAATGGACAAATGTTTTGAAAAAAAATTTTGCGGTACATCTAAAAATCTCCTGCGGCACACAGTTTGAGAATCATTGGATATATGCTTTTACTTCTACAGCTTAAAATAGAACGAAATGTTACTATTTTTTACCATTTATTTTATTCAAACCAATTTGTAAAATACTTTAGACCTATTAATGGTTTTTTTAAATCTTAGATGCTTGCAAATAAACTTACCAAATTAATCTTTTGTCACACAAAAAATTAGGCTGCTATTGTAACAATAAAACTGCTGCCAAAGTTGTATAGTCAACAATTTGTACTAAAGGAAATACAAAGTAGCATGGTTATAATTACTCCGAAACAAAGAGAACTTTTAACTTAAATTTGTTACGGAATGATGCCAGTAGGTTTTGAACTTCGACCATGTGAATCTCGTTCTCCTTCAATACGGCGCTCTTGAACTACTTAGTAACGGTCCTGACTTCTTATGACAAACATGCATTTAGAGACACATATTTTTCTTATTTGCATAAAATTAAAACTTTATTTTTACCAAGTTTTAAATTGATAAACATTTTTAACATATAGATCAAAGATTAAACTAAATTCGGCAGCGTTGTCGAGTGCTTAGAGTGATTGTGATCACCTACTCGCGCCATTCTGTTGTGTCTGTAAAAGAGACACTTTATAGCATTTTCTCCTGCTTGGTAATCTTGGCAAGCAGTTCTAAATTAATTAGCACTGGACACGTAGCTAACCGGATGAATCAAAACAGGATCGTTTGATTTATGGAAAAAACCAACTGCCTACATATAATTGCAATAGAGCAAAACTGCAGTTACCTCTCAAAAGCAATCAAAGTTTCGTTTCCATTGCTGACATCTGCTATAACATCTTTTGGTTTGAATTCCAACACTACCGGAAGTGCTACAAAAAACTAAAGGATTAAGAAATCGAAATTTAAACATAAATATACAAAAATGAATAATCTAACCAATTAGCGAATCTTTTCTATTAATTTGAAAAGGTAATTGATGAGAAGGAAATGCTTCGCCAATAGAGAGAGCAAAGAACAACAGCATTACGGTTTTGATCATTTTCTTTCTTGAGAGTTGCGTCTGACACTTGTTCAGATTAACCTAGTTTAAGGCTGAGAAAAATATTTTTTCAAAGTTTTATCCGTAATGGTTCTGATCTTCGATCAAGAACTAAATTTTAGTCTTCGTCTGGCTAAATCTGTCAGTCTCTATGAGTGTTTGCAATTGAGTTACAGCATTTAAACTGGTGATCAATTATTTATATCTGGTAATCAAAAACATAGTCACGTATCTTCGTAGTTTTAGTTATGTTTTTTTAATAATTATAAGCTTTGGAATCATTGTTCATTTTCTTTGTTTGGTTTCATTTCTTTCTTTTTTTTTTTTTTTATTTGTCGGTTGTAATATTTGACTGTTACTTTCATTAGGAAGCAGCTTGATTTAATAAACATGAAGGTTGTTCGATGCTTCCTAACCTTTTCTCGGTGAATAGCTTTTAATTTTTTCAAAATTGCTTTTTATGTGTGCAAGATGAAAAATGAAATGTCTCTCTCTTTCTGCTTTTTTGTAGTTAAAGATTAAGTGGCTTTTATAAAAGTATTTCTTTAATGCTTTGCAAAATTTTTGCTAAATTTAATCATTAGTTTAAATTTTAATTTTTTATCAATTTGCTACTTTCCAAAGCAACTTATACTATTAATTTTTTTACTAAAAAATTTTTTATTAGATGGATTTCCTAATTAAAACTTAAAGTTTGATAAAATTAGTTTTTGACTAAAATACTTTAATTTTAAAAATATCTGATTTGTTGCAAAAATATTAAACTAGGTAAACAAATCACTTTAAGTTATTAATTTCATTACATTTTAAAGCTTGATAAATTTTCATTGGTAAGTTTTTTTAAAACCCCAATCAAACTGTTCCAAGTTTATAATTTTAATTTTGTAACTTGGGTAACTGCTAAGTGAACTTTGTTTACTAATTTTTTTAATAAACTTTAGCGATAACTATTAAGTACAAAAAATTCTTACTTTTTTAAAATTGTTTTTTTTATTCTTTATTTAATACCATATAGGATTTTTTATTCACTAATATAAAATTTGGCAACAGCTTCAATTTGAAAAATTAATTCTTTTAACGTAAACCTAAAACTGGATCCAAAACGGAGTTGTACATCCCTATCCAAAAGTCTTTTTTGAACAATTTGTTTTTATGTGAAGTATCCAATATTTGCATGTCGTGTGCAAAACAAACCTGGAAAAGACTGTTTGAGCTTTTTGGTCGCTGCTTTGAAAAAACATAAAGTTTTTTACTTTTATAGAATATGTTCCCATTGCCTTTGCAGAGCAATGGACAAATGTTTTGAAAAAAAATTTTGCGGTACATCTAAAAATCTCCTGCGGCACACAGTTTGAGAATCATTGGATATATGCTTTTACTTCTACAGCTTAAAATAGAACGAAATGTTACTATTTTTTACCATTTATTTTATTCAAACCAATTTGTAAAATACTTTAGACCTATTAATGGTTTTTTTAAATCTTAGATGCTTGCAAATAAACTTACCAAATTAATCTTTTGTCACACAAAAAATTAGGCTGCTATTGTAACAATAAAACTGCTGCCAAAGTTGTATAGTCAACAATTTGTACTAAAGGAAATACAAAGTAGCATGGTTATAATTACTCCGAAACAAAGAGAACTTTTAACTTAAATTTGTTACGGAATGATGCCAGTAGGTTTTGAACTTCGACCATGTGAATCTCGTTCTCCTTCAATACGGCGCTCTTGAACTACTTAGTAACGGTCCTGACTTCTTATGACAAACATGCATTTAGAGACACATATTTTTCTTATTTGCATAAAATTAAAACTTTATTTTTACCAAGTTTTAAATTGATAAACATTTTTAACATATAGATCAAAGATTAAACTAAATTCGGCAGCGTTGTCGAGTGCTTAGAGTGATTGTGATCACCTACTCGCGCCATTCTGTTGTGTCTGTAAAAGAGACACTTTATAGCATTTTCTCCTGCTTGGTAATCTTGGCAAGCAGTTCTAAATTAATTAGCACTGGACACGTAGCTAACCGGATGAATCAAAACAGGATCGTTTGATTTATGGAAAAAACCAACTGCCTACATATAATTGCAATAGAGCAAAACTGCAGTTACCTCTCAAAAGCAATCAAAGTTTCGTTTCCATTGCTGACATCTGCTATAACATCTTTTGGTTTGAATTCCAACACTACCGGAAGTGCTACAAAAAACTAAAGGATTAAGAAATCGAAATTTAAACATAAATATACAAAAATGAATAATCTAACCGTGGCAGCGTGGTCGAGTGGCTAAAGCACCGGACTGATGATCAACATGGTCTCGGTTCAAAACCCACTCAAGCCATTCTGTTGTGTCCTTGGGAAAGACACTTTACGGCATTTTCCCCTGCTTGGTGGTCTTGACAAGCAGTTCTAAATTAAAGTCATATCTCTACTAAATTACTAGCGGACAGCAATATAATGGCATCTCCGGAAGCAGGTCGGGGTAATTGTTTACCCTATGTATAGCGCCTCCGTCGCTTTCCTGCGAGTCAGGAGGATAAATATAGAGATAAAAATAAAAAAAAAAAAAAAATAAAAATAAAAACCAATTAGCGAATCTTTTCTATTAATTTGAAAAGGTAATTGATGAGAAGGAAATGCTTTGCCAATAGAGAGAGCAAAGAACAACAGCATTACGGTTTTGATCATTTTCTTTCTTGAGAGTTGCGTCTGACACTAGTTCAGATTAACCTAGTTTAAGGCTGAGAAAAATATTTTTTCGAAGTTTTGATGCGTAAAGTTTCTGATCTTCGATTGAGAATCAAATTTCGGTCTTGTAATGAAAGATATCTTGTCACGTTTCTGGATTTTTGTTCTCGTAAAAAATCAAGTGGCTTTAATATATATAGTGTAAGGTTGATTCATACTGAAAGCGGAACCGAAAAAGTCAAGCGGAAAGCGGAAAAAACGCCAGAGTGCAAGATTTTTCGTGCTTAGTGGAAAAATTTCAAAGTTGAAATATTTCACCTTTTTAGGCTTTCTGCTTCACTTGACTGGAGTACAAAGGACTGCCAGGTCAACTGGTATTACCTGTATTAAGTTAGATAAGTGCGGTATTAATGTTATAAAAACTAAATATGGCCAATAAGTTAATGGTATTTGCTTAAGTTTGATTTCTATAAAATCTTAGGCATTTAGCTGGTTTAAGATTATGTCAAACACAAATAAGTAGCATGTTTTGTCATAGAAACTTGGACAGAGTTATGTCTTGGCAAACTTTTTGCCATTTAAAAAATTTTTTAAATTTCAAAATATAATCTATTTGTGCACTTTATGTGTAACCAATGACATACATACCATGATGAGAAACTCTTTTCTCTCAGTTTGTTTCTTTATTAAGAGAACGCCAAAAGGAGCGTCGGCACTCGTACGCTTGACTGCATGCTCCTTTGGACGACTGAGTTGTCAAAAAATACATTGATTTATATATTGAACTACATAAAAGTTTGGTTTGTTTTTGCAAAAGCGTGAACAAAAATTGGTCAGATTGTTAATGATGCAATTGTTGAAAATAATAAACTTTTTAAATTAAATTGTAAGGCGTGATAGAGTGTAAGTTTTCATTGAATTATAGCTTAATAAATTAATAGTTATGCAAAGTTAGTGAAATTAAATTGAACTACATAAAAGTTTGTTTTGTTTTTGCAAAAGCGTGAGCAAAAATTGGTCAGATTGTTGATGTAGCTATTTTTGAAAAATAACAAACTTTATAAATTAAATTATAAGATTTGATGGAGAGTAAGTTTTGAATAAATTATAGAATAAAAACTATAGCCAATATATAAGGACGTACGATCACGACCATGAAAAGTTATAAAGAAGCACGACGACGTAAAATTATAAAAAATTTTACGCAGTTGATAATGGAATGAGTAATAATTCCGAAACGTCCTTAATAAACTTTTTTTTATTAAATAATTTTATTTTGTGTATATATAATATATATCCTTAATATAATATTTATATACTTAATATATATCTAAAATATAAAATATAATATATATCTTTAATATAAAGTTATTTTAATATAGATAAGTTTATGACGTAAGATTGAGGCAAATAAAAAGTTTAAATTATCTAATTTTCACTACCGTACTTCAGGTGTTATAACAGTGCTTCTCGACCTTTTTTTTGTGGCGACCCAAATGTTAAGCGGAAATCGAGAGTAAAGTTTTGGTGACCCAATATTTTTTATAGACATTATTGCAAGCATAATAAGAGAACTAAACTTATGCCTCTGAGGCTGGTCATGCAATTGACATGCAATACTTTGTGGGTAGGACAAAAAATTGTGTGGGGTTTTACAAGACGTAGACCAATTTTTGTCCCCAAATCAAGGTGTTTTTTAAAAAAAAGGTCTTTCTTTGAATTCAGTCTCGGATTTCTGATTTTTCGTCCCAAAATCATAGTGTTCTCCGAAAAAAAAGTTGTCACTTGAATAGTCTCAGATTTCTCATTTTTGTCCCAAATTTTCGTTCTTTATAAAGTAAAAATTTTGGGTCAACCCTAGGTTGCGACCCAAAAGTAGGTCCAAATTGACACAAAAGAACGAAAATGGTTTAATTGTTACACAACTAGCCTACACTTGTCGGAGACCCAATCAAACTAAACGGCGACCCAGGGGTTGAGAAGCACTGTGTTATAGGGAGAGATTTTTTTTTTAAGAGAATATTTTTGTTTTGGGATGAAAATCAAGTAATCCGAGACTAATTAAAAGTTCTTCGAATCAAAACCAAGAAATCGGAAACTGATACGAAGTGAAGACTTTTTTCTTTTAGAGAACACTAGTTTTTAGGGACGAATTTTTTTCTATTAACTAATGTCCTGGTTTGCCGCTCTCAGAATAAGAAAATTGGGGGCGAAACAATCTTTTCTGGAATTTTATGCGACGAGTGCCCAAAAACCAAAACTATAGGCTTCCACTTTTTTAAAAACTAAATCGGTTTTTTCACAATAAAATGAAAGTAATTCTACTCAAAAAATACGAACAAAAAAACTTCTTTCATCCCAAATAACGCATGCTCAATGCTGGAAAAATTGTGAAATTGGGTCTCGGTGTGCCAATTGCCGCCCTTGCCCTCCAGTTTGGTATGGCTATAATTATATGTTATGTTTATGTTAATTATTTATAGGCTATTCTTACATAACCATTTACATCTATTATATGTCAAAAAATTTCAACATTTTGTGGATGTGAGAATAAACTACATCCGGTTGTGAGCTTATCTTCGATATGTTGGGAGGAATGAGGATACCCTATCACAACTTCTTCCAGTTCACCCTTGAGAAAGGTGTAGAATTTATGAGCCTCCCTAAACATGGATTATTAAAATTTAATTTCCCTCATAATAGACTTTAACTGATAGAATTTCAGAGTGAAAAGTATAAAATTTGAGAGTAATTGAAAGTGAAGACCTTTTTTTTTAGGGAACGATGCAATTTTGGGACGAAAATCGATTTAGAACACCATGATATTAGGACTAAAAAATTTGAATTTTACAAATAATTTTTTTCTACCCGTAAAATATTGCATGTCTTGGTCTACAACGCCACGATCTTAAGACTAAAAATTAGAATCTCACACAGAATTTTTTCGTACCCGTAAAATATTGCATGTCTTACTTACTAACTACCCATAAGATACCCGATTGCATGATCAGATTTTGGCATGGAAATTACATGACTAGTCTCAGAGGTCATCGCACGCCACTGTCAACCACATATGTGAGTTTTAATATAAATATCTGCTGTGTAGTGGACGAAAAAATAAAATCTTGCCTGATTGATTGAAAATAAAATTTTGCTTGATTGATTAATTCATAGGCAACGTTGGCTAAATAAATTAGTGAGATTTAAATTTTTTTTAATAAACGTAAATGGAATCTAATCGATGGGCTATTTGCATCAATCTGAATAACTTGAAAGAATTCGATGATTTATTTGAAAACAAGAAAGAAATAGTGTCACAAACTGGAACTGATTATAATAATTTTTTTCCCAAATAAGAAAATCTTTCTTATGATACCATAAAAATTTGGTGGCGACAAGTCGGTGGCTCACTACAAAATTTAAATAAAACTGCTTTAGATTATTACACAAAACTTTTAACAATTAACTTTAAATAAATAAATTTAACAATACTTTAAATAAATTAAACCAAAAAAAGATACAGTAATTTAAAAAAAGCAAGTTCGTATTTATTTAGTATAATTAGAATGCAGAACAGCTATTTAGACTTAAAGTTTTTATTAAAGTTATTTTTAAAAAATGTATCAAATTATTTTAAATGTAAAAAGATTACAAACGAATTCAATTGAATAAATATAGTCAATTAGCTTATTAACTCTTTATTTTCATTAAATTTTTTTGTTAATATTTTAGTTTATTGATAAATTCCTCACATTTTATATTTTTTTATTTTTTATTTCATTAATTTATTGAATTATTAATTCAAAAAGTGTATAAAGCTGTTTGGCTAAACTGGATCAGACTGAATTTAGGTTCGTGCATTCAAGCGTTCGACGGGCGATACAAAATCAGGTCACGTGATGTGAGTTTCCAATCATGGAGTGTATGTCATTGGTGTAACCTTTTCATTGCTTCAATAAAAAAAGACTATAATTTTTAAAAATAATTTTAATACATTAATATTAATTTTCAGCTTCATTTATCAAAGCAATAAATAAGTATCAATAGTTATTTAACCCTTTCAGTCATCTTGTCCAATACATTGGACAATTTTCTAAATTCAATTTTAGTTTTAAAATACATTATATGATCATGTCACATTGTCCAATAAACGGGACATACATTTCTGGCACTAATTAAAATTTTTTTATACAAAATTCTCTAATTATACGTTTTTGCAGTTATATTTGTACAAATATTAAATAAATTTTTCAAAAAAATTATTAATTCTCCGTGACTGAAAGGGTTAAATTGGAATACATTACGGTAATACAATAGCAAACTGTTTAGCATAATCAGTCATCATATCTGTATACTAAGAGTACATGGGTCCTTTTAAGAAGTCACCGTAAGTGACTAGTTTATGAAACTAAACTGTATCCTCTGTTACAGTAAGTTCTTCGCGGTCTTAAACTCCGTGTGGCTGTCTCCGGAAATGTACGCGTCCTTGATTTGATTTAATTTAAATTTGTATTAAGATATAAAAACAATGCGAAATAAGACGAACTAAATTGGACGGGTAATAAGATAGACGAAAATAATAAGGTCGGACGAAATTAAGATGTACGGACGTTATGGACGAAATAAGATGGTCTGACGAAATAAGCTGGATGGACGAAAATGAGACAAATCGGACGTTAAATGGATGATTGGACGGTTTTCTATAAATAAACGTAAACACTAATTAATAATGCGCAAAAGAAAGACTTAAAAACACTCACCAACTGTAGACTGACACGGAGCAAACCGACAAAACTAACAATATCGAACAGTATCTTCAACAGTATTATAAACAGCTCAAAAGCCTCAACAGCACTCCCAACGTCGTCTAACAGTATTTCAAACAGTAAATCTACGACCGCTACACAAAGGCTGAAGTAGCAAAACTAAGCGTTTCTACACAAATTTCACCCAACTTATGGAAAGAAGTCAGCTCGAGGTAACAATCAATTAGCAATCGAGCGCGGTGAGATAATGGAAAATGTCGGCTCAAAGCAACAATCAATTAGCGAACAAGCGCCTTGAAATAATAAAGTGAATCAAATTAAATGTCAAAACAAAAATTAAGTAAATCAAAGCCAGAAATACACCCGGGTTCGAAACTCAAAGAGTACTTGCCGTAACATCCTCCCTGTGGTTACTATTGCTTTTTGAAGAAGTCCTTTTCTCATGGTTTCTTTATTATTTCATTCTTGTTCTGTAGGGGGATTTCAGGTTAGTTTCACCAAAAACTTGTTTACGGTGACTTCTTGAAGACACCCAAATAGATTTACTTAATAAGAAAAAATAAAAAAATAGTGAATCACCAATTCACACAAAATATTTATTCACATTTATGTCGCAACTGATCTCTAATACTCAAGTCCAATAAGTTTAATTATTTCTTAAAAGTTATTTATTAAGAGTTGAAATTCTTTGACATAATCTTAGTGATCAACTCAAGATCTGTTTTGAATTATGCTCAGTTGTTTTTTAAAGCTTAAAATAAATTTGTGGCAATGTAATAAATGTGTAAGTTTATAAAGCTAAAGGATGCAGTTCTATGTTATGTTGTTTTTCATTTAAATTTTTTAAATCAATTTTAGTAAAGCCAAAGACAATAATATTTTTTAAATTACCTATTATCAGTAGCCTGCTTTATTTTTAGGTGAGTTTGTATTATTTTGATAAACTATTTAACTTATTCTATCATAATTCCAAATTTTGTTAATTTTGATTGAGTAAAAATAGTTTTACAAAACATTGTTATTGTAATTGTTTTTCACATCATGATAATGAATTTTATGTTTCAGGTAGATTAAGTAAAAAAAGTATTTATTGCCAATACAACAAATGAAAAATATCTAGTAATATTTTGAAATATTTAATTGTTGGATGTCCTTGGCTTGGATTTAAATTGATTTATTGTAAAAATTTTTTTGTAAATAAAGGAAGAATAAAATTACCATCTTTTTATGCTTATATTGTTTTATTGCTTTGGGCTTGTGCACTGCAATTACAGCATTTCCATTTAGCCTTTCTCAAATGGAATTTCACTTTTAAATTGCTTACGTCATTTTTCTGAACAATTTTCACACAACTTTATTTGTACATACATGCATGGTTCATAAATCAAACAAGATAAATCAATTAATAGTTTTTAGAGAAAATACTTTTTGTGCCTACTCATTACGAATGCTTGCATTCCATCTAGTATTATAGCACATCAAATTCAGTTATGTCCATTACTGGTTCTCTGTGCCAACCATCCAAATAAAGACTTGAGTGATCCTGTTTTTGAGACAAAACTATTGCTATTTCTATTAAGCATATTTTTCGATGCACTTAACTTTACAAAAAAGTAAAGTTTTGCATTTATATAAAATAAAACAAAATATTATTGTTCACATAGTTCTGAGGTGGATATTGAAGTAGCTATTCTTTAATTCTCTAATAAAGCCAAACTTGATTTTAACTTTTGCATCACCTCCACTGCTTCCCAGATCTTCCATGGATTAGTGATGTGGTGTTGTGTTTGTACTTTGTTCCACGTTGCAGTTGAAAAGATTTATTGGGTTTGTCTGCAATTTCTAGCACAACTCACGGCCACTGTGCTGATGCATGAACTTCAGAATTTGTAACGTAATGTATGTTTTTTTAAAGTGGTGATTTGCTTATTCTGATCTGTGCCAGTTTTTTACCCATATGAAATGTTAATGTCTTTTTGAATAATTGTATGTAATGGGCATAGTTTTTGTGACATTTGAGTTAATTAATAACAAAATAGAATTTGACGTTATTTTCATTCATGATTTATTTTATCCTAATACTAGATTGTTCCACCAATTCTTTTGCTATGTTATTGCTGCTTTTCAATGGTAAAGTTTTTTGATATTTGTTTTTTATATTTTGGCATCTGATATGACTTATATTGCCTTGAATGGTTTTGTGTTGTCCTAAACTTAGAGTTGATGGTAAATGTTGCTGTTGATAAAAAATTGTTGATGTCATTTGTAGCAAGCAAAGTGTGCATTTTGAAGTGTATGTGTTTGAAGCATTTTCTCAATGTAACTTAAAGAAACCTCGTTAATTTTCTAATTTTAATGTACAAGTTTTGTGCCAATTCAACATAAGTAGATTTTTTTATGATGTATGCACAATTGTCTGAAAACTTTTATCAATAAATTGAATTCAGTGTGGAACCAAATTGTAATGATGTTTACTACTTACTATAAATCAGATGTCAATATGCTTTAAATTCAGATTCATATACAGTACAGTATGTGTTTTAATATTTAGTTACAGATTCGTTTTTGTTAGCTTATTTCTTTGTTATGATTGTTGTTAAATTTTTATGAAGTGATTACTATAAGATTGAAGTATAAAATGTGATAGTAATTTGTTAAAACTATTTTTTTGATAAAATTATTATTATGGATACATAACATTTTTTTGGGTTTCTTCAAGAAGTCACCGTAAGCAATTTTTTTCAGTGAAATTCATCCAGAATCCCCCTTTCAGCACCAGGATGGAATAAAAAGAAACCAAGAGAAAAAGACCCTCTCAAGAAGCAATAGTAACCGCAGGGGGTCCGGGTTAGTATCACAAACAAAAATCATTTATGCTGACTTCTTAAAGAGACCCCATTTTTTTGCTTAGAGTTTATTATATTGTACATGTGTTTTTTAAAAAAAGGAAACAATTTACAACATCAGTTGAACATACTTATTTTCATACATATTTTAGATCGTTTTACAAATCAAAAAGCTTTTTGATACCTTTTTTTGCATAACTTCTACATTCTGTTTTCAAATGAGAATTACAGTATTTAATCATTATTAATAGAAAAAGTGTAGGCTGCATTGTTTTCAAAAATGTTCCATCTTTTAATTGTGATTTGTCAATTGTGCAATAAAAGAGTGTAATTGCTTTGATAAAATGTATGCTTTGCTGTATCTATTTACATCTAGAAGTACTTTAGTAATAAAATTAGTTTAATGTTTAGCTCGCAACCAGGGATATTAAGTTTAAATGGTTTCATGGCAGTGTATACTTAAGATAAAATTCCAACGGACGTCAGCGGCTTTCTGTTTTCCACATAGTTTTGAATAGCAACAGTGGACTAAATTTAAAAATTGTCAACAACTGCCACCCCCCCAGTCACACTTGGCGAAAAAAATCAACTGGAAAGCGTATTTTCTACTAACATTTCAATGTGGTGCACACTGAAAGCGGAAGCAGAAAAAGCAAGCGGAAAGCGGAATTTTCCGCTACGCTTTTAAATTTTCCGCTTTCCGCTTGATTTTTCCGCTTCCGCTTTCAGTGTGAACCAACCTTAACTTCCTTAGCTCTTTTCTCTTCTACCTTTTTTGAGCTATTGACTTCTTAACGTGGGCTTCAGAACTCACGAAAGTTTGGCAATTCATAATCTAAAAAACTAACTAAGATGTTACGAAATTTAAAACTTTGTGAAATTTTTTTAAAATTTAGTTCTACGAATTTTATATATGAATTATGCAACGTCACAAAGGCCAAAAATACGATAATTCGAAAAAAAAAACTTTTGTTTTATTTAGTAAAAATTTTTGTATATGCAAAATTAGGCTTCAGAACTCACGAAAGTTTGGCAGTTCATAACTCAAAAAACTAATTAAAATGTTACGAAATTTAAAACTTTGTGAAATTTTTTTAAAATTTAGTTCTACGAATTTTATATATGAATTATGCAACGTCACAAAGGCAAAAAAATACGATAATTAGAAAAAAAAACTTTTGTTTTAATTTAGTATACAAAATTATTTGGTTAGACACGGATCTAAAATGCCTTATTGGTGAAGGCACCCAATCAATGAAACATAATAATAATCACAATTTCAAATTATATTCAACATTGTAATAATAATATACGACAAGCGCATGTTTCGATCTTGTTTGATCTCGTCAGGTATATATAATTACGGCATTTTAGATCCGTGTCTAACCAAATAATTTTGTATACTTGTGATACGAAGCACGAGATCCCTTTTCATTTATGTTACATAATTTGTCACGCTACTAAGTAAGCTTCGATAACGCAAAGCTTTGCCTTTTAATCATTATTCCCGTTTTAATTTAGTGAAATTTTTTTGTATATGCAAAATTATATTATTAGATTTTTTTATGAGAAAATTAACAATTTTCTGTGCTATTATCGCATATATGCGATATGTTTATGACACCACATGACACAATAAACATCTTTTCTCAACAAATTTAATTACAAATTGTGAGTTTACCCAACAAATTTTAATAAAATCTTTGTGCGAGATTACGAAAATTTAAACAAGACAGCAACAATTTAAAAACGCTTTATTTAGAATGCATAATTTTAAAAATCAAATGCTTTATGCGAGGTTACAAAAAATCTGAGAAGTGATGCAAGGGCAGAAGCAATCAAAAATCTTTATGTGAGGTTGCGAAAAATTTGAAAAACGATGCAAAAGCAGGAGCAAATAAAAATCTTTTTGCGAGGTTACAAAAATTTAAAATCTTTGTGCGATATTACGAAAATTTAAACAAAACAGCAACAATTTAAAAACGCTTTATTCAATACATAAATTTTAAAAATCAAATGTTTTATGCAAGGTTACGAAAAATCTGAAAAGTGATGCAAGGGCAGAAACAAGTAAAAATCTTTATGCGAGGTTACGAAAATTTAAACAAAGACAGAAACAATTTAAAATCTTTATGCGAGGTTACGAAAAATTTGAAAAGCGATATTAGGGCAGAAACAAGTAAAAATCTTTATGCGAGTTTACGAAAATTTAAACAATGGCAGCAACAATTTAAAATAGTTTTTGGTAGGTTACGATAATTGATCAAAAAAGATTTACAAAAAACTCCAATTGTGAAAGGTTTGGTATGGATGCCATCGTCCAAAACAATTCTTTTCGAATAGAAACTGTTTAAACCTTTTCGGTTTGTGCGTACGAGAAGATTCTACTTTGATGGCTACGAAAACCGTGATTGGTTATGGAAAGAGGTTGATTGCTTTCTAACACTTTACAATATTCGTTGAATGTCAAAGGGTTTTGATGAATGCAGACACCCTTGCTCACTTGTTTGTTTTTATCTCCTACGCAGTAGTATGTTTTTAATGTTAAGGAAATTTGTTTGGTTCCGGAATATTCAACCTTCATCAAACCTAGTGTTCTTCGGGTAAATCTATAATATTTTTCACAGCATTCATTCTTTTTCCAAATTTGATTAGCTGTTCTTTGTTGAATGTAAGACTCTGCGTGTTTCGGGCAAGCTTCGGCAGGCAACAAACGAAGTCTTGCTCGGAAATATTCTGCTTTCAAATGCTCGGGAACACAATCATCTAAAGAGCGTCGACTGATGGCGAAATACATCGAGTCAATGTCACTTTCCAACAGCTCAAAACCACGTTCAGGTATGTATTTTTTTAAAAAACAGTAGAAAAATTTCAACATGTGCAGTAGACGTTTAAGCCAGTTTGTATTGGTAAATTGTGGCGTATGCTGTGTTTTAAACGTTTTACTTCGTAAACATCGGAAACGATTTCGTTGAGGTGAATGAAATGTGGGTCGTTGATTGCTTTATTGATGGTGTCTTTGGAGTGATAAGTTATATTTCGATGTTTTTCCTTATTCACAGTGGGGGGCAGTACCGCGGTACTTCTTTTTTATAAAGTACCGCGTACTCCGTTTAATTCTAGGGTCATTAAAAGTTTTTTTGCAAGCATTGCGACATGTTTTTATTTTTTGTTTCGATTGCAGCTTCAAAGGAGTTTCTTGATTTACAGTAGTATTATCACAAATTGACATTTGTCATAGTTAAGTGTTTACCAGTACTTTCTCATCTTTCCGGTACTAGTTACTAGTTAATTTTAAGTAAGATCAGGTTTAGGAACGCTTTACACGCTTCATAGCCAGTAGCCCTTTTGCAACTTTTTGTTTGGGCTTACCTTATTCAGGCTAGTAGGGTAGTCCGAGTAGACTAGCATTTTAGTTACGTCTCAAATAAAAACTAAAAAAGTAAATTAAAAATTCCAACCCACTACAATATCTTGACATCTCTGAAAGCAATTATCTTCTAGATCTTCTGGTTGCTTGCAAGCCCGCATACAGTATATAGCATTAAATGAACAGGTACGGTATCGCTTAAAAGTTGCCCTTGGTATAACGCTGTCAACGTTTTTGTACGAGTCTGGAGGACAAATAGAGTTAAAATACGATAAAAATTAATTAAAAATTTAAATCTTGAAAACGAGTAATGGATTTCTATATAAAGCTTATTGTGTCTTATTTTTTTTCCATCAATCTTAATCATGTTTAAATGTGCATAGAAAAAGAAACAAAATTAAAATTGGTTGAAAAAATATTGTTTTAACTTATCGGTTTAAATATCAGGTTTTATTTTGATTAAATTGAAGAAAGATCGTTAATTACTCATGCGCTTCAAGTTTTACATTATATAATTAATTGTATCATTTTTTTATACGCCAGCGTCAGTCTATGTCATTCGACCTTTACATACTGTACATATCCAATATCTGTGCTTTTCTTGAAACTTTATTCGAGCTCTAATTTTTGACCAATTTTAACAGAATAAAAAGAGATTTCTGAAGTAAAATCAACCAATAAAATTCTAGTTAACGCAAAAAATAACACAATGGTTTTTAAGTTTTAATATGGAACTTAACGGAAAACGCATCAACAGAGGTTATTCGATTTGTTTTTATTTAAGCAGATGACATATCAAATGTAGCAGAGTTAAAAGATCCCTGCTCCAGCTTTTTTCTTATGCTTGTGCTTGCAACAAGAACAAGCAGTGGAAATTATTTTACAACACTACGCACCAATACTAAAATCTAAATTATATAATGACTAGGCGTAAAGCTCGATTTTTATCGATTAAACTCGACAAGCATAAATGACTTGGCGTGAATAACTATTTCATTTTTATATCTTATTTTCTGTACATTACAATATTTAGATAGGTATGCATTCATTTGTCCTCCTTGTACAGTAAGTTTATGTTAAAAATAACTCTAAATAGAATAGCTTACTTTTTTTTGTTGCACTGAGCGTGTAATGAAAATGACCAAAAAATCGAACTATATAGATTCATTTAAAAACTGAAATTTTAAGATACATTTGTCGCAGTTTGGTTGAGGTAATCGAAAATTATCAAAGGATTTGCGTCCTATGCTAAGGACTGTTTCGAACATTTACGCAAACAAGGTCGAAAGACATTTGAATAGACTACATATTGTGCTATGCTTAAGGGCAATATCAATAATTGGTTCTAATGATGTTTTATTTTTTCATTCTAATGTCAAAATTCGTACTATAAATTAAATAATTCTAAAAGAAAAAAATGTCGGTGCCGTAAGTTATGACCAAATCAATATTAAAATCCAAAATTACTCTCGGTAGAAATTCATTTCAATGACAATGACTGCTTTGGAAAATATTAGGTTAGTTTATACTCTGACGCAGGGATGCTCAATCTTTTAACCATTATGGTCCAACTTTTGTCGAGAAGTTTATTGCGGATTGCAATCGGTGCAGAAATCACAGTATCTTCTTTTTTGTCTTTACTTAATTTTAATGTGTTATTTTTGAATGAAACTCCTCAATAACAGGAATTCGGACCACAAATTTAGTTAAAGACCAAATAAAAAAGGTCACCAGTTTAATATACCTACGTGTTTTATTCTTATATAAAGCGAAAAATCTCTACTGAGACAAAAATTATACATTTCGAGTTTTCTGCGCGTCATTAAATTGATTAAAAGCATTACAATAATTTAATCGATTAAATAATCACAAATTCTTTGGCAGGCTTCAACAATAGACCTTGTGGGTATCGGGTTGGGCAGCCCTACTCTGACGAAATGTAAATACTTCAATGTACTGTAAATTTAAAATCAAAAAAATATACGCCAGAGCATTAGTCAAATTCAACTATAAAATATTATATGATGTAGGCTAGACTAACCTACTAAAAAAGAAAAAAGCCTGCAAAAATTCAAAAAACTTAATTTTACCAAAGTAATCAATCCTAACTAAATTTTTTTAATTAGGCTTATTATAACATTTTGCATTAATTTTTTCATTTTTATTTTTTTATTTTTTATCTTTATATTTATCCTCCTGACTCGCAGGAAAGCGACGGAGGCGCTAATACATAGGGTAAGCAATTACCTCGACCTGCTTCCGGAGATGCCAAGATATTGCTGTCCGCTAGTAATTTAGTAGAGATATTACTGTAATTTAGAACTGTTTGCCAAGACCACCAAGCAGGGGAAAGCGCCGTAAAGTGTCTTTCCCAATAACACAACAGAATGGCGCAAGTGGGTTTTGTTGGGTCATTGGAAAAATATTATTAAAAAGCACGATGTGACGCTTAAAATTTCAATTTTTTCTTTGAATGAATTGCATTTCTTTTTATTGTATGCAGGGACGCCGGAGTTTTTTTCGCCGAGTTGACAAAAACTTACACGTTTCACCGCTAAAAATAATCACATTTTCGAAAAGATAAAATAAAAACAAGATTCCTTTTAAAATTGCCAAAAAATGAAAAAAATTAAGCAAAAGCTAAAAAACAGACACGTGAATCTCAACAAAAATAAATAAAATCTAAAATTAACTAGGTTGTATGGGTTGGTGATGATTCTTGTTTTTATTCTTGTCTTCTTTTAAAATTGCCAAAAAATGAAAAAAATTAAGCAAAAGCTAAAAAAACAGACACGTGAATCTCAACAAAAATAAATAAAGTGTAAAATTAACTAGGTTGTATGGGTTGGTGATGATGACATGGAGCAAAAAACACAAGAAAATAATCAAAAATGACAAAGATAGTGTTGAAAACGAAAATAACAGAAAGAAAAAGAACTGTGATTATGACGCAAAGTTCAACAGTTGACTTGTGAAATAGGTTTATTGCTGTCATGATACAAAAACTTGGTAAAATAGACAACACTGTGGTTAAAACTTTTCATGACGATCTGTGTATTTCTCAAGGTTTGTGCATGAACTTTTGTTTTCAAAAGCAATAAAAACACTATTATAAAAATTTTTCAAATTGTAACTTTTATCTAATATTTTACCATCAAACGAACTTATAAATGATGAAAAAGAAAATTTTTTAACAAATTGTGATAAACTTTTTTATAACTAAAGACAACAGTACGTAAAGTCGAGAGAATTTTGTAAAATAAGGTTTTAAAAACTAACAAACTTCTGTGACACTTGGAAAAAACGTACACTTTTCAGGAAAAATTTTTTTATATTTTTTAAGCAAGCTAGTGTTTTTGTAACTTTAAAATGTAAGACACTTGGAAAAAAAGTCGGGCTTTCAAAAAGTTAAATTTTTTCACGTAAAAGGAATCTAGTGTTTCCATACAAAAAACTTTACAATGTGCGTTTCTTGAGAGAATTTTTAAATGGTGACAATTAGGCTCAAAGTTTTACAATTTTTAACACCTAACCGCAAAACCTCCGTCTGAAAAATGTATAAAATTATATTCATGGATCATATTGTTAATATCAATTAATGAAGTTTTTGGTTAAAACATTTATTTGGGTTAAAGAAAAACTAAAGTGTTTTTGGTTAAACTAGTGCAATAATTTAAAACTTGACCACAAAACGTTGTTGCGGAAAATGAAATTTAAAAGTTTAATTTTTAATATCCGTATACGTTTTCTTTGATATCGATGATGTCCACACCTTTTTCTTAGAGGTTAGCAACGTTCAAGATAAAAGAGTGAATTTATTGGTTTCTTTATTTGTGTTTGTTACCCCAAGCAAAACCGTATCCTGAAACCAAAGTTTTAGGTATTTTTTGAAAATCCTGCTTTTTGAAGAGTTTATTTTTAGATTTCGAACTAGACAAAAAGATAGAAATAGTTTTATTTTAAAGATTTCAGTTTGGTTTGTTTTCATTTAGACATAAGAACTATCTGTGATAGGACTTGATAGAATAAATCTTAATATATTTTTAAAATACAACCGATTTTTCTTGGAATTGATCTTACTTATACAAAACCTTTTAAACTTACGTGGTCTTATTTGATTTCAAATTTTATGTTAAGTTTAGAAAATTTAGTTGGTAAAATGAATTAAAATGTTCAGTTTTATGATGAATTTTCTTATTAAAAGTGAAAAAATGTAAAACTTTTTAATATAAACAGTTGCAATTGACTGGCGATTAAACTAGCTTAAGTCGGAGTTTTGAAATCAAAATATTTTTGGGTCAAGCTTGTAATAAATTTTCCTTTTTACAGAAAATTGTTAAAAACTATAAAAATCATAAGGTGCATCATAGAAAGTTTTCGCTTACTCTATTTTTTACTCTGAAAATTAAGGTAACCAGATTTTCAAACTCCGATCATGAATATGTCACAGTTTTAACAGGAAACGAAATACGCTATGAACAGGATACGGCCAGCTTCTGTGTAAGAGGAGACTTTGACACAAGTTGTCACGCTTACAGAGATTACGGGTAGCTTTCTTATTAAAAGTTTATAAAACGACCAAAAGATTAAACGTAGTTGGAACTGAATTCATTTTTGAAACAATTAAAATGTTAACACTAGAAAGCGAATTCATACTCCATAAAAATAATAACTATGTTTGAATTCGGTTTACTAAATAATAAAGAAAAAAGACGACTTTTTTATTATGAAACATCTGCTTATTGAGCACGAATAACCTATCAATAAAAATTTTTGTTTAAAACTTTATTTAACAACAGTCTATTATATTAACAAATTTAACAACAGTCGTTAAAAATTGTCAGCCAACGATCAATTCCATTTGTTCTGTCACTAAGCGCAATTAACAATGGCGTTATACTGTAATTCAACATAAATGAAAATGTTAAATTAATTCTGTACTGGACTAACTATACCTTATATTTAATATTTGCTATACTGTCGTACTGAAGTGAAAATTTATAAACATTCGTATATACTATACATAAGAGAACGTACTATGCTTAAGAAAAAAGAGAGTGGGGCTGAAGGGAGAAAAAGCGAAAACAGGAGGCAAAGGAATCAGAAAAATTGAAGAAGTTCTTTGTACCTTTCTTTCAAAGATATTATTCTGCTAACACCGCCGATAATCCGATCTCAAAAGTGCAGAGTGATCAATCTGAGCAAGAACCTAAAGAAGTTGGTCAGTCTAAGCAAGAAAGTGAAAAAATTGCCCAATCTGAGAAAGAAATTGAAAGTCTTTAACGTGAACGAAGAACCTGAATCTGATGTACCGGACTTTATTTCGAAACGTGATGTTAAACTTATGAATTTTGATAAAAATACTGGAAAACCTATTTTGTCAAATAGAATGAGAGCAGAAATTATCAAGCTTGGTTCAAAATTTTTAGAATAGTCACCTAAAAATAATCTAAATACCTAAAAATAATCGTGCAATGAGCAGTAACTGGTTCAAGAGAAAATTAGCAAATGGCGAAGAAGTAACGCGTTCTTGGCTGATGTATTCGCCTTATATACAAGCCGCTTATTGCATTTGCTGTCTGCTCTATTGTCGATCAGATCACCAGTCTTCATTGCAACAGGAAGCTGGATTTAGTCAGTGGAAAGCACCCGAAAGGATGATTGTTCACAAAAATGCTAAACATCACAGAGAGTGTTTTAAGACGTGGAAAGAACTGGAAAGAAATTTAAGCAATAAAACCTGAATTATTGACGCCGAATTTTGTGTACAAATTGAAAAAGAAAAGCAAAAATGGCTTGAAATTCTTAAGAAAATATAGCATGGAATAAAGTATCTGGCAGAACAAAATGTCGCTTTGTAAGGGCACAGCGAATCACTTCAAGCAGATAGTGATTCAAACTTTGGTAATTTTCTTGGCTTAATGAAATTCCTTGCCGTCTTTGATCCTGTGCCGTGAGAGCATCTCAGTTTTATTAAAAGCTATTCACATTCAACCTCTTACCTTTCTCCAGGTGTTCAAAATGAATTTATTCATCTCATGGCATCTCATGCTCGCAAAAACTTAACAGAAAAAATTAAAAAAGCCAAGTACTATGGTATTATATTTGACTCAACCTCTGACCAGGCGCATCGCGAGCAGGTTACAGAAGTTGTAAGATATGTTGATATTGACTTTGATAAAAAAATAGTGTGTGTCAAAAAGTCCTTTCTTGGCTTCCTTCAACTTCATCAAAAAGATGCTGCAAGCTTTGTTGAAGTTATTATGCAACAATTACAGAAGGATGATATAAAAATAGAAAATTGTCGCTCGCAGTGTTATGACAATGCTGCTGTAATGGCGGAACATCGGAATCGTGTACAGCAAAGAATATACAAAAAAAACAAACAGGCAGTGTTTGTTAACTGTGACAATCATTCACTTAACCTGGTGGGCGTTCATGCCGCTTGACAAGACACAGAAATGATTTCTTTTTTTTTGGACCATTAACTCATTGTACAATTTCTTTTCCCATTTTACGCAGCGTTGGGAAAAGTTAAAGAATGCCGTTCCGCTGATTTTAAAAGCTGAGGCCGAAACTCGTTGGAGTTCTAGAACAGAAGCAGTAAAACCAATAGAGCTATATTTTGAAAAAATAGTTCTTTTGCTTGAGAACATGGTAGAAAATGGCAGTCAAACAATCGACACTCAGAGCGATGGACAACAAATACTAAATCGTATTCTGATATACAACTTTATGACACTGATAGAATTTTGAAAAAGGCTACTTATACCGATTGATAGAGTTCAAAAACGATTACAGGATAAAACAATGAATTTTCACAACGCAGCCCTCGATATAAAAGGCCTGAGAGATCATTTTAACGATGAAAGAGAGAGAATAGTTGATAAATGTTTGGAAAATGAGAAAATCCTTTGCGACAAATGGGGCGTTGAATTTGAAAGAAGGCCGAGACGCAAAAAAAAGAATGGCTGGTGGGAATGTCCGGGATGCAGGTTTATCGGCAACAGATCAAATGAAGCGCGTCATGAAGGGAGCTCTCGACCGTCTTTACAAAGAAATGAATGACCATTTCTCTCAGTTATTCGACATCGATGTAAATTTTCGATATCAATGTACTGTAAGGTGGAAGATGTTTCTGAAGTAATTAAAAAAGAATTTATAGAATTAACAAACAATTTTTTTGCAAAAAATGAATTTTACACTTGCAACCTAGAGGAGTTTTAGGTTAAAATGCAACGTTGCTGTCCATGGCTAAGTATTTATGCTCTAAATATTCTGATTTCGTTTTCTTCAACTTACCTGTGCGAGTGCGGCTTCTCTGCGTTGCTTACTATCAAATCTAAAGCACGAAACTCACTTGACTTTGAATCTGACATTCGTTGCTCATTATCCACTACTTCACCAGACATTGAACAGCTTGTTGCCAAAAAACAAGGGAAGCCATCACATTAAATAAGTGCAACTAAAGTAGTTTGCTAATTTTGTTTTTTAATAAATAAGCATCATTAAGTATATTGAGGGTAAAGCTAATAACCACTTTTGTTAAAAGGGTAAATATGCAAAAAAAGGTTAAGAACCACTGTGCTAGGCCGACCCCTTAGTTACCGATTCACTTCCAAAATCCCATAAACGCCGATAGTCGATACGATGGACCACGTCCTTACAAAAAGAGAAAAACAAAAACGGTGCCAACTAAAGGACTGTAACGGAAGACCACTAGCTTATTGCATAAAATTTAAAATCACTTAGTGTACCGGTTGTTTCCCCAACTACCACAAGAAAGTTTGAGAATAACAATCTTAAAAATCAAGTACTTGGGCCTTGGCAAACTACTCTAAGAAATCATCAAGAACATAATTTCATTATGTGCTATTTCATTTGAACTATTTTCAGTTTTTGTTATTCACATCTTTTTGATGCACAATACGTCGATCGCAGTGTAAAGCATTCACAAAAAACGCTAACTAATCCGCTCACCGTACCATAAATAGGACAGTTGATTAAGCAGAAAATACTGCGAATCTTGCAAAAATGTAAAGAGAATATGAATTAAGATGGCATTTTATGCAAAATATGGAAGTAATAATGAAATCCGCCAAGAAAAAAACTTGGGCGTTAATGGGTTAAGAAATCGACATATCTAAAAAAAGAAAACGCACTGGAGTTAGCTAGCGATCCAGTCACTGTACTGTAAAACACAAACTAAAAAAGTTTTTAGAAAAAAAATAGCTAAAGTAAGTTGTATTGAGAAGTAGAGAGGGTTACGCGATTGGCAAGGTAATCAACGCAGATTTTCATTATTTACCCACCATAAAAAAAATTAGCTGGTGTAGAAGTTAAATGCAGGTCAAAGTAGCGAAATAACAAAGTAAGACAATACATATCCCACAGATTAAACAGATGATTCATGAATACCATATCAAAGCGGAGAAACACCTTTAGTTGTCCGTGCTGACCTACGAGGTATGACAACGTATGGTGGAGCAAGCTTGTCTTCCCGCTCTGTCTCGTTGCGATTTTCTTCAGTAGGCACTTGATCACACACTTCATTATCGGTTTCATCAGTGCAGCGTTAAAAAGATCTTGCTCATTTTAATGGTTGACTTCTGATGGATTAGGGGCCAAGTATCGCGGGGAAACAGTTGCTTTGCATCCTTTAAGATGCTGTACATGGAGGTAATTGGAGTTGACATTTATAATTATGACCTTTTCAACCAGGGGTCCGTTTTGTTGGTTCAAACAAATTGACGGAGAAAAACCTTAGTTTCAGGACATATATGGACAACTCAGGAGTGATATTTCGACCCTTGATCTTTTCTGAAAACTGAAGAATCTTTCCTAGGGTGTTGTATTAGTGGTGGTGCAGTGTAACAATTTAATTGAATGCAAAGCCTCTGATAGGACTATTTCCCATCATTTATGATGCAATCCGACAGTTTTAAGTGCTATTTGGGCCGTTTTCCAAATGTTTGAACCGTTTTCTCAGCCTGTCCGTCTTCAGAAGAATGATAAATACTGCATTTGTTTGAAGATATTCTCCGTTGTTCAAGATAGCTCTAGATTCTTAGGACAAAAAAAGAACTAGAGTTGTCAAAAAGTACAAAGCTAGCGGTGTCACATTGTGTAAACAATTGATCAAGATATTTTATTAGAGTTGAAGTTAGTCATATCTTTACACAAAAATCTAAACGAATAACGAGAAAATTATCGATTATAATAAATAAATATAATAATTTAGAGTAGATAATGGTAACGGGGCCCTTGAAGTCTATACTTATCTATTCCATAGGGCGCATTGCTTTAATTAAAGCTCTTTGGTCTTGGAAAAAATTTATCAACACACGTGTTTGCTTTATTTCCTTTGCGTTTCTGATTATACTTTGCCCGTGCAGTCGCTGCCACGCCTTTTATGTTTTACGCTTTAATTTAGTTAATCTTATCTCGGAGCATAGTTCGTGTCTGCAGCGCGTTCATTTAGAGCTGGCTTTGTTGCGTTTTGTACACTTCTCAATCGGTGAGGCGACCAACAACAATTGGTGGCGGCTGGCTGAAGTGTGAGTAGACGTAGTCCATTTTGTTGTACCTGTTTGGATTTTTTCTTCTCAAACTGTGAGGCGACCAGCTGCGGTATTTGTGGGCGGCTGGTTGAAGTCTTGAGTAGACTTAGAGTAGTTTTTTGATAATCCCCGTTGTACTTCCCGTTATTCCCCCTGAGTCAGCACCGACGTGAACTGCTCGGTAAGACAACTATGGTTTTGCTTTTTGTGTTTAATTTTTAGTTCGTTCTATTAGAATAACATTACCGCCTTTCAACGCTTCTTAACGCTTCAGTTTATTTATTTTCATTAATTGACTTTTCATTTTATCGAAGCTGGAAGCGCGTTAACCCTATTAAGACTGGGGGGGGGCTGATTGTGCCCGCGGTGTTAAATTACTGTGTGCTGCTCAAAAACTACTCGCAGGAATTTTTTCAAATTTTATGACTTTTCCTGATTTTTATTCATCTCAAAATTGGTGCAATTTTTGAAAAAATCGATGAAGTGATTTTGGAGTTATTAATAGTTTGTTGACACCTAGTCACTAGTTTTTTGACTATTTCATAAAACGTGAGAAAAAAGCAGCCAAAAGCGAAAAAAAGGCTAAGTGTAATCTGTTTATCAAAACAATTGAGACTGAGCGGTTCACTAACTATGTTTACTCAAACACTTTACGAGGCAATAAAACGCTTTCAATCTCATTTTCCCAGAGGAGTTGTTTTGCTTGTAAAAGCCGTAACTGTAGATTTAGATTTCTTTTTGTGTAAAATTTTTTAACAAATTCGAAAGAATCCCAAGCCCTTGATTTGGCTTTATCGTAAATGTTTATCTTACGATTAATTATACTCTTCAATACCTTTGGTATACTCTAATGCTTTGTGAAAAGGATAATTACTACTGTCGGAACTATTCAAGCTAAGGGCAAAAAAATAACAAATAAAATAAACCAAGTGTGTAATAAAGATATTGGTTTCTATGAAGTTTTTTGGAACGAACCTCAATAAAATACCAAACTCAATTCTTTTATTGTAAACCCAAAAACCACAGGAAAGCAAAATATTTCAATCTTATCAACAATGCACCCAATTTTTTATAATTCTAAAAATCAAAAAAAGAAACCGGCTTTATACAAGCTATATGATTTCTTTTCGTGTGAAATTTTCTAAAAATTTGGATAAAATCCTAAGCCTTTGATTTGGTTTTATTAAAAAAGGTTTCAATGTATTTTGTTTATTTATTTTTCTTTGTTAATTTTGTAATATTTAATTTGTTTGAACGAATTTTTTGACAAATTCACCAATATTAAGTCAATGTTTTTAAACAATCTAGCAATATTATTTGAATATGCTGTAAAAAAATATTTTTTGACATTTTTGGCGGTCAAATGTACAAAAAGAAATCATACTTATTGATGCGCGTCAAATACTGGGTTGATTATATAGGCTATTTTCTTTTGATGTACAAGTTATAAAGATCCTAAGATAATCTTGGCTCAATGCAATATCTTTTACACACCAAAGTGCAGGGACAAGTACAGATCCTTTTATTTTTTAATGAAAAATTATAAAAATACACATAATAACAAATCGGAGCATTTCGGTACGTACATTTTGACAACGAATTTTTTTATTTGGAGCCAGAAGCGCGAATCAAGGTTAATTATTGCTTCTGCCCAGCAATATTTTCCAAAAGAGGGGGAACGGAAGGCAGATAGTATCCTTTAAAATTTGCAAGTCAAAAACATTGCTTTAGACCTGTCTCTAACAATTATATTGTCTTGAATAAAATTAAATTCAACAAAAATTGTAAAATATCGATGTAGACAAGGAGTCAGCAATTCCTGTTTGGATAAGAGCGGCACAGCAAATAACAGTAAGTCAGAAAAGGGGTAAATTTCAAAAAAAGAATTTTATTGTTGAAAACATTTTCAATAAACGTAAATTTTATTGTATTAGAGAAAAATTTTATTAAAAGCACGGTAAAGACCCCCAGAAAAAGGCAATGGTTTAGAAGTGGGGACACTGGAGGCAGATAGCGCCTTTTAAAATTTGCATGATAGAAACATTATAGTAGACCTGTTGTTATGTGAACTGATAAGGTAATGTGATTGATCTCAGAAATTGGTATGACGAAATACGATTGGTTCAATAGATTTGCTATACACCCCTATCACAGGATCGCGCGATGGTCACAGGATCGCGCGATGGTCACAGAATCGCGCGATGGTCACAGGATTGCACGAGGCACACTTGATCTGGAATCATGGGACCTCATGTGACTTTTTTGTTATATAGACCGGGGTTGAAATCGGCAACTCACATCGGTCGTGACCAGTGGGCGACAGAGTCATTTGTTTTTAACCAGGCTAGAAATCTGTTTGACATATGTAGAATAATTTAATTAATGTACGCTCCGTAATGTTGTAAATATCTAACAGCTTTTGGTATATTTAGACAAAGGAATAATTGCATATGATACTTTTAACACCTTATTAACACCTCATTGACGTAATAAAACTAAACTGACTTTATGAATAAAATTCTTTGACTATTTGTAAAAGAAAGTGTTGAAATTTTTTCCTTAGTTTTTTCGAGTAAGGTCACTCAGGATTTTATACGCGCTTGAAAAAACGAGATTACACCTGTTTCCAACAACTTATATGTAGTCTTGACAAAATTAAATTCAACAAAGATTGTAAAATATTGATTTAGACAAGGAGTCAGAAAATTTTTTTAGATAAAACGGCTCAATAAATAACAGTAAGTTAAAAAAGGAATAAAGTTTTAAAAAATAACTTTTTTGTTGAAAAACAGTTTCAATAAACGTAAATTTTATCGTATTAAAAAAATTTTTTATTAAAAGCATAGAAACGAACCCGGGAAAAAGGGTCTTATGTTGAGTTTGAGAATAAAATTCTTATTTAGAACAAAGTGAAGAACAAACAAAAAGAAAAAATGGACTTGCATTCAAACTGTTTAGTCTTTTCAAGATAAAGGCACTTTTGCCTTATCAAATAAATGTAAGGAACAAGGCCAAGCAACTAAAACATTAGTGCCGAATTTTACAACTTTTTTGATCTTCATTAGAATACTTCGTAAAGGTTTTTGTAATACTTTTACTTTGCGTTTATTGCAAATTCCTTTGTAATAAAAAAAGTTGTCTTTGGCTGCTCCCTTCAAGAAAAAATTTTTAGCGGCCTTGCTCAGAGCCACAAGTTGCAATTACAACGGCACAATCTTAAAATTTCTTAATCAAACTTTGAAGGTAGTGTTTTATTTTCTCATTATTACAATACAGCTTAGTTAATTTATTTTTTTAATTTTTCTTGATTTGTGAATTGTGTTTGATAATTTATATTATTAATGTAGAAAGCAAAAATATACCTTATAGTAGAAAGAAATATATTCTTTTTAACCTGGTTTAAGTTTTATTGGATTAGATTTCAATTTTTAAGTTTTTACTGAATTAAAAATGTCGCTAACAACTTATACGCTTGAAGAAGTAACCAAAAAAATTTTTGATGATTCTGATGGCGAAGATGATTTGCTTGATCTTGTGCCCGATTGTGACGTGGACAGCGAACAAAATTCCCAAGCATCTCTATTTACTGTCGCTGCTTTGGAAGATGAGACTCCGGATAATAATGCAAACAACGAAATTGAAGCTCTTCCGCGTAAACGAAGTCGTCTTGATCAGGATGCCAACAAAATAACTAGCATTGATACCGCTGTTTTGGAGGAGTATTACGAACCGATTGATCGTACTTCTGATGTAGAGCAGTATGAGGTCCTCACAAAAAAAGCGACCAAAGACCATACAGAGGAAAAAATAAAGTGGACTAATATACCACCGGAAAGATTTGGTAGACAGGCTTCAAAGAATATCATACGAAATTCAAGTGGGGTAAAGCACGAATACAGAAACCGCTTAAAAATAAAGTCGTCGTGGGAATTGTTTTTTAGTTTGGACATTTTGACAATTATTGTTGATATGACAAATAAAAAAATTTCTAAAGTTAGAAATGAATTGCCTAAAAATATTTTAGACGACAACAAATATACTTTTTTACATTTAACTTCCGCGTTTGAAATGCTGGCTGTTATTGGGCTAATTTATTTGCGAGGATTACTTGGTCTTGCAAGTCATAATATTGAAATCTTATTCAATAATCTTAATGGAAATCCTATATTTGGTGCGACCATGAGTAAAAATCGATTTAAATTTCTTCTTTCTCACATTTCTTTTGATGATGCGGGTGATAGACCAGAAAGGTGGAAATACGATAGATTTGCTGAATGCTGAATGCTTTCAAAAATTTTGCGAAATGCTGAATGCTTTTCGCAAAATTTTTGAAATATTTAATTATAATTGTGGAAGGGTTGCTGTACCAGATGACTACCTAACATTGGACGAAACACTTCATCCTATGCGAAGTAAGCTATCATTCAAACAATTTAATCCTTCAAAACCGGCTAAATACGGAATGTTTTTTCGATCTACATATAAATTCATCAAGATTTCCGTTTACATACACAACATCTGTTTATGCTGGAAAACCGATAAACTATCCATCAAATAACTGCAAGTTTTATGTTTACGGCGTTGAAGAAACAGTAAAAAGCCTGGTCAAAATTCTAGAAAAAAATGCGGATCTTGCGGGAAGAAATTTATCTTACGATCGATTATACACTTCAATACCTTTGGCAAAACGGCTTTTGGAACGGAAAATTACTACCATCGGAACTATTCAAGCTAATCGCAAAGGAATACCAAGTGAAATAAAGCAAGTGCATAATAGAGATAATGGTTCTTATAAAGTATTTTGGAACGAACCTGAAAAAAACATCAATCTTAATTCTTTTATTGTAAACTCTAAAACGATAGCAAAACGAAATATTTTAATTTTATCTACAATGCAACCAATTTTTGGGATTTCAAAAGATCAAAAAAAGAAACCGGCTTTATACAAGTTGTATGATTATACAAAAGGAGGTACAGACATTGTAGACCAAAAAATTAGTTTCTATTCGTGCAAAACCAAGTCTCGAAAATGGACCACAATTGCTTTTTCGTATTTGCTTGACACTTGTCGCATAAATGCAGCAAGTGTGTTAGCAATGAATAAACACACGGAGCCGCGAAAACAGAATTCATTTGAAGTTGGCTTTAATCTTGTTTTAGAATTAGTAAAACCTTTCATTCAAAGAAGATCCAGGGAAGGTCTTAACAGTGAAATTCAACAAAAAATAAAGTTGGTACTTGGCGAAAACGTCGTCGAACCAAGTATTGATACAGCTTTCCTATCAATATTTCCTCCTCAATCAGAAAGAAAACGTCGTTGTGAAATATGTATAAAAGAAATATCAGGTCCAGGAATGAAAAAAAAAGAAAGATCAATTGCCCAAACTTATCAGTCAATGCCAAAACTGTGGAAAGGTAGTGTGCCAACGACATCGCTTTCAATTTTGTAATAATTGTCATTAACGTTAAATTTCTAAGCAGAACATCTTTTTACGTAAAAACTGCTTTTATCCAATAAACGCAACGATAAACTTTTTGATTGTTATTTCTATAAACAATGCTGCGTAACGGTTTTTCATTATTTGTTTGTAAGCTTTTTAATTTGCTGAATGCTGTCCAAAAAATACATATAAAAGGGAAATTGAGCGTTTCATTTATTAATAAAACCCACTAACTTTTTCTAAGTTAAAATATTTTGTTGATATTTTAATAATTGAATAATGTAAAGATTTTTTGATAAAGAGCATTAGTTTTTTGTTTTTAAAATTTTAATCCGTTTTGAATAATAAAGTTTAACAATTGTTTATATTCCAACATATGATAATTAGTATGGTTTTCATAATATGTCAATTTTATCGGGGCTTCTCGGAGTATAGATAACATCAACCTCCAACAAAAAGCATAGATAAATTCACGGTAAATATTTTTCGCAATTTGTGTAAACGCTACGTAGTGTAAAGATGAATATAAAAGATTATAGTTTAATCTAGAATTGACCTTGTATTAAATTCAAAACTCTAATAGCTACATAACTTTTAGTCAAAAGATACAAACAAATAAACCGAAATTATTTTTTAAATTTGTATTAATTTATATGCAATTTGCGTCGCGCTTTCGTGATGCTGGTAGTATTTGTGAGGAGCCAACATTGCGTAACCGGTCCAAAAAATCCATATAGTTTGCATTACTCTTTTTGAAAAACCTCTAAATATTTTATTTAGAGCTCTATTTCTAATACGTTCACAACGCCGGTCAGAATTCAAAAGGGTTGTTTAGAAAAAAGTAGTAAAAGAAAAGAAAAAACATTCAAAATAATAATGATTTCTGTAAAATCAAAAAAAATTGATGTAATCAAAAACAATAAATTTTAACTAAATTAGTGAATTCGAAATATTCTTTTATAGTGAAAATAATTAAAGTGAGTCTTTTGCGACGTAAAACTAAAAACATAATTTTTTGTGTAATGATTTAACTTTTTTTTTATGTTGTTAAGCTTATTGCTCTTAATTGTTTACAAAAAAGAATAATTAAAAAAAAATTCTAATAAATAACAAAGATCGAATGTAAACAATAATGAAACCAGCTTTTAGCACAATTTGCTGATCCAAAATTTCCTTCTCTGTAAACTGTAACAACTTCGTCAAGTGGCACTTCTAATTTTACGACTCAATGACCTTCGACAAACAGCCGAAGTTGTTAATTCTCTCAAATCGCTCTCTCGTTTTCATCCAATTTACGAAAATTGACTACCTTTTGAAAACTCGCTTTTTCAATACCAAATAATGTTTAAATGCAACATTTAAGTATCTATATTAAAAGAGTATAAAATTTCCTTTCTATACAAACTTGAATGACAATTCTATTGTTAGAAATTGCTGAGATATAAACAAACAAACAGCGCGGGCACATTCAACCCCCCCCAGTCGTACAAAATTTCCAAAACGCCCAGTCTGAATAGGGTTAATCGACTATTCACTTTGCGGCAATCGGCAACTTCAGCGCCGTTTACCGTTACAGGTCTCTTCAAACAAACAAGGGTATAACACACGCACATATTTTGCAAGCTGAAACAATTCTCTTGACGTCAGTTGTGGAATACGATAAATTTTTACTTCCAATAAATTGTAGCGCACATGTTACACCTGGGTAACATAACGTGTTGTTTAAGTCTTGCAAGACGCAAGGAGAAGGGAAAGAGATTGCAGTTGTTGCACAACAGTAAGCTCAATAAGTATTGGGTGCTACTTTTTTTTGACAAGGGCAATTACATACGAAAAAGATTCAAGTTTTGTGCCCCACAGTTGTACAATACCTGGTTAATTTGATTTTGTTCATCATTGGCTATCCAGCATAAAAGCTGCGAAACGCAGGTCCGTAATTGGAGTGAATATCTGTTGTAAAAAACAAGTGAAACCATTTCTTGGCAGCCTAGATAACGGCAGTTGCCTGTTTCTAGCAAGAGGGGTGATATTTCTTGCTGCCATGCAAAAGTCTTGAGACATAAAAACCACTGGGTGCATACCTTGGTTCAAACTGGCGGAAATAGATACAACAAAGTCACCACACTTTAACAAAAACGGAAGCGATTTGTCTATAAAAATTTTTCACTTTTGGGGCAAAACAATTAGTTTATTTGGCATAATATGCAAACATGCCCTATACACGACGCAAAGCGTTTTTATTATTAGAAACGGGAAAGTTTTGCAAAGCAAGCATGCGCTCAGGGTCAGGTCTAATTTTCATATTACCAACAATATAACCAAAATATTAAAGAGATTCGACGGAACTTATGGTTTTACGCAGCGATAGTGATCTTATCAACATAAGAAAATGCTTCGTTGAGATTTTCCTTTTCAATAAATTCGCCCATTTTACGTTGAACCTTAGCGACGCGTTTTTACGCTGAACGAAATACCATTTTGTATTAGAAACAGAATCGCTCACGTTGGGGGAATAGTTCACTACGATTACAATTTGTCTTGCAACAGGAGGGTGCGAGTTCGATACTTGATTTATTTGAAAAATTTATTTTTTGTTCTTAGAAAAAGCGCCTGGATCACGTCACTTTTATCCCCATTGTATTTTGAAATCCTTTTTTTTCCCATAAAATTTTAACGTAGAAAAATGTTTAAAATATGAAAATAAAACAGTTTTAATAATTAAATAACTTAGATTAATTCAAATAATGCTTTCATACCAATTTAATTGTTGTGCGAACTTAAATTTTAAAAGCTCTCATAGGTTGATTAAGCACAAAATGACAATCACTGATACCGAATTTTAGACAATTAGCGTGAGAAGAGTTAATTTGTGTATCCAAAACCAAAAGCACGTTATGTTTCTGACAAAACATTAAACTAAAACCTTACAAGTATTACCAGTAGGTTATTATCATTTACAATTATCAGTATTATCACTTACAAAATTAAAAGTATAAAGATTTGATAATGCCACTAAAAAACACTACAATTATTTAAAGCTTTGCAAGAAATGAGTTTCAAGTGTTGTTAAGCCTTTTCTTATAAGCCTACAGGAAATTTTTTTTCGGCAAAATTTTCAAAAAGAAATGGCTTTCAAAAAATGCAATTTTATGCAGGAAAGACTTGGAATTGAATTAAAACTCGAATATATTTAGAATTCTGATAAAATATCCTAGATTTCTATTGGATAATAAATTCTTTTGTAAAAAATTAATATTTTAAGATATTCGCACCCTTAAGCAAGTCGAGCCATGTGCGCTCGACGTCAAAAAGCGTTTTTTTCTGTCGAACGAATATAGGTCACGCGTAGCTATTATGTCAATTTTTTTCTCTCTAACAAAATCGCTTTGACAAAATAAAACAAATGGTGCCAAACGATAATTAAGAATTAGATTGATAAAACGAGTCCAAGGTTACAGTTGAGTGGTCAAGGACGCCGTATTTGTGATTGACACGGTATTGGATCAAAACCCACTCGCGCCATTCTGTTGTGTCTTTGAAAAAAATACTTTATTTATTTTCCCCTGCTCGGCGGTCTTAGCCAGTTGCTGTAAATTTTTGTCGTATCTCTAAAAGAAACGTAAGAAAAAAAATAAAAAGTTTCAACCGGACAGGAATTTCTTGGCATTTTTAAAAGCAGGTGGGGGTAATTGCTTGACAAAGTTGCGCTATATATAACTTTTCCGACCTTTTTCTGCAAGTAAACAAGATAAATATAGAGTTGAAATGAAATAAATTGAAAACTTTAAAACTGTTCACAAAATTCAGTTACTTAAAAAGTTTTTAAGTGGAGTTTTTTAGTTATTTTTCCCATTGCCCATAGATATTATGATAGTAAAAAACATTTATAATCATTAGAAGAGAACGTACTAGTTTATAGACCAATAGTTTAAAAAATAACATACATAACCTGTAATTATATTTTTGACCAAAATACATTTTTACCGAATAATTAGCTGTCCATTATACGCATCACTACAAGCAATCATTAAGCTACAATATTTCTAATTTTTTGCAAAGTTTTAAATTTGGAAAAGAGTAACTTCTCATATTTATTAGCTATCTTCCACCTCTTTCCATTTTTGGAAAACTTTTTTGTTGGCGCTTAAGTCAACAATAAAAAGTAAAACTTATTTGTTCCTATATTAAAGGAAAAGATATTTTAGTTTTTTTATAAATTGATTATTAATACTGTAGATAAAAATAGAGTTTTGTTCTATGTCGGGTAAAAAACAAGTTGTAAAAACAATACACAAGTTCACAAGTTTAATTTTCACTTGAATTTGGTTAATTATTACCAAGATTACCAAATAATTACCAAGGTACAACAAAATCTACAGTTTATATTCTTTGGTAATATGCGGTCACATTTTATCGACCCTCATCGCTATAGTCTACAAATTATTACTTAAAAATTATTTTTTACAAAAATTACATTTGTTTTCGTATAGTAAAGAAAGCTTTCCCACGAAAAAGATTAACACAATTTGTGGCATGAACAGAAATGCCCTCGGCGATTCAGCAAACCCCCTGATTTTGGTCGTCAATTTTGCTATTATGCTATTGATGACTAATCATCGCATCGTCATACATTTACCTGACTTTTTAAAAAAAGACAAAGAAATTTTGTTTGAAAAAATTTTCAAGCAACAAACTTTTTTCGCCACCTAGTAGTGATGTAAAAATTTCTGAGCTTTGTTGCTGTTAACGTTGTTTTACGACAGTAATAAAGCAAATAGGTTACTCCGATTAAGTTTCGAATTACAATAAGAGAATAAAAATATTGAATTACAAATATCACATTATAGTTGGCCTTGGTTGACTATGCAAAAACTATAAGATCGTATTAAAGTCATATTTTATATATCAGGTCATAAAATTAATTTTAGGTATTCATAAATTGGAAAGATTTTTGTCAAATTTTAGATCATTCATTTTAGGTTTTTTGTTATTAAATTTATTTCGATTTTTATGAAAATGGAATTGGTGAAAAAAGCATGCTTGCATGTTGTATGTTAAAGATAATGAGATATTATAGACAACTTCTAGATGAGAGTTGTCTTGAACACTTAATTGTAATATACAGTTGAAATTCATTTTAATCTTAAGTTTATAAATTAAAACACCACAATCCAAATTTTTGAAGAAAACACAATGGGCAAAGTAGTAGAGTCAAAAGCGGTTTAAACAAAAACGTATGTCATCGAATATCTTTCAGAGTTTTTATCCAATTCTCAAAACTAGCTATTTCCACAACTCTGTGCGACCATTGTCAAATGTGACAAACGTTTCCACGTTGAACAACATTGCCAACAACATTGAAAGCATCAGAGAAAAATGTCATCCTCACCAGCTCAGCAGAAAGCAAAGGTTCAACCTTTTTTGCTGGCAAATCAAAAAGATTTTACAATAAATCAGTAACGGCTCCGGCACTCGAGTTAATAATTAACAGTTTATAGTTTTAGCCACCATATATTTTAATTTATTACAAGATTTTAGCCACTATCTTTTGCCTAAAGTAATAATCTACTGTGTAGTAGTAATGTATTTGAACTTGTTGCATCAGTATCAAACACAAGCCCGAGTAGCGAAGTCCTGGAGTTGCTAATGCAACAAATAGTGTAAAAGCAGCCCAGAAACCAATTTATAAACTTTAACAGCAAATATTAAAAAATTAATTTTCTCGACTTCTGGACAACTTTGCTCTTCTAAATCGGCTTGTCGATGCCATGTCAATAAATTGGCAATGCAAGAATTAGAAACTGTGGAAGAATTGTTGGCCAAAAAGAAACTGTTACTGGTGGTGAATGAAGCGGAAGTAATAGATACAAAAATGTTAACGTCTTTGCTGGAATCTTAAAAAAATTTAACGAAACCTACGTAACTCCCGTTCGTATTCGTTAGTTGGTGCTGTGTTTTTTAAACAAATTATTGGCTGTTGCTTTTTCGATGCAATTTTTTAAAGTACTTTTAATTGTTCTATTTTACACCAAAGGCACCCCCGTTATCTTTTCTACAGTTTAGTAGCATTATCTGTCAATATGCAATATTAACGTTTACTTTTGAAGGCTAACAGAGAAGTTAAGTTTTACTTGGAAGAATTGTATAAATTTTAATTAAGACTTGTGGCTTCTACCAAATGCAAGATTGCACTGGTAGAAACGGCACCTGGCGCACGTCGATGACCAGATGCTAGGAATATATCAGGTTATAAAACAGATGGCACTAGAGAGTACCATCTATGGCATTGTGCCTCGCACACGCCGAACCTGTGCTCACTGCCCAACCATGGTTTCGAGTTTTAAACTCTTATCAGGGACAGTCTGCTTACTCAAGCTTTAGTGGCAAACTGGTCATATAGAAGAGATAAATTTTCATTAATTTGATAACAAGACCTTATACTATTTATTATAATTTTCAGATTTAAATTTATGTTGTTGTTTATTCTAAGTTACAAACTTTCTAAGTGACTCCGAGCATTTACCCAATCATGAATAAACCAAAGCAAGATCAGGGAAATGTTTTTAAAGTTTGTTTTGATTGTAGCAACAATAACGTCAACAGCAAACTATCTTCTTGCTTGCTAGCTGCAGAGTGACAACTTCAGCAGTTCTGTTGTTTGCACGATTGTAGATGACTGCATCAAAGAAATGAGCATTGCTTGTAGAAATTTCCTGTTGTTGCTCAGTTATGCAGCAAGCTACATAATAGAGGCAACTACAACGGTTAAAATTATGTATCCAATCTTGTTTTGTATAACTTGCCGCCCATTTGCTGCATAATTGTAGTGACATATTCGCGTACATTTCAAGGCTACGGACAATATGTTTGCATTAATAAAGGCAGCAACAATAAAAAATAAAAACTGCCGTGCTGTATTGGAAGAAGCAGTACTTCGTCAAACGTTAAAACATGTATAAAATAATTAAAAAGTGTAAGTACAAGTTTATAGAAAGCATGGCCACAACACCCTGATCAGTTAATAACCGATTTAATGATTGATTCTGAACAACTACATGTCTGATTATAGTAAGATATCCGGTCTTACGTAATGCAATTCAATTTAGTATTAACGACTTACAAATATTAATAAGAAGAATAGAGTTTGAAAATACTTGTTATTTAATTTGTTATTTACTGTATTCTGAGAGCTATTCTCCAAGAAATAAAATAAACTAAGCTTGTGACTCTGTTTTTGGTCGTGAAGAGGCCGAGTTTTGAAATAAATTAAAGATTTTGCTAAAATTCTAAATTTGCTGTCCAAAATGAAGAACAAAATAGTCAACTAGTTTTGATTTAATTAAAAAACAAATAATGCAAAGTTTTTGTGAATTGATTTATTCTTGTAAACTGTGCAATCGATCTTGTCATAGATCTTCCGATTTTGCTAAAAGCAGATGCCATGCGTTCTTAGTTTTGAGAGATATTTTATTTGCTTTGCTTCGATGTCACGCGCGTCTTCAAACCCGCGCTGTCAACGATTTGCATCATGAAATTTTAAATGTTTTTATCTAACGGCACTAGTTTGTATGCTAGGGTGGGCCGAAAAAATATTTTTTTTTAAATTTCGAAAAATCACCACCACAAATAATTGGTTATTGGGCGAAAATTAAATTAAGAAATAAAAAAATTTAGTGGCCACTGATGGGCCGCCTGCCACTTAATTTTGCTGGCAACGCTGTTTTTACGCTATAATAAAGTCATAAAAATACACCAATTGTTAACATAAAAATGCACCAAGCTTTTACTAACACAAAAATGCAGATACGCGACAAGACATCTTTGATTACAAGACATAAATAATTACTTCGCCTATTTAAACTCTTTAACTCAATAGCAAACACCCATAGAGTGATAGACCAGATCAAAACTGAAATTTGATTCTCGGTCGAAGATCTGACACTTTACGCATCAAAACTTCGAAAAAATATTTTTCTTAGACTTAAACTTAGGTTAATTTGAACGAGTGTCAAACACAACCCTTAAGAAAAAAAATGATCAAAACCGTGATACTGTTGTTCTTTACTCTCTCTATTGGTGAAACATTTTCTTCTCGTCGATTACATTTTCAAATTAATACAAAAGATTCGCTAATTGGTTAGAATAATTCATTTTTGTATATTTATGTTTGAATTTAAATTTTTTAATCCTTTGGTTTTTTATAGCGCTTCAGGTAGTGTTGGAATTCAAACCAAAAGATGTTGTGGCAGATGTAAGAAACGAAAATGAAACTTTGATCACTTTTGAGAGGTAAATGCAGTTTTGTTTTATTGCAATTATATCTAAGCAGTTGGTTTTTTTCATAAATTAAATGATCCGGTTTTGATTCATCCGGTTAGCAGCGTTTCCAGTGCTAATTTTTTGTGTGATAAAAACAACCATTAAATATCTCTACTCAAACAAAGCCAAGTCATCTTCTTCTAGGACAGGGTGGTCCAAGTTTTTCACTCTTGCGGGCCACTTTTCAAAATTGTTCAAGTTTGCGGGCCTCAGCCGGCTAGAAATTGTTCCCAATCATGATGTTCTCTAAAAAAAAGGTCTTCCCTTGGAATCGGTATCCGATTTTCCTAGTTTCGTCCCAAAATTATGGTGTTCTCTAAAAAAAAGTTCTTCCCTTAAAATCGGTCTCAAGCCTAGGCTCTGTCCCGTAAGCTGGCTATGCCTTTTTATAGAAAATTGCCGCTGCTCATGATCGATATAGAGTGAGAAATATCTTCAAAGTTTTAACGAGTAAATTATAAATATTAAATGTATTCCAAAGCTTTGATGCTTTTAATTTATTTCAAATATTCGATAGTTAAACCTACCTACCAGCTAAATTAACGAGTCCCACTTTATGACGTTCTTTAGGGGTGCCCGGTTCGGTCGCTCCGTTCGCACTGTACTAAAGCCATCACTGGGTAGTGCTTTTCCACGCAAGGGCAGTACAGAATTGCTCAAGTAGACTGATCATAGAACTCGTATCCTTTTGCTCGTTAGTCAAAGTGTAATTATATTAAGCTATCCTAGTGAGAGGCTTTATTAATATCTTCATGTTAATTAATACAACAGTTAGGGCGAGGAAAATAATAAAAATCCTTGAAAACAAACATAAGTTTCTGAAATGTAAGTGAAAAACAAAAAAAATTAAAACGAATTAGTTGAATATGTTGTTAATTGGCAAGTGGCAATAACACAGTAGGCTCATTACAATAAATAAAAATTGTTGCAAGAATATCTCAGTTTGATAGCAATCTAATTTACGAGCAGAAAGACGTGAGTTTGATATGCAGTCTATCTGAGTGACTGTTTTGTTCTTATAAACGGCACTTCATAACAAATCCTTAATGTGGTCACGCTACTTACAATAATGGTGATTTCTCATAAAACAAAAAACAGCTTTTAGGCCAATAAAGACATACGAAGACGACGACAATAAACAATTACAACAAAGACTTGCCTCGCAAACAAATATTTTCAGTCTGCATAATTCAATTTCAGCTTAATTTATTCGCTTCGGAAATTTTTATTCACAGATTTTATCAAAACCAAAGCAAACCAATCATTTAGTTTAAGACACAAATTATAAAAAGGAACCCCAGAGGAAATCTATAAAAAAAATCCAGCAACAATTTAATGACATTCTTAGTCGGCTGATAATTAAGACGATTATATTCTTTGTTAAAAATGCTAAGAAATACTCAGTTTTGCAATTTGAGTTAAAACCGACATGCAACATAGTGAATAAAGTTTGATTCTCAATTTAACTCACAGAAATTAAAAACTTTCTTTCACCTTTAAATAAATAAGTTGAAACTGTGGCATCCGTGCAAGAGATTCGTACCAGGAACGAATATTATTGAAAGTTGTTTGATTGTTTTCGAGCGACGTCTGCCAATCGTTTGATCCTGGCGAAGTAAAAGCTTTTTAAGCAGAGTCAAACTCAAAAACAATAAAACGAAACATACTTTTCAATTCAGCCCATACAGCAATATCTGCATAAGTCAATTTATCCTGAACCAGAAAATTTTGTGAGTTTAATGCAGAGTCGAGTTCTTGCATTGATGAATTAAATTTATTGGGATTTGATAAAACATTGATTGCAAATCTAACCCAGTGATCGATATTTTTCACTTGTTCGTGATTATTTTCAAACAGGTTAAAACAGGTTAACACTTTACGGCGGTGTCGTTTTCGACACCGACGCTTTTTTAATGTTTGTTCAGACAGTTCTGAAAGCAGCGAATCTAGTGATTCTGATTCTAATACTGCCGATACTCACACAGGAACAACAACTGCTGGTGGTTCAACTCTGTTGGGAAGGGATAAGACGGTATGGAAAAGTAGTGCAACTTTAGTTGCTGGAAGAACGCCTGCTCACAATGTATTTACGGGTGCAAGTGGCGTACCTAGACAAGTTTCGCAATCCATTACTACTCCATATGACGCTTGGAAGCACTTCATACCTGAAAGTATTCTTCGCTCGATTGTCAAACACACTGCTGAAGAAGCTCACCGAAGAGGAGATACGAACTTTTCCCTAAGCCTAAGTGATTTAGAGGCTTTTATTGCTCTCCAGTACGCAAGAGGTCTTTACGGAAAAAATCATCCAGTATCATTTTTGTACAACAAGGAGTATGGAATTCCCATTTTTTCAAAAACTATGCCGCGAGACAGATTTCTAAATATTTTGAAGTATCTGAGATTTGGCGACAAGCCCAACAGGAAAAGGTCTGGTCCTGATGCAGATAAATTCGCACCAATACGTGAAGTATTTGAAACGTTTTCGTCCATGTGTCGAACAAAATACAATTGCAACTTTTCTCTAACTATTGATGAACAACTAATACTTGTGAAGTCTCGCGGCCCCTTTATCACATTCATGCCAAACAAACCTGATAAGTACGGAATTAAATTTTGGGTATTGGAAGACGTTGAAACAAAGTATGTTGCGAACATTGTACCATATTTAGGTGCTCAAGAACGACAAGAACGAGGAGGAACTCCTTTGGCTGAATCCGTACTGGTAAAGCTCACAGAAAAAGTAAAAGGAAAAGGTTACAATATAACCTGTGATAACTTTTTTACATCATTATCAGCAGCTGAAAAACTTGCACGTAACAAGATCTCGATTGTTGATACAATAAGAAAAAATCGTCGTGAGTTGTCACCACAGATGACACAACCAATGCCAAGCAATCTCTATCATAGTCGCTTTATGTGGCACGATAAAAGCAATGCTTTGTTCGTCAACTATCAAGCAAAACTCAAGAAATCCGTATGTCTATTGTCAACAATGCATTCCGCGCCAGATGTGGATACTGGATCTCCAAAACGAAAGCCATGCGTTATACTGTTCTACAACCAAAATTAAGTTGGGGTTTACTGCTTTGACCAAATGACCCGGCTCTATACAACGCGGTCTGCATCCAGACGATGGCCTCTTGCTGTTTGGGGAAATATACTTGATATTGCTGCAATAAATGCGAAAGTATCGTTCGTAAAATCCGGTGGAAAACATATCAGCCGACGACAATTTATCTTTCAATTGATAAAAAAACTTATGTAATGAACCAGAACCGACAGTTTCATTTTCTGATGCTATTCCTGCTGCATACCCTACTCGCAAACGAAGGAAGTGCCATGGTAAAAGCTGCAACAATGCAACCACTTGTTTGTGTTTGAGCTGCACAAAACCAACATGTGGAACATGCTCTGTTGGTAATTCGAAAGTAACATTTGTTAAATGCAAGTTTTGCTCTTCTTGATTTTTTCAATCTTTACATTTGCAATTCTCTGGAATAAATAATTTTTATCATGACAAAAAAGTTTACAGTATTATTACTTGCTGTCTTATTACGCAGTGCACTGGAATCGAACTCCTAAGTATTAATTACAATAGATTTTTTGAGCGGTATTGAAAAGTGAAAGCATCTCAGACTTAATTTTAAGAAATATGTGCAAATGAGGAAATGAATGTTAAGGTTTTGCAGAATAATATGCTACATGCTCACATCGGTGTCGGAAACGACACCTCCGCAAAAAGCAGGTGCATAAAAATTTCCGTAATTCTAGTGTTAACACTGGTATGGAAGACAACCAACGAGTCACATGATAAGCTACTTGAAGATCACCTCGAAATATTTCTCTAAAAAAGCAAAAATAAAATTACGTTTAATGCAAAACTAATAAAATATATAGATCAATTTGATCAAATAAATTGTTGTAGTCTACTTCCTAGGATGAAGATGACTTGGCTTTGTTTGAATGGAGATATTTAATGGTTGTTTTACATACAAAATCAGCACTGAAGTCGGCGCTTACGAGATGAATTAAAATTGAATTGTTTGATTTATGAAAAAATGAACTGCTTAGATATAATTGTAATAAAGCTCCGGGGTCTTAGTCTGCTTAGGCCGCACCTCATTACCGGGACTTACCCGACAAGCGTTAAGCGTCGCCCTTACTCTCTTAGAGCTTGACGAGCGAAAGAAGAATTTTATAGTAAACATGAGGATTTAGATAATTACTTAGAAATCCAAGCCGCTTAAAATACGAGAAACACCAGCTCGAGAGTTTCGCTCTTGTTACAGGTCGTCAGTGTGGCTTATTTCACTGCAAATCGAACCGACTACATGTGGTCCTTCACGCAGGAGACAACATCACTAAACCACACAAGCCGGACAACAACTAGACTCTAAGCCAGTGGTTCTCAATCTTTTTTGGCTATTGGCACCCTGTAACCACCAAAAAAGTTTTGCGGCACCCGGTTGAAGTTTAAGAGCTTCCGATTCTAATAAAATCAATTTTAAGAGTAAAGTTTGTATCAAAACACTACATTGAAACAGTTTTGATTAATAACAGCTAAACAGAACACTAAAAATGTCATAAAAATGATTTAATTGATTTTAAAAGTCAGTGCAAAATTTGTGCTTGATTTTTAGCGCAAATTCTTTCAATGTTGGGGCGCACATTCGATAATGCTACTCGCATTTCTTCCTCCACAACAAGTAGCCTTGATCTTTTTCTTGTTTTTAGGTTTGTTAAAACGGAAAATGCGGTTTCGCATAGGTACGTTGTATAAAAATTGAAGTAAAATAACCAATGCCTTTTCTCCAATGTTAGGGTATTCATATTGAATTTTAATCCAAAATTCATCCAGAGGCATCTCCCTGTGCAACAGCTTAATGTTACCGTCGTTACGTATGTCAATAAGCGCTTCTTCTTCTTTCAGATTCAAAATACACTGGGTATCCAGGGGAAAAAATAGATTTCTTACCCATTTATAGTTTTCAGTGGACACTGTTGGAAAATATTTCTCAATTTTGTCTTGCAAAGACTTGAGATGTTTAATAACCGATGAAACCATTTCTTTGTTATTCGTTTTCGAAAAATGAAAAAACATGTCAGAGTTTCCTTCCTGTATTCGTAACGACCACAGTTTCAATTTTTCTTATAGAGCTCTCATTTTGTCTGCTGAAGATAAGAGATTTTCATTCTTGCCTTGCATATTAGAATTTGTCTTATTTAAGTGGTCAAAGATGTCTCCAAATATGCTAATTTGGACTTCCAGCTGTCATCGCAAAGCAAATTACAAAATTCTCTTTGTCTTTCAAGACTAAAAAAAGCTAACATCCCCTCTTTCAGCTCATATACTTGTGACAATGCTCTTTCACGTGAAAGCCATCTTGCCTCGGTGTGTAACAGAAGATTTTCATAATTTGCTGCCATTTCTTTACAGAGCTTTGTAAATAATCGTGATTTAAGTGGTCTAGCTTTGATGTAGTTTGCCATTTCTATAACTTCTTTCAACACTTGCGTTAAGTCCGAGTTCAATGTTTTTCCAATAAACACTTCACGATGAAGAAAACAGTGAGTGGTTATGATTTCACTATTAACTTTTTTTTCAAGTGACACAAATCCTTTGATTGACCCAATCATAGATGGAACTCCATCCGTACACAGTCCTACACATTCTTTCCATGTTAATTCATTTTCTTCCAAATACTTACTAAGAGTATCAAAAATATCTTGACCAGTCGTTCTATCTTTAAGTTTTTTACAACAGAAAAATTGGTCAGATATCTTTCCATCAATGACAAATCGGATAAAAGCTATTAATTGACCTTTTCCACTGATGTCAGTTGATTCGTCAACTTGCATCGTAAATATTTTGCTTTGCTTTACAGAAGAAATAGCAGTATCTTGCATATCCGCTGACATATCACAAATATTATTTTTCTGCTTCCATGTGAGGCTTTGAATTTTTAGCTATTATTTCTGCTACCAAATAGCTGGCATATTGACTTTTCGTAGAAACTTGAAAAGTTTTGGTAAATGTCACACTTTGTTGCTTTCGTTTTTCCAAAGGTCTTTTGAAATAGCTTGCCGGTTTGTCAGAAAGATTTCCGTGCTTTTTTGAAAAGTGTCTACTCAATTTACTTGGCACCATAGCCTTATCTGACAATTTTTTATCACAGATAAGACATTCTGGTAGGGGTTGTTCTTTGTCGCCGCACCAAGTAAAGCCAAAATTCAAATAACTATTGCAATATAGCCGGTGTTTTTTCTTTTTTTCTAATGTACCGGTACCTTTACCTGTACTTTCTGTTTTAGCAAATGAAACTGAAACCTTACCAGTACTTTTACTTTCAGCAACTGCAAATGCGCTTTGATTAATGCATAACTTTCTTTTCCTCGTGATAAATTTCTCCATTGTAGTAATGCAAAAAAAACCTTAAACATTTCGTTTTGTTTCTTTCTCTATCAAACTATTCATTTTCTTCTCAGTCAGCAAATTAATCTTTCTTGAATGAACTTATCTGATACAAGCGGGAGTATGAAACGTCATAATGAGGCTTCATTGTTGTTTAAAATTTAAAAAGAACAGTATGATTTTAAACAGTAATTGACTGAACTGAAAAGTTGGTATGGCGTCATCGTCAATGTAAAGCAATTATTCGGAGCCGTCTCAAATTTTCACCTAAGCATGAATTTGAAGGTCACTTTTCTATCAAAATGAATTGAAGTTTATACCTTAAAATAACATCACAGCATTCAACCTTTTTCCTAGACAAATAAATAATGTGCAATAGCTCTCGGCACCCCACTGAATCGCAAATGGCACCCTAGGGTTGAGAAACACTGGTTGAAAACATTCACCGGTTGAGAAACACTGCTCTAAGCCAATGTTTTTCAAACTGTGTGCCGCGGCACACTACTGTGCCGTGAGTGTGCCGCGAAAGATTTTGGTAAAAAATTATTTAGGGTTGTCGAATTTTGATGTTTTTGTATGTGAAATAAGTGAGATTTGGAGTGAAGATGGTTTTTCTTTTTTAGAAAAAACCAATTTTGGGAAGAAAATTGACAAGAAAGAGCGCGAATTTAGGTGAAGATTTTTTTTTTGTTTAGAGCAGGGTGGTCCAAACCGCGAAGTGAAGACCTTTTTTTAGAGATGACCTGATTTTGGAAACGAAAATTAATAGAAATGGTCTAAAAGTCCCGCGATTTTTCGTGGGTTTCAAAAATGTGCCGCAAACGGAAAAAGGTTGAAAAACACTGGTATATGCCATAGTTCAATAAATTGTTTTGTCACTAAATTATTTATTTCTTGTGCTCGTTTTTCGAGTTCTTTGCAAGAATAGTGTTTTAGCCTAGTTAGTTGAAAAGCAATTTGGCTGAGGTCCGAGTGTGCCGCGTTTGAAATTTATGTTGTCAAGTGTGCCTTGAGCAAAAAAAGTTTAAAAACCACTGCTCTAAGCAGCTCAGAATAACATTTGAATAACTTCTGAATAAACCGAAAAACAACTCGACTCTAAGCAGCTCAGAAGTTATTCTGAAACTTATTTTTATTCTAAATTAAGTTATTATTATTCTGAACTTTTTATTCTGAACTCTAAGCAGCTCAGAATAACTTCGGAGCTGCTTAGAGTCGAATTGTTTTCCGGCTTGTTTGGCCTAGTGGTGTTGTCTTCTGTGTGAAGATGTAGTCGTGACTTTATATACTATAAATGTCATGTAACCCAGCCAACAATGCTGTGCAGGCCCATGCGGGCCCTGCCAGGGCTTCCCGTACGGGACCCATACCGATTTGGCCGCGGGCGCTGCAGTGGCCCCGCATGGGCTAACCTCATGGGTTTAATTTGGTTTTCAGTTTTAAGCCGTAATCAAAAATTAAAACATGCCAATAAGCTAACCTTTATAATTATATTAAAAAAGGAACAATCTGCATAAATAGTTTGAACCACATGAAACTCGTGCGGTAAGCCCATGCGCGGCCACTGCAGCGCCCGCGGCCAAATTGGTACGGGTCCAGTACGGGCAGCCCTTGCAGGGTCACATGGGCTCTACATAGCATTGTTGGCTGCGAAAATGATGATTGTGATGTGGACAAGAGAGAATTAACGTCAGTGGTAAAGCAAACAAATCTGGATTACGAATGAAAAAAAACAATTTTTCCAAAATAAGCAAAGATCCGGATTAAATAATCCGAAGCATTTTATCAAAAATTATGTAGGAAATCATTTGTACATTCAGCTTTATCCGAGTTAAGCAAAATTTCTTATATTTAACCGAATCCGGATTAACCGAGTTCTACTTTGTATACTTTTCCGGCGGGCGACTTTGGCGGACAAACAAAGCAAAATTGAAATAAATAAAACAGATTTAAGCTGAATCTCGATATCCCGAAATACAGAACCAGACACAAAGCAAATTACCAAATACAAAGAGTGATTGTTATAACAATCAAATTGCATGCAATTAAGCTTGATTTCGTGATATTTTAAAACAGGGGTTCTCGATCTTTTTAAAACCGTGGCCCAAAAACTTGAAACGCATTTATTGTGGCTCAATGCGTCTAGTCTGCACTTTTATTCCCCACCCAATTTTATCAAATCGTTTCAAATTATAGGTGGAAACCAAAAAAAAATTGCGACTTTCATTCCACACACAATTTCACCAACTTGTTCCTTGGCTACAAAAACCAGCTCCGAACATATAATTTCAAGACTTTTTTACACTATCTCTTTGCTGATCACTATAAAAACTTGCTCTTGCCCACCAGTAGGCCATGGCCCACCAATTGAGAACCTGTAATTTAGATAGTTTGTGTCTCATGTTGTACTTATAACTTAGCTTTAAGGCCCGTTTCAACTAGGAGCGTGAAATGGAGCATGCTTTGCTTGTTTTATTGATTTTTTTTACTTCTTTTCACGCTGAAGCGCTAAGCGAAGCAAAAGAAATAAATAATAGAAACAAAAAAATACTCCATTTTACGCTTGCAGTAGAAACGAACCCTTAGCGTGCGAACTGACAGAAGTGCAGAAAAAATCTTTGATTAAATCGTTCTCAAAATTTTTGGATATTAATATAACTAGATTTGAAATATTGATAACTGAAATTTGTTTTAATTTCGCGTTTTTTCTTTTATTGTCTCTTTGTTTGAAATTGTATTTCGCTTACATCCAATTTTCCTGCTAAGATGCGCAATATGCACAACGCGCAGTGCCACGGTCCATTTGCGCAATAAAATCTTGGTTTTGCGCACTAGAAAAAGTTCAATTTTATTACTGATATAGAGATCACTATTTTTAGGGACAAAAATCAAAAAATCTGAGTCAGATTCAAAATGAAGACGTTTTTTTATTGCTCTGTTTTAACTATTCATGCTCGCTAATAAAGTACTTGCGCAGTATACAGTTTTTTAGAAGGAACACTAATTGCACCTCTTCTTTCTGGACTCCGTATTTTTTAAGATTAAAATCACTTTGTCGTATTTCTATCTTGCGATTCGTAAATTAGTATTGAGTGATTTTTTTCCAAAGCGCTGTAATAAAAAAATATGCAGCAAGTTGATTCGACGTCGGTAACTTTTCCGCGTAGCTTGAAACAGCGATTGTAATCGATCGAGACGAAAAAATAAGCGACACTCGAAATTAAATATACACTTTAACTCGGATAGCGAAAATTTAATTCAGCACTTAACGGGTTAACAACCTTCGAAATTTGACAAAATTTTTTTATTTTTAAAATTCTTTTTTAACCGTATCCCTAAATCTTCCACTGCAGATCAACTTGATATCGCATTATTCATTTCGGATAAAATATAAGCGCTCTACCAAAATTCACTTATCTTATTATATGATTACTGTGTTAAATGAATTGATAAAACCCAGTATGGTCAATTTAAAACTACAAAACATCTTTATTAAATTCGAATTAACATTTTATAAAAGCCTAAAATCTGATGCATCGGCTGTTGTTTTCATTATTTTCCTTACGTTGCTGTATGCTTATTCGTTTAATGATTAAAATTGCGCCATTTGGTTTTCGATGTACTTTTTCATTTAGATCTTTTTTTTTTTTTGAATTTCCAGGCCCCGTTTATTTGTTTTCTGTCATCGATGACGTTATAAAGTGCATGTAAACTCGATGACCTCACAATTTTTTTACAACTTTTCTGTCGTTAATTTTATTAAATTTTATTCTGAATTAATGTGCCTAAGCCTGATTTTTTGTTTTTGTGACAAAATAAACCGAAACTGATTTTTACCCATTACCTATTTTTTCTACTTTATGGCTCTACAAAACCTCAAAAACTTTCTGTGTGTTATGTATAAAGACCTAATACAAAAAAGCAATTTTTATCATTTTAACTTTTAATTCCTTTTAGTGTACCTATGATTGATTTTTTGGTGGTTTTATTTCATTACGTCTATTCAAATTATAAAGAAAACTTTTTTTTAGCTTAAAACTGATTATTTTATAAGTACTTCCGGAGAATAGTGAAGCGACCCAAAATAGAGCGTCGCATATATGTTACCCTTTTAATTTTTCTGGTAAATGGGTAGTAAAATATCCGGCCACATAAATTTAAATTGAAATGTCTTAAAGCCTATTAAATAAATAAAAAAAAATTTTCAAAACTTTTCCCAATGGTCCTTGTTTAAAAAAAGGCTGATTCAACTTACAACTCCTCACGGAACACTTGTAAATTTTTTTCGGCGCACCTGTTGAAAACCACCGTCTCCAAAAATAACCATGAGTATAAGCGTAGGTTGTATTTAATCAATGAAATCTGATTAAAGCAATTTCAACATAACATAAATTTTAAGCTATAGTAGTCCAGTTCAAGTAGACATTATTCTATAAACAGAAAATGTTTCTCCTAAAGCTTTGAATCATTAGAATTATAAGTAAAAAACACTTTGATATACTGTATAAATGTACTAAAACATAAGAACTTGTACTTACCTCTTTGAGAAAATCAAAGTTTCATTACCCCTCGATATCTCTACTTTTAGATATTTTGGTTTGAATTCAAACACTATCTGAAGCGCTATAAAAAAAAAGCGCAAGATTATTAAATTAAACCCAAACAATGAATTTTTTAAACTAAAATTTTTATCATTCTTACCAAATAGCGATTAGTTTGGGTTTATTTAAATATGAAATTGATTACCAAAACATCCACGAAAATCTGCAATACAAAGAGAGAGAGAGAAATATGTTTATTTGCATCAAAACCTTTTCAAAAACAAACACAATGATTTTTACATATTGAAATTTAAACAAATTTATTTATAATAATAGGCAATCTATATTAAACCAAAATGCACTATTAAGATATGATGCAGGGGTAGGAAGGGACAAAAATTCATTTAATCACTACCTCCAGCTTATTTGAAAGTTTCACAATACGCAATTTAATATATTAGTTAAATAAGCTTTTGGAAAGTAAAATTGATTATTAAGCATAGAAAAGATTAACACAAGACATATTACATCATAAATATAAATTTATTTTACAGACACGATGAGAAAAAACAAAAGCACAATAAACAAATGCCAAATACTGTAGATACAATTAAACGACAAAAGAGATCTCGACATAGATTAGATATGAAATAAAGGAAAATAACATAAAAAAACAGCACGACGATGAAAAACAAAAACAAAAAGCAAACAAACAACAAAAGCACAAAAAACAAAGGCCGATAAAATTAAATTAAACAATAGAATAGATCTCAGTATAAATTATATTAAAGGCAAATAGCATAAAACAAACAACATAACAGATTTCAGCAAGTGATTGAGTATTAAGAGAATGTTAAAAAAACAATGCAAAACATAATATTTCTTAATGTTAAAGCTTAAAACATTGAATTAGTTTCACAGCATAGCTAATTTATCTTGTATTAATACTATAAAAATTACAATTAAATATGGGTAAAATTTGGATGTTGTTTAAATTTCATAGGTATTTAGCAGGTGTTTTTACTAATTTATTAAAGGATTTAATTCTTTTTCCGGTTCTTATATTGATTGGCAGTTTGTTCCAGATTTTCTTACAATTTACTGTAATAATATTTGATGATTTACTAGCAAAAAATGTGAAATAACAATGTTCTTATTATTTGATTGCCGTATGTTATAAGTATGAATTTCATTTACTAGTGGGATCTTATTTTTAAAGTCACTGTCATTGTATAATTGAAACATGAATTATTGCAGAATATTGGTACAATTCATTTACTTTTAATAATTTAGAAAATGCATACAACTTATTTAATCTTGTTCTGTATGGTTGCATGGTAATTTATTGTATGGCTCTATTTTGCATTTTATTAAAATTCTTTAATGCTGATTGATTTGCTTTCCCCCATAGAACTATGTAAAGTTCTGTACAATATAATTCTGTAGAATATGTACAATACTGTTCAATATAGAAAGCAAACAATATATACATCGCCGTTTTGACCATTTTTTTCTCAAATGTTGTCTCCAACTTTCGTTCAAGTTAATAATTTCAAATATGAAACCGAGAAAATAACTTCAAAATTAGGAAAAATAAAGAAATTAACTTTCTCAATTTTTTACACAACTGTAAACATAGTATTTTTATTTTTCTTGTTAGCGCCAGAAAACGGAATGCCAAAACAGATAAAGCAATTTAAATGATTCAATGTAGACTTGCAAAAGTAGCTAGTGGTACAAATTTAAAGAATTTAACTTGGTTTTTGATTTCAAAACATTTTTTTAGTTAATGAAATTCATCCGGGTTAACGTCTGATTGCTCGCAAACTCGCAGTTCAATTCATGTATTGTTTAGAATTGCTTTCCGTGGTACACTCAGTGGCTCTGCTGAGCTGTATCGTCCATACCAAATATTTTGAAGACATAAAAATATTTTTTTTGATTTAATTTTTGTTTGATTTGCAGTGCTTTCTTAATTAAATTTGGAAAAAGCAATTTAGTGTTTTTTATTTTTCTCAAAGTTACTTAAAAATAGAATTAAACTTAGGAAAAAAAATTCAAAAATTCAAGAAATTTATTATTAAAACCTGTAAATGATAGCTTGTGCGCAATCGGCCGTCAAAAATATTTTTTAAAGTTGGTTAATAACCTTCGAAATTTGACAAAATTTTTTATTTTTAAAATTCTTTTTTAACCGTACCCCTAAATGTTCCACTGGAGATCAATTTTATATCGCATTATTCATTTCGGACAAAATATAAGCGCTCTACCAAAATTCACTTATCTTATTATATGAATATTGTATTAAATGAATTGATAAAACCCAATGTGGTAAATTTAAAACTACAAAACATCTTTATTGAATTAGAATTAACATTTTATAAAAGCCTAAAATCTGATGCATCGGCTGTTGTTTTCATTATTTTCCTTACGTTGCTGTATGCTTATTCGTTTAATGATTAGTTCGATTGCCGGACCGATTAAACCACAAACAATGTTGTCGTTAACCAACGACCGTCGCGACATTACCGTCCACGTGAGCAGCTTTCGCCGCGTTGCGAATGCGTTTGCAATAAATTTTTAACTGAACAAAAAATGAAAAGTAGAAAAACAAGAATCAAGTCGAATTCTTTGGATTGGTCACGAGAAGAATAAAAGCTTCGATTCTCGATTATGCCCTTATTTGGGCGTTAGTTTGTTTTAATATATTGTAATACGTAATGGAGGATACAATTTAGTTTTCATTTACTAATTTTCGCTCACATATATTCGTATTTAGGAAAATACTCCAAAAATGTTCTTAAGTCTTTTTTGATTTACTTGTTTATTGTGGTGATACAGCAAACCGTTTGAAATACATAAGTACTTAATCTTAAAGCAACATCTCTGTAGTGTAAAAATGTTGTCACAATTTATCAATTAGTACAATTATAGTGCTCTGACATTGCAAGATTATAGGCTTTATTATAACTACAGAATACATCTGTCTCGTTGCCCCTCAAAGGAAGAGATAGTATGTACTCTGTAGTAATCACGGCTGCAAACCAGAACTCGAATAACTCGAAAAATTTGGTATTTTTGCCGAAATCGAACTTGAATTTAAACACGAAAAAATTTGGTCAAGTTCCAGTTTATTATTACATTTATTATTACGCTTAACCCTAATTTACCTAAGGGGAGTCCTCAAAGGACCCCCCCTTATATAAAAACGTTATAACTCGTAAAGTTCGAATGATAAAAATCTAAAGTTTTATGAATTTTCTTAAAATATATTCCTGAATATTTTGGTATTATACTTGAGCGAATCTGATGGGTAGTTTTAGTGTAGAGGCTATTTTTTTGACTTACCTCATGATTTTTGTGTACAAAAAGTGTACAAAAACCATGAGGTAAGTCAAAAATGTTTTGAACATCTTGCTGTGTTTGTCAAGATTACTGCGTCCCATAGCAGTTATTTGTTTTTGAAGCAGACCGTGACTAATCCGATTATGTCGCAAAACAAAGCAATCAACGAAAATTTGAAGACCTTCAACTTTATGCAAAAAAGAAGAGACTAGTAATAAATATATTAAAAGTAAAGACATTTGACTAAACTAAAATAAATTTTTTCCAACATATCAAAAAATCAAATGCGCAGCTGCTGTCGGTTAGGAGTATTGGACATGTAAACTTAGGGTCTTCCGAGGACTCCCCTTTAGTTAGTCAACAGAAAAAACATCCTAGGTAAATAAGGGTAAAGCGGAAAGAAGCAATAAAAAAAATAATGCTGCAAACGCTTGTAATGGAAACAATCCTTTACAGTGTTTCGTTTGGTCAGCTGTGTTTTTTCGTGGTTTTATGATCTAGTTCAGGGTTTCTCAAATGAGGCTTTTCCCCCTTCTCAAGGGGCCACGAGGCATTCTGCGAGAAACCACGAGCAGAAGTCTTCGCTGAAGACCTTTTTTTAGTCTTTATTAATTTTTTGTAACAACATTTCTATTATAATTAGCATATTTTATTCTAAATAACATATATTTTATATAATTAGCAGGGGTTCAGAAGTGTTGAGAGGTTTTGAAAACGGAGCCACGAACCATGAATGGTTGAGAACCAGTGGTCTAGCTATTTTTCGCTAAAATGGCTTTAAATACGTATGTAAATTTTACCGAGTTGTATTAATTTTGTCACGTCATAGAGTAAAGGGATTACTTTTTTTATGTTTAAAATCAGCACTTTCATTTACATCTTTCTGCATGTAAATAGTTATAAGTCCGTGGTGCAATTTTATAGACCATCTATTTGATATAATGGGTGCTTAACAAGGTGATTATATGCTTAACAAGGTAACATGGTTTTCTGGATAGACACTAGAATAGATAATGATAATTACCTGCACTTGTTTGGCACAATAGTTGCTTGCAAAGGTAATTGCATAATTGTCTCGGTAGTTTTAAACTTGTAGACTACATGGCATAAATCATAATTAGCTTGGTTTTTTTCTCTTGTTCCTATTTCGTATGTACTGTGGTGTCTATTTTTGTATTCGTTCTTTGTTTGACCGGAACCTATCAAGTTTCTATGTAAATTCAAATGTCTAATTTTATTATTATACTCGTATATATTTTAATATATTTCTTAGCTCTTTACTTTTTTCATTTTTTTAATAATTGACAGCCAGTAAATTTATTGCTTAATTATTGACTTATTTAGAAAAAAAAGGACCTTATTTATTGACTCATTTAGAAAAAAGAAATTTGTTAATTAAATATAGCTATCATAAAACGCTGTGGCTGCCCCTGATTGAAGGAAAAGGTCAAAAGAAGAAGAAGAAATGTAGCTGTCATGAACACGCCTGATCGGGTTTTGATAATTATTTTCAGCATGTGTGCTGTACAAATTTGTTATTAATGAACTTGCAAAAAATAGATTTGAAGTTTGCTGTTTGTAATTTCCGTGCACTTCTAAGGTTGATGATCATGATGGCGCAACATTTTGCTGAACTTGAATTCGATGGGAAATTACCAAAATTGAATTTCAACTGATAAAGTTGAAAATGAAGAACTCAAACTCAGATTCGCCGATTTTTTTGTAAACTCGAACTTGAACTCGATTAAAAACGCATCAAGTTTGCAGTCAGTAGTTAACAGACTTTTCTGGATCGCTTATCAAGAATTTTAACTATCCACTGGTTTTATTTGTTAGGGATTAAGAAATAAGGCATTTCAGCTAATTCGTGAATTTTTATTTTTGTAGCAAAGTAACTATTTCAATTTTACCATTTATTTAATATTGTTAAATTTTGTTGAACTCATAAATTTTTAATATCGTCACGCACGTTAATGTGGTGCATTATTTCTCTAAATTAAAAGATTTTGACATTAAATTTCTCCTTATCGCATTTTATGCTTGTCAAAAAGTGTCTAATCATAAACATTGAGTTAAACTTGCTAAACTGCAAATTTACTTGCTTTTCCTGTTTTTTTTCAAACTATTTGCTCTAAAAAAAGATAAATAACTGATGTTTTCTAAAATTAAATGAAAAAACCACATCTCCAATAGTTTTTAAGTTTAAAGCTATGAATTATAAACTTTGGTGAGCTTCTGTAGCTCATGTGTGGGAATAAATAATACGAGAAAGTTGAGGTTAGTAGACTTAAATGTAGTTACAGTATGTATTTAATATTAAGATAGGAAAAAGTTATGCTTTTGACTTGAGAAACTTAAAGTACTACGCTTGCCTTAAAATGTTAGTCACAGTAAGCGTGTGCGAAGTATATTTTTAAATTGAAGACTAATTGGAAAAATACTTTTTGCAAAATTTCGGGGCATCCAAACCTTGCTTGATTTTTGTACTGTACTCATAATGATAAACTTACTCATTTTTCCCTTCTTCACATTTATCTTTAAAATATTTGGACAATAAGAATGTTCAAAGTTTGACAATTTACTTAGGAAATTCTGACGCCTTTGTTTTTTTCTAAAAAAGTCAAAATCTATTTAGATAGCCTAGCCTCTTTGCATGATAGTGATTTCTGAGATTTTATTATATCTCGCTGAAAGCAATAGATAAATCGGAGCAAAAAGGCAAGAATTTTTCACGAAAGCCAAAAATTTTTTTAAATGTTTCAAGAATTAATTTTTTAAAACACATTCTTTCAAAGTGAAAAAAATTCTAAAAATAACACACACCAAAAAATAGCCGTTTACATTGTCACGTTATTTCAATTGGTTTTCGTTGACAAAGCCGGTAATTTACCTAAAATTTTTTTTCTACAGTAAATAGCAATTTTTAATTACGGAAGTTTTTCTACTAGTTTTTATTCGATTATCATTCGGCTTAATCTATTATTAAAGATTATAATGAATTAAGTTTGATCGTGAAATACATTACTTTTGGACTCTGCTGTATTTTGCCACAATTCAATTTGGATAATTTATCTAATTTGAAAACTTATTCCAACTGGCACAAGTGTTTAAACGAATGCTGGTGTTTTTAACGTATTTAATTGCGTCTACTTCGTCAAACAAGTAAAAATCCATTTTCGATAAATTTGCTTGTGTCAACAAAGTAAAATAGCGCAATAAATAAAACAAAAAAGAAGAAACTTATTAGAACATATGAAAAGTTGTTTTTTTCTTCTTAGCTTCCGAAGCCGGTTGTCCAGTCAATCTTCCGATGGACGGGGAGGATTTTCGAGCTCAACATGAAGGGATCAAGATTGTTTTTACAACCCCTTAAAAGGCCGGCATATCCTCAAAATCTTTTTGACATACAAACACGTCCTTGCGCAATTGTTTTTGGCAACTAAAAACTTTGTACATTAGCTTGAACTAATTTTTTATAGAGTTTTCGGTTTACAAAGTTTTAGCGACTTTCGCTTATAATTAAAAAATTTTGGATTTTCTTACTTTTTCAATGTTTACATTTGTCATTATTTACATCATTTAATCACGCATAGAATTTTCAATTAAAATCTTCTGACAATCACAAAAAATAACATAACAAGTAGTCAAGCCAGAAGAACTTGGTTGTTAAGATTTTTTCAAATACATTTTTTTGTTTTATTTAAGCAGAAGTCCATAAGTTATTTTTATGGTTATAGGACGCCTCCTTTTTTGAAATTATATAATATGCTTTAATTAGATTTTTATTTATTTAGTTTGATTCAAAAAAAGTAAGCTTTCAAGTAGAATTGCTTGAAATGCAGTTTATCAATTTAATAAACCTTAAGTTTTAAGTTTATAACTCTTACAAAATTTAATGCTTTTGAAAGGTGTTAAAAATGCAGGTTGGTAATTACGATTATAAAGAGTCGATTTGACTTTTCGCAAGCAAGTTAATTGAAAATAAAATTATTTCTGTTTGTTCCGGTTTTTCGGGTTACAAATATTTTGTAATTATTTATCAACTTTTTAATTTTTATTAACATTTTTGTAATTAAACTTAAATAAATTTGCTTACATGCTCTGCATCCTTTTCTGCAATATTCTTTGAAGTTTTTGCAGATTTTTCGCATTTTGTTGGTTTTATTTACTCTTCCTACTGCTGTGATTTCGCCAGCATACTTAAAATAAAAAAATTTTGTTGAGAAGTCAGCTATCAAAGTTGCTTAAATAAAAGTAAAAAAGATTTTACCATAATAGTTCATGGTAAATATTAATTTAAAAAACGCTTTTTAAAGAAGCCAATAATTTTTGAAAATGTCTTCGATCAGTTATTTTAACGAAAGCACTCCATACTTTGTCAAAAATCAACATCACATTCTAAGTCGATTTGAAACAAGCTTATTCTGCATGATACGCACCTCTTCCATAACATCCTCTGAAAAGTAGTTGAAAGCCGGGCAAGAAGTCTTTGTTAACTCGCTACTTGTCAATTCTTCGAATGCTGTTTCTAGGTCTTTGTATCTGGGCGTACAGCTGTAGTTTTTGTCTCCCACGTTGTAGTTGCATTTTATTTCTTTCTGTAAACATGAAATCGTCTTTTAGAAATTGGCACAAGTATAAATTATAGAAAAAAAGTTTAAAGTAATCTTTCGTAACGATTTACTTCTTTTTGGTATTTTTTAATCACCCTTATAACCTTTTATTAAAACTTCAGCTGACATCCAAGAAATACCATCAATTAATCATAAAGCATTCATTTAAAGGCTTTTAAACAATTAGCTTATCGACGCCATTTCAGTTTACATTTAGGGTGCGGTAACAAACTTTTTGAAAACTATCTCGTGCGTAAGTTTTATAAGAGTTTTTATCAAAGAGTTATTGAAAGTGCTAAAAACAACTTTACAAAAACGAAAAGTGTTTAAATAGAAATTTCTAAAAGTCGCTTAAGACTCACCTCAAGGCAACTCAAATCGCTTTGCTGCATTCCTACAAATAAATGAAACAAATTAGAAACAATTCTTTTGAGACTGAAAGGCAATAAAAATTGTATCGTTTTTGAACTATATTTACCGTATGAGCAGAACTTGAATTTCGCCAGGCCACAACCGAGTTTGTTTCGGCACTGAAGGTCGATGAAAAACGCTTGTTTTAAAGTAAATTCATCAAAGAAATTTACTGAGTTTTGGTCTGCCGTTGCAGTTGCTAGAAGGTAGCTTTCGCTACGGTCCGCACTCATCATTGCTTTACCTATTCGTTAAAAGCAAATTAGAGACGTTACAATTGATAATATATTTTTTTAGATAATTTTTTTTAGTTCTATATCGACACTGGTTTATATCTTTTTATATATTACATTAATTTTTCTGATGTGTTTTTTAAGCTCTTGATACAATAATAAGATTTAAATGCATAAAAAATGTATAAATAGACTTTATAGTATTTTAAAAATGCGCTACCTCTAATCATGTCGTAAACAGTTACAGTTGTCCCATCGGTCAAACTGACGTCGCTAAGGCTCAAGTGGGTCTCTTTGACTGACACGTCCCTGTTCAGCCTAAAAGAAGAGATACCCAGGTTCGCATAGTATTGCTTGAGTGCACTGATCATCCGGTCGTCTCGGGTAACTGGGAAGATAAACCAGCAATTTCTCGCGGTTGTCCGCTGGGAAAACAAACGAATAAAAGTGGAACGTTTTCTTTCAATGAAGATGTTTTTGCCGTCGTGAATGTAGCATCCCACTAAAATAAATGGGCTTTGTTATTTCAATACTTAACAGTTTAATTTTCCTTTTAGTGCGGTTTTTTAACGCTATAACTATAAACCAAAGAGGAACAATTTTTTTAGCTGTGGCCAGTTTTCTTTTTTTGTTTGTATGAACAAAGAGAAGAGTGTCTGAAACGTATCTTGTTTTGTCGTTTTTTTAAGGTTTAGCTAAAAATAATGCGTTTGAAAATAAAGTCAAACTTCACGGCAAAACTAGCCCAAAAGCTGCAATTTGTTTGTCGCTGCTTTAAAGTGTGTGACGCGGGTGTGATTCTTACCGTAGTAATTGATTTGAAACCGAACTAAGTCGTTAGTCAGCACTTTGATGATAGCTTTGTTTGCGTCTTGGAAACTAAGAATCTTCGCCTCGTTTGTGTTAACCTCGACTTGCTTAACGGTTTCGCGCTGTTCTATGTAGATTTTTAGCCACATGGACGATGACACGTGACTCATCTGAAAAATTGACTACCAATTAACTTTTCTGAAAGTTAAATTTTCTTTGTTTTTGCTGAGGTCTAACTATCGAGGGTTAATATTAAAACATTTTTCTATTTGAACCCTTCGTGAAATAGTTAATTTGAAATTAACCTTTTTGATTATTTTTAATTATTAACGTGCAGACTGATTTTTTAGTTAATGACCAAGACTGGCCAAGGACAAAGTGGTTGGATTCTTGTCATAACATGACCTAGTTACATTTTGGCGCAAAATCATTTTGATTCTGAAATCCCAGCCAAAAACGTTTTTGGTATCTGTGCAAATGCCAAGCATTAAATGTGTGTTAAGTGCTAATTATTTTTTTGGTTGATGAATACTAAAATTTACCAACGCATTTACTAAATAGTTAGCGTTTAAGAGATAAGATAATCGAAAGCATTTTTATTATATTTCAAGCAGATTTGATGGTGATAATTTTATCAATTTTACTAATATCTTTATTAATGTGTTGAAGATAAAATCTTTATTAATCAAATTCTTACCGCGACATCTTTCAAATGGAGCACTATTGTGGTGAATTCATTCCTTGGGGTCATTATTGACCATATTTTAGAGCTTGATTGTCGAGATAGATAGGAAATGTGCCCACGAGTTGCAGAACAAATCCGAGAGGAACACTCTTGTCGTGTAGAATAGAAAAGTAAATAAAAATTTTCGTACAGACAATAAAATTTCTATTCTTTGCGACGTTTTGGCTTAGTAAAAATTTTCTCCAAACTGTATTTTAAAATTATACTTTAATTGCAACAAAAAATGAAAAAGAATAAAAATTTAGTTGAAAAGAAAATTCATTAAAAGATTTTTTAATTATTGAATTTAATTTTAATAGTACTTCATAATCGCCGCTGAATTCGAAAAAAAAAGGCATTGACGCAAAGTTTAAAATTCTTATAAAATTTGTTAAAGATGAAGCTGAAATTGCGAATTCTTCCTTTGCTTCGGTTGTAAACCAGCGAAATAAAAGAAAAGGTGGCTCTACATTCTTTGCTAATTCTGACAAACCCAAAGTGACACCTTTAAACCGAAATCGTGCGGACTCAAAAAAATATGTTTACTGCAAAGGCGATCATATAATTGAAGACTGCTTGAAATTCGCTAATTTATCGTTATCCGATCGAATATCATTCACTCGTCGAAATCGAATGTGTGATAACTGTTTTAAAGTAGGTCACATTTCAAGTTTTTGCCGATCTAAAGCCTCATGCATAATTAAAGACTGTACTCGTAAACATCACACGCTGCTTCATCGAGAATTTGCTGATTGCAGCTTGAACCCACCGTTACAGCCATTGACTAACTATAACTCGTCAACCGATACGAGGCGTTCTGTGAATTTTGCTACTAACGATAGTAATCGTGTTTTTCTGAATGTTGTGCCGATAAAAGTGTTTCACGCCAATCGGGAAATCAACACCTATGATTTCCTAGACCAAGGCTCGACTACCACACTCTGTGATAAAACATTACTCGGCTAATTGGGTGTAGAAGGAAAAGAAGTGCCCTTCGCTCTCACGACTGTTAATAGGAAAGATGGGCGCCATCAAGCAAAAAGAGTCAGTTTGACCATAACCGGTTTAAATAGCAACGATGCGGTAGACTTGCACGAAGTTTTCTCTGTCAAATCATTACCGATAAAGCCTAATAAAGTTCTGACCGCCGATGAAGTGAACGCTTGGCCGCATCTACAAGGACTTTATTTGCCCAAATTTCCCACTTCCGTAGGACTTTTGATTGGAGTAGACAATCCAGAATTTTTCTGGACACTGGAAGAAAGAAGAGGTGAGCCCGGAAAACCGTTTGCGGTTCGAACACGACTCGGTTGGTCACTACTTGGCGCTACAGCAAAATCTGAGAGAAGAAAGTCAGCGCAAATAAACTTTATGTGCAGATCAGATCCTGTTCAATTAAAGCAGATTGAAAGACTGTGGAAAATGGACTTAATTCCGGAAAAGCCAGGAATCGGGGTTAGCACTTCAAAGAAAGATCGTTTAGCCCTGATTTCATTGAAGTAAAGCAAGCGCTTAGTTGGATGCCATTATCAACTTGCCTTACCATGGAAGCCGGGATCTCTGAGCTTCGATGACAATCGGACTGTAGCAGAGGCGAGACTCAACAGCCTGAAGAAACGATTGGATAAAAATTCGGAGCTGAGACAGAAGTACACAGCTGTCATCGAAGATTATTTGGCCAAAGGTTACGCAGGAAAAGTCGAAAAAGAAGAAACTGAATCAGAAGTGGGTTGGTATCTCCCACACCAAGCAGTTTTACATACTCGAAAACCTGACAAAGTTCTAGTTGTTTTCGACTGCAGTGCAAGTTTCAATAGAAAATCTTTAAACCAATAACTTCTCCAAGGCCCTGACCTTTTAAACAGCTTGATGGGAGTTTTGCTTTGTTTCAGAAGGGAGAGAATCGCTGTGGTGAGTGACATTGAATCCATGTTCCATCAAGTGCGAGTGGATCCGAAGGACCATACTTTTCTCAAATTTTTATGGTGGCCACAAGGAGATACTACACTAGACCCAGAAGCATTTTGCATGAAGTTGCACCTATTCGGTGCCACTTCATCGCCAAGCTTTGCGAATTTTAGCTTATTACAAACTGCAGAAGATAATTCTGAATTTTATGACCAAAGCATTATAGAAACAGTGCAAAGAAATTTTTACATGAATGGCTGTTTGAAATCTGTTTCCAGCAAAAAAGAAGCTCTGCATTTGTATCACCAATTGACTGATTTACTGATGAAGGGAGGCTTTTGTCTAACAAAATAGATAAGTAACTCCAGCGAAGTTTTAAATGAAATTCCAGTTGAAGAAAGGTCCTCATTTGTGAGAAATTTAAATAAAGATGTGAACTTGCATGTGCTAGGTGTAAAATGGGATTTTATATCAAACAACTTTCAATTCGAAACCTGTATTAAATCAAAACCGTTAACAAGAAGAGGAATCTTGTTTACCGTTACTTCACTGTTTGATCCCCTGGGATTTGCTAGATTAATTCTGCAAAATCTTTGTCGACAACAGTTAGGCTGGGATGACAAAATACTTAATGAAGACGCTGTGAAATAGGAACACTTGGTCAAGAGTTTAAGTTGTCTGACTAAATTGAATATTTCACGTTTTTTATTGCAACAAGAATGTAGTTACGATTCTGTCAAGTTGACACAAGTTCACCACTTTAGTGATGCATCACCTGGCGGTTATGGAGTTGTGACTTTTTTACAATTTGTGTGTGAAAATGACAATGTGATTTGCCGTTTTATATTTTCAAAGGGACGTTTAGCACCGCTTAAGACGGTATCAATTTCGCGTTTAGAACTCGCGGCCGCAGTGCTTGCTGTACAAATTGATCAAATGTTACAACGAGAATTCACTTTGCCAAATTGCCGCGCCATCTTTTGGACCGATTCTACAGCAGTCTTGCAAATAATATCTAACACTAACAAACGCTTTTCTATATTTGTAGCAAACAGGCTGACCAAAATTGAAGAACATACGACCGCAGATCAATGGAGATACGTTCCATCAAAGAAAAATTCTGCAGACATGGCTACTCGTGGAATTGACGCGGAATTGTTTGTATCTAATTCTAATGTTTGGTTACAGGGACCTGAATTTTTATTAGAGGTAGAGGATTTGTGGCCGCAACAGCCATGCTTATTACCAAATTTACCTCCTGAATTTTTGACGTTGAAAAATCATGTAATGCCTTGTCAAAAATTAAAACAGACTTTTTTATGGAAAGTAAATTTTCTCGTTTTTCGACCTGGTATGAACTTAGAAGAAGTGTTGCTTGGTTGTTACGTGTAAAAGATAAACTGTTACGTAGAGAAATAACATCTCAAGCTATTTCAGTGGACGAACTAGACCGTGCGAAAAACGAAATAATCAAGTGCGTGCAGAAAGAAGTTTTTTTGGAAGAAATAAGTCAACTCCGATCCGGAAAACAACGTAAGCAAAATAGCTGCTTATTGAAACTAAACCCGCGCGTTTTGAAGGTATCTTTTGAGTTGGAATATGACTACAAGAATCTAAACAACCGTTTGATGTACAACACCCAATGATACTTCCTAGTTCCCACCACGTCACCAATTTATCGTCAAAGATAGTCAAAGAGATGTTGGACATTCCGGTCCTAGTATAACATGGGCATCTTTACGACAAAGGTTTTGGATTATTTGTGGAGCTTCTACTGTTTGCAAAATTTTAGGAAATTGCTTGCTATGGAAAAAACATAATGCTAAATCTATGGAGCACATTATGGCTGACTTGCCTAGTGAACGTTTTGCCGTGAATAAACCGCCTTTTTATAATACCGGGACAGATTACTTTGGTCCCTTTTTTGTTAAACAGGGACGAGCCTCAGTAAAGCGGTATGGCTACATCTTCACATGCCTGACAACCAGAGCCATGCATTTGAAGGTCGCTCATTCTCTGACGGGAAACTCTTTCATCAACGCGTTCAGAAGATTTATCTGTAGAAGAACGAAGCCGCACACCGTATTCAGTGATAATGGCACTAATTTGATTGGTGCAGAAAAGGAACTACGTCAAGCGTTGAAAGAGTTCAATCACAAGCACGTCGAAGAAAAATTGCGTCAGAAAAACATTCGCTGGAAATTCAATCCTCCAACCGCCAGCCATTTTGAAGGTATCTGGGAACGTTTGATTCGCTCAACGCGAAAAATTTTTTGCATGTTGTTGCAGGAACAAACTGACGAAATGCTGCTAACATTATTCGCAGAAGTTGAATGCATTTTAAATTCACGAACACTTACGCCAATCATCATCGATCCAGAGGATAACGCCCCTCTAACCCCAAACCACTTATTGCAAGTTGGAACCTCGCCTAACTTGTCACCAGGTGTATTTTCAAGGTCAGATTTATACTCAAGGCATCGCTGGAAGCAAGTGCAGTACTTGGCTGACCAGTTTTGGTCCAGATGGTCACGCGAGTATTTACAGACTCTCCAATCACGTCAAAAATGGACCACTAAACACTCTAATTTACAAATTGGCAATGTAGTACTAGTATGTGACAAAGCCAGGCCCCGAGGACAATGGAGTATGGGGCGTATAATTGACACTTTTCCCGACAAAAACAATTTCGTAAGACAAGCTCTGATTAAAACTGCAACTTCTTAACTAAGACGTCCTATATCTAAACTGTGCCATATCATGACGACATCTCATGACAATAATGCAAAGATCAATTAGGCTTAGACTGTGTAGTGAGTAGTGTGTAATCTGTTTGTGTTCTGTAATTGACTAAAAAAATGGGAATTGTATTAATTTGCTTATTTTTTTGTTTTGAAACCTTTCTGTTTTACGAATTAGAGTCTGAAGACTTTCCCTTTCTTGACAATATGAAACTTTTTTCACGAATCTTGACTGTTATGAATAATGAATCTAATCGAATACCTGCTTCTGTTGATATGATATTTTGTTTTGGACCTGTGTACCGACCCAGGCTATCAGACCCTTTTTATGTATTGTTTGGTAATGGGATACTTGCTGTTTGATTTGAGAATAAATGTCCTGGGAGGTATATTGGGGTGAGACTATGTTACAGCAAGTTTAAGAGTCGAACTGGCGTCGTAATTTCTCTTGCATGCAACTGTTAAAGAACGCGCACAAGAGTTTAAAATTTTGGCGCCTTTTGTGACAATTAGTGCCAGCGCTGCAGTATTGCAATGAACAAGCGAGCCAGTTTTATAATTGCAGTTCTAGGACGTAGATTAATTGTATACTGTATCTGAATTGACCATTAAAGAAATAATATTTGCGTTGGCGTTTTGTAATTTTGGAAAACTGTTGGTGAGTGTTTCTCTTTTGTTTTATTTATTATTATTTGCTCAAACGTTTATTTTGTTAATAATTTTGCTTTTAATAGAAAACCACTAAAACTGTCTTGAAGTGCGTTTTGACTCTGAATTCTGATACTACATGGTCTTTTAAGTGGGTCCTCAGATGCTTGCCAAAGAGACTAAGATTTAGACACCCACTTGTGCCGAAATCTTTTAAACAACCTTGCCGGACTTGGCATCCGTGCTTCTGAGTGGACAAATCATAAATGGAATGCTGAGTAGTGTGAAAATGCTTCCAGGTTCCATGTGCCCAGGACCGGTGCCAGACCTGTTGGGATGGGCTTGTGCCGAGCAGCTTGAGTTAAGCTTAACCGCTTGAGAACTGGTGTTGGGCAATTCCATTTGTCCATGCACGAATGGGGTCTCGCTCCTTCATTGAATTGCGAGTGCGGCGCCTCTGAACAAACCGCAGACCAAGTCTAATAGCATGCCCCATACATCGGGCACCATATGGAGCACGAGGTCTGACGGTTTTGGATGACTAAACTCGATGCTGGCTTAACAACATCACTGCCAGCATCTGATTCGGGCATTACAGCAGTCTGGGTTATTAAAAAGATAAACACTCGACCCCAGTCCTGTTTGTGTCTAACCTGGAGTGGATACTCTTCCAAACAACGACAACAATGACGAGGACAACGACAATTTGAATTGTATTTGGTACGTGCTGGAAAATCTGTTAGTTTGATAGCTATTTTAGTAACTTCTGATTTAATGCTTTTTCCGCTGTTCTACATTTTAAACTTAATGATTATAACGCTTTTGCCATATATTTTTTTGAAACTACGTTTCATACAACCTTTTCTATGTATAAACTCAAAGGCTTTTCATGAACCACTTTGCGATAATTTTTTGATCACAAGTTTTGTTAAAAAAGTTCTTGTAAACAAAGGAAAATTTTTTTATACTCTTTAAAAATTATAGTTGCAATTTTTGTATATTTTGTTTTCTTCTTATATTTTGATCCTACATTAAATAATATCTAAAAACTTTCCAGTAAAATCAAAAGTTTGCTCGTGCTCGTCGTTGGTATGAACGGTGTTGTTGAAATGCTTTAGTTTCAACATCGTAGATTTAAAATAAATTTATTTTTAAAATAATAAATCACTTCCGTTTGTTTTATTTGTTAGAGGTAGGTTTTGACTATAATCAAAAACAACGAAAATTAGTGGATGTGATTTATTGATGTATTTTAAACATGATTATTAATTAACTGTTGATCTTTAATGACTTTCTCCAAAGAGAACAAGATTTCAAAAGAACAATTTGCCTTTCATTGATATTTTTAGACGTTGTCGATATTAATATATTTTTTATGGTACCAGAGCAGGGTTAACTCATTTTCTTGCTTTTGTTTTTTTAACTTTGCTTCAAACAGTACCATCTTTTTAAATTTTTTTTATTTTTGCTTCAAACAGAATGAAAAGAGATTGCATTAATTACTTTTTATTCTTTTTTATTATATTTAATGTTTGAGGTATTTTGAAATTTACTGCGAACAAAAGAAATGGCTATTTAAAAAAAATTCATTATTACCTATGTTGGTCGCTAAAAACCCTAAAGGTTTTTGAAAAAAAAGTTTACTTATTTCCTGTAAAATTACAAATAAAAAAATGGTTTTTATGAAAGTCAAGGTAAGTATCTTGAGGAACGCACAGAGTATGGCGGTAATGGCGTGTACAGTATGAGATAAACGTCCTTGCAAAGTTCCATTTGAGTCGCTAGCAACCCATTTTGGCGTTTAAGAATAAAACTAATCGCGGCACCAACCTTTAAAAAATTTTGAAAAGTGATTTACAAAGGTTGAAAATTGGGACGAACCTAATTTAATTCATCAACAAATAAAAAATAAGTGCACTAAATTTGGTTCTTTATTTATTTATTTTTTTTTGTAAACTAAAGCTTTTGTTAGCAGTTTTGCGCACTTATTCAAGTGTAAAAAATCCGTATTTTTTTTCTACAATTTTTCTTGATTATTCCAGCAAAACGTATAACCTTTAAAGTAGCGTTTTTTAATCGGGTGAATAAGATTTTTATAAAGTTGAACCAATTGAGATGGGTGAATGATGGTGACCGAACATCGGCAGCAATCGTATTTGAACAGATCAAAAATTAAGCAACGACAAATATAACGAGTTGTTGTTGTTGTTTTGAGTCCAAACAAAATCAAGCAAAAACGAAAAAAATTCTTGACTAACAATTGGAAACAAAATTTTTGATTAAATATTTAATGAAAACTTTTTTGTCTTAACCTGATCTTTGTGAGTACTTAAAGCAACTACAGATTGCGATGTTTTTTGGAGATTCTGGGTGAATGAAAATAAAGCTTGATAATAGGTTGAACAAAACCAAAAAAGTTTAAGAAGCAGTACTTCGGAGAACAAAATGCTTCTATTTAGCTTACTTTGGGCCAATTTACTTTTATTTCAAAATTGATTATTAAAATTTGTTTAATTATATAGATCCTTTAAAAGTTTTGATTGAGCTTCATAAAAACCGAAAACGTTGAACTCTTTTTTAATATTAAACATAAAAACTATTGCATTTAGAATTCTATGGATTTTAAAATAACTTTTTTATCTTAATTAAAAAATATAAAAATTTAAATTATATTTCTTACCATTAAACAATTTATTAAGGTTGACTTGATATATTAGCGATCGGTCCATTTTTTCTACAAAACAAATTGACACTGTTATCATATATACCTGACCCTGAAAAACGAATTATACCTTAAAAATAAATAAAACTGCTTTTTTACAGTCTTTAAAAAGAAAAAAGCTGTAAATTTACAGCAGCTCTGATAACTAGAGAGCAGAAAAATTAATATAAAGTCAATAATAATAATTGTGTATTCTTTCAAGACAATTTCATATAAATACATAACATTTAAGTTGTCTCATTCCATGGTTTCACATTAGATTTAAATAGCAAAACACGACTTTTTTTTTTCTGCTGCTATTTCAGTTAAAAGGGTGTACTATAGTTCACGTTTTGTCCATTATGATGTTTGACATAAGCTTTGTGCTAAATTGACAAAAACAATTGGATTAAAGCTTTTCTACATAAATTAATTTTGAATTGAGTGTATTATATATATTTAAAACTGAATGAAGTTACATAATTCACATACGGTAACCAGCTAATAAGCCTTTTTAAAGTAAGATCATAGTTTTTTCTATTAAAGTGTTTAAAAACTTCAAGTTGTTTTAATTGACGTAATATATCAGGCTTATTCAAACACTCTTCAAATGTGGCGATACAAATTAAACATATAAAACCTTTTTGTAAACTAAACGCAAAATGACTAAAATTATATTTTGAAAACTCTTTTAATAGGTGAAAAAAGGTGGCCTAGACTTTAACCAAACTGGCCCTGGGGCTAATCAATTGAGCTACAACGAGTGCAATACTATGCCTCTAATTTTTCAACCCTGGTTGGTAAAGTCTGCTATTTCTCAAAAGCTAACTTTACTAATTTCTATTTGCCACAAACAGGGGCAAAAAAAATTTTTTTTCAGGTTGGGGATAAAGTTTTAAAAGGCACTTTTTTGGTTGAAAAGGCATTATCAAAAGAATATTTGAGATAACTTTTACAAGAAAACTTGGCGAAGACCAAAAAAATATCCTTACTTAAAATATGCGAACATAATGTTTTATTTACTTAGCCTACAAACATTGTGTTAAGCAGAAATGGCCCTTGGTTTGAAAAATTTGAACAACCCTGCAGTCGATAAGATTTATTTTTTGTTATTATTCATTTTGCATGAAAGACAATTTTCAGTTTTAAACTGAAGTATAGACTCTTTTGATCTCTTATTAAGTTTTCTCAAAAAAATTTTTCCAGTGTAGTAAAATTAACATTCGTTGAAGGTGTTTTTTATATTACCCCCTCTTTTTCCTAAATTTTCTTGCCACATTTTGTTAAATATATTATCAAACGTTTAATCCGCTCTCTTCTCTACGTTCGTTCATGCAATTAACGCGTCCGGACTGCAAGGTTAAGCAACATGACAGCAAAACCACTTTCTATTGTTTTATTAGCTAAACTGTTTTAAACGTCAGAATAAACACAATCAAAGATCTTATATATGAGTTTTAAAAAGAAAAAAGTTAATAAAAGCTGTCAAACTTTAATCAATACGCTTCGTAAACACCATTTTGTAAATTGTAAACCTCCTCATTCGGTTCCGTATAATTGCTTAAACCTTTTTCTTATATATCGCTACAACTCTTTTAACTCTTAAGATTTGCGTAAAAGTTCATACCGCTATTCAAAGTGATTACACAGTGCAACAAATTTTTGTTTTCAAAAATAATCAAGAACAAGCTGAAATTCACATTGTCAATTTGAGGGAGCTAAATCCAAATCTGAACTTACTTGTCCACGTACACGTCAGGATTTTGTAAAAAAAAGCATTTTAAATTTTTGAAATATGTTTTTTATTGAAAATTCTCATATGATGGTTTGGTGCAGTGTTGCATTAAAAAGAATGGTTAGCACAACTGATATCTTTAGTACAAGGATCAGAATACGCAACATTGTTACATAATGTTACAACATATTGTACAATACAATGACAGTTCGCTTGGCAAAAATAATGACAAAATAATAAAAGATTTAAGTTATCAAATATACAAAAATGAATAGAAGTTGACAAAGTGAAACAACACAAAAATATTCTGCAATCATCGTCTTCATCGTTTATGCTACAATTCAGAAGTATCCCTTTTTATAGATTAACAGTAATCTGCAAGCATCCCCATAGAACAATTCCTTTAAATCTTTTTTCAATGATAACAATTTCTTGATGGAATCTTTCATCGTGTTCATCTGAAATATCTCCCCAATTTTTGTCAAAAAATTAAAAAGCGGTTCCAAAAAATACACCTTTAGCGATATTTACAACCTAATACATTATAACTAGGCAATACATTGGCAACAACATCTTCAAAATTTTCAGCTTTGTGTGAATGTAAAAACTTGAGGCAAGTTTATTTAAAACACTTTCATGCTTCCAGTTCATTCGTGTTCAGCATTTTATCATTCTTTGTTGAGTATCAACTTCTGTATTTCTGGACCAACAAAAACACCTTCCTTTATCTTGGCGATCCACAAGTGAGGAAAAAAAGTTCGCAAGAAATTAAAAACTTCAGAGTCTTTATCCAAAGCTTTGCCAAATTGCTTGAACAAACCTAACTTAATATCCTTACCTAACTTAATATGAGTTAGAATAATTTTGTTCGCGGGAGCTAAAGGTACGTTGATAACATTATATCGACCAGCTTCAGTTTTTAGCCTCATAGTTCACTGCTCCTTTTTGTAGTGTTTGCTACGAGCTCTGGAATCCCACAAGCAGAAAAAACTACAATAGCTCGTGTTGTGATATTGTGCAATCGATGACGTAGTGTTTTCTTAAACGCTTCTAATCGTAATCAGCGCCTTCTGCTCGAACAATTATTGGACACGCGCATCTCCAAGCATAATTGTTACAAGTTAAATATGCGCCTTTATTTTGGTTTAGCAGTCAGTTCAGAGTTATCAAGCTACTACAGCAAACGAACTAAAAGCATTCTACTTCAATACGGTTGTTTTTTGGCTAAGTACTTTTGTGAATATTTACTATTGTTTTTTTAATAAACCTGTGTATTCGTGCAAAGATACAACAGCTCGTGTGGCCCAATTGAAGACCTCTCAGTAAAGCTATGATTTTTAAATCAGAACACGCAAACCATCTGCTTTTCTCATAACATATTCTGTTCAAGATAAACTGCAAAGTGTTGTAGGTTTTTTTCAGGGTTGGTGAATATGCGACTGGTACTGATGGTAAAATATTTCCGTTATGCAAAATAACTGCCTTGATGCTTTCCTTGGAACCTTCTATACAAAACCTCCAGTCATCGGGGTCATAATTTACACCAATGTTTACAAATAATGCAAGAATATCATACAATATCAAAGTTCACCAACTGTAGAAAAGACGTTAGATAAACGTTTAGAACTTTGACGATAAAAACTAATTTTTTTTCCAGGAGAAAGCAAGTTCCACTGCTGCAAGCGTGATCCCAAATGTTTACTTTTACATTTCAAAAAATTTAAATTTCAAAAAAATCATTCAGATCTTCTTGTGTAATCAAGTGTAATATACCTTTGCTTTGACAAGGTTTGAAATGTGCACCTAAGCTTTCAGAACATGTTGAAGATTCTTCGACTACAATTAGAAGATTAGCGGAGACATTGGTATAAGCAAATCAAAAGAATATTGAACAGGTCGAATGGCAGAAGGCAGTCTAAGTATTGGATATTCTTTTTTGTTTTATGGTTGCAACCTTGTACGTAGGTAAGGTAGAAATAACAGTCTGTAACATGATCCTTTCGTTCTCTCCAAATCATAGGTACTACAAATCCTAAAGAAACCTCTTTTCCAGAAAACCATCTGTGAAGTCTGCTACTACAGTTTACACAGCAAAAACGAGGAGCCCAATGTTTCTCCTAATCACAATGGCAAAACAAAATAAGCATTATACAAAATTTTGACTAGTGAGGTTAGATTTCTTCTGTATTTCCTCAAAGTTAAATCTCCAGATAAATACCAGAATATATTAGAGTTGTTTTTATATAAACGCCGGGGGTAGGACATATTTGCAATTCACAAAATCAACTTTATGTAATACATTCAAACTAAGTCAAAAGAAAATTCCAATCTGCGAGTTAAACAGAATTAAGGCAACAGGAGTAACAAAACTACTCAAAACTTCACTACGCACATACTATAGGCTTGTAAGAAAAAGAAAAAGAAATTCAGCACTTTCACTGCCATTTAAAATGTAACTTATCATTAGCACTAAAGTCGAAGCCATGTAAAAGCAGCTGTTCGTGGCTGAACTGCACTAATAAAGAAGCTATAAAATGCTCTTATGTTTGATTCGGTTATCTTTTCCTTGTACTGATGTATACGGCAGACAAACATTGCCCTAAAGTTTCGGAATATTGTTGCCACAATTTAGTCAGTAGGCTTGCAGCAAAAATATTAAATTGCCGGTAGTAAAATCATTTTACTTGACGTCATTCTTCAAACCTCTTATTGAAAATATGAAAAAAAAAGCAAAATACAACTAAACGGTGATCCCAGTAACACGCACTTTTTACCTACGTGCGAAACTAGTGCAGCAGTCTATTGAAAACAATTTATTTGAAATTTTCATTACACAAAAAATCTGTGTGTTACAGAAAAACGGAGCTTAGATTCGTTATCAGCACACCCCAATTACCCCAAAGTACCTTGCAGCTGCTTTGATTACTTTTTAGTGTTGCACAGTGTTATTAAATGGGCTGCATATACTGCAGTTTTGCAACGTGAGCAAGTTTATTAATATAAAATCTTAATTTCAAGAAAAAGATAGTTATTTATTAAATTTATTTTTACAAATGTTTGTCAAATATTAGTTTAATGAAGTCTGGTCTGGCAATGGTGCTGTATATAAAAATACGTAGCCTGGATGTATACTAGCAGTATTCTGCGTTCCATCTATAGTGTGACCGCTGCTACGCCAGACTGGTGCGCAGTACTCAGCTGTTGAGTAGACCATAGATAAAGCAGTTGTGCGCAGTGTTTTCGCACCAGCACTCCACCCTGATCCTACAAGTCGCCTCAGCAGTGTGACGTGCGAGGATAGTTTTTTTTTGCAATATCACTGGATGGTGACGAAACGTGAGCGATCTGTCCAGTTTTACGCCAAAATAAGTAGGGTTGGACAGAACGGTAAAAGTCTATTATTGTTGTAGACTTTTTGCTCACGTTTGGTTTCTCGGTTATTTAAGTGAAGGCTGCTGTCATCGTCTTAGTGTGACTGAGCTTCAACCTCCAAGTTTGGAGATACGCTGAAAGTGTGGTCATGTCTTGGCTTAAATTCCCCTCCAAGTTCTTCCAGTTTTCAGAAAAGTGTAGCAATGCTAAATGGTCTGCATAAGCAAACTTTCTGGAAATCGTGGAAGGCAGATCGTAAGTGTACATGTTGAAAAAGAAGGGGGTAAAGACCAATTCTAGAGAAACCCCATGTTTGAAGCGTAGCCTGCTTTGCTTGTTGTCACCAGTAGTAAGGGTGAAAATTCAGTTTCGGACAAGCTCTATAATCATTCTGATTATATGCTTTTCCGGAAGAAGCCTCGGCTGCTTGCAGGTAAGGCCACGGTTCCAGACAGAATCATATGCCGGTATCAGATCAATAAATACAACACTAGCTTTCTTCTTAGCCTCGAAAGAATCCTCGTTGTTTTGGATCAGTAAAACAAATTGATCCACGGTTGATAATTTAAAACAGCATTAAACTTTTGCTTAATCTAACATGCTTTATGAATTGCTGTATGAAATTTGGACTTAGACTTTTTTACTACTAAAAGATTTCAATTTTATTTTGCTTGACAAACAAACATTACAACAACACATTACGTGATATGCTCTTCAGCGATTCGTGACGTAACATTTGCCTTATTATTTTCTCTGTCGAAATTACTAATCAACTCACTTTAATTTTTGTTAAATTTAAATTAAGTAAAAATTTATTGAATTTTCAAAATTTTAAATTGTTCAAAAACGTTAAATCATTTGTCTTTAAAACAGTGCAGTTTAAGTTGGAACCAGAACAGTGTTACCATAGAACCAGAACAGTGTTACCATGGAACCAGAACAGTGTTACCATGGAACTCGGGAGCAAACAATGGAATTTAATCTTGCTATAAAAAAGACTTTTAGCGGGAGCTGGAACAGTTTCAAATTAATATAGCAGTTTAAAGCTAAGAGCAGTTTAAATTTAGCAAGTGTATAGTTATCCACTTACTAACTTTAGTACAAACTTGAGCTATTTAGTAAATTATAAATAATGAAAGTCCAACTAAATAGTCCGCAGACACATTGACTTTCACTTCAAAAACAAAGACTGCAAGCAAAATTCCAATTCTTAGTCTTTAATACTCAATTTAGTTAGCAGAATTCTTTTAACCAGTCTTTAACTTTTCATTTTAAGCTTTGCTAGTAATATGAACAAACCTTTTAATTATCCTCCATACCTTATAACAAATATTTTCTTTTAACCACACAAAAATTGCAAAAAGCAGCTATAGCAGATTTAACTTTCTCATTTTTTATAAAACAAACATTTAAAAAAAATTATTGTACCAAAAAAATTTTTTCGGTTTGCTAAAGTTCTCTATTTTATTTTTAGTTTTGAATGTGATTATTGGATCACTACATAAAAAATTCAAAAAATAATATTATGACACCTCACGATCATTTATTCCTACGTATCCTTTCTCTGCTGCTACTTGTCTAACTAAGATAAAAAAAGACATTCCCATAAATCAATGCTTTGTCTCTTTGCTATGAATCTATATCAAACTCTAGCTTAATTATAAATGATGAAGCAGTCGGGGTGTAAGTGTTTGATAAGTTTTAGAATCAATAGATTAAAAAAAAGGACTTATGAAGTGTCAAGATCAATGACTTTGGATTTTAGGTTTTATTTGGTTTTATTGGAAACATTTGTTTTGATTTATATATATATTATTATCTGAGATGTGATGATAAAACTTTTTCTCGACTTTTTAAGCATTTCTGTTGGTATTTTTTGTTTCCAAGGCATTGTTTTTAAACAAATTTCGTTGGTTGATTAAAGTTAAATTTTGAACCAGCCCTCCAATTTATATCGGCAATGTCTTTAGTTTTCATGGTTGCGTCAGAAAAAAAATGAATAGCAAGAACATAAAGATTTTTTGGCTATTTTATCAAAACACAGTTTCTCAATTATTTGTATTTTAAAAATTACCTCAAAACTGTTTGAAAGGAAAAACCAAAAACTCAGCAACAAAAACAATATATGGTATAATTTTCAATACATACAATCATGTGATGATAAAAGCAACAAATACAACAATTAAATGCAGCCCTGGGTGAAAATCACAAGATGCAAGCCACGTCGATGTAATAGGTGCAAATATTTTCTCTGTTTAAAACGGTTTATTGTTTACTTGATAAATTAATCCAAGTATTTTACGAAGAAATAAAGGTATTTGACAAAGAGTTAAAAGCAGGATTACTATTAAACTGATCAACAAATAAGCACCAGCCATTACTAAAATAATGGGGCATCAAAACTCTTCAGCTGTTGTTGGACGTAAAGAGACCTTCAAAAGACGGAAACAAAATTGGACGTAAAGAGTGTCGTCAAAAATAACATTTATTTTTCAACTAAAAAAGCAAAAATAAAAGAAACTAAATGCGTAGGATGAGCTTGGTATTTTGAACAAATTAAATCCAAACGAGGTTGAGTATAAGACAAAGCAACTCTTAATTCTTGATTGATCTTAATCATGCGCTTCCGTTTTTTGATTTTCGTGTTGCAACTAAATTTTTTTCTTTATATTAAAGCAGTATAAAAAAATGATTTGCACAAATATAATGTTTTTTTATAAAGCAATTAATTTTTGTTGAACATCAAATGGTAATTTATAAAAGCCTTCTTTTAACATTAAGTCAAACAAGATAATTCTCTGCCAAAAATATTGTAGTATGCAAAAGTATCCTCTCCAAGTTACACAGAGATAAGGCTGGACCCCTTAAAAGTAGAATTAAACTTGAGAAAAAAAATTCAAAAATTCAAGAAATTTATTATTAAAACCTGTAAATGATAACTTGTGCGCAATCGGCCGTCAAAAAATATTTTTTAAAGTTGGTTAATAACCTTCGAAATTTGACAAAATTTTTTATTTTTAAAATTCTTTTTTAACCGTACCCCTAAATCTTCCACTGCAGATCAACTTGATATCGCATTATTCATTTCGGACAAAATACAAGCGCTCTGCCAAAATTCAGTTATCTTATTATATGAATATTATGTTAAATGAATTGATAAAACCCAATGTGGTCAATTTAAAACTACATCTTTATTAAATTCAAATTAACATTTTATAAAAGCCTAAAATCTGATGCATCGGCTGTTGTTTTAATTATTTTCCTTACGTTGCTGTATGCTTATTCGTTTAATGATTAAAATTGCGCCATTTGGTTTTCGATATGCTTTTTCATTTAGATCTTTTTCTTATTTTTTGAATTTCTAGGCCCCGTTTATTTGTTTTATGTCATCAATAACATTATAAAGTGCATGTAAACACGATGACCTCACAATCACTTCACAACTTTTCTGTCGTTAACTTTATTAAATTTTATTCTGAATTAATGTGCCAAGCCTGATTTTTTATTTTTATGACAAAATAAACCGAAACTGATTTTTACCCATTACCTATTTTTTCTATAGTTAAACACAAGGATTTATTTTTGATTACAAATCGAGCTGCTTTGAAAATGAGAAGCACCAGACACGAGTTCTATTTTTCTACTTTATGGTTTTACAAAACCTCAAAAACTTTGTGCGTGTTATATATAAAGACCTAACATAAAAAAGCAATTTTTATCATTTTAACTTTTAATTCCTTTTAGTGTAACTATGATTGATTTTTCGGTGGTTTTATTTTATTAGGTCAATTCAAATTGTAAAGAAAACTTTTATTAGCTTAAAACTGATTATTTTATAAGTACTTCCGGAGAATAGTGAAGTGACCCAAAATCGAGCGTCGCATATATGTTACCCTTTTAATTTTTCTGATAAATGGTTAATAAAATTTAAATTGAGATGTCTTAAAACCTTTTAATTACAATAAAAAAATATTTTCAAAACTTTTCCCAATGGTCCTTGCTTAAAAAAAGGGCCAATTTAACTTACAACTCCCCACAGAACACTTGTAAATTTTTTCGGTGCACCTGTTGAAAACCACCATCTCCAAAAATAACCATGAATATTTATGTAAATTATATTTAAGCTTAGATGTCTGCTATAGCTATTCAAAAGTGCCAAACCCATAAAAAAGCATTCGCATACACGCTGAATTCTTTTCCAAAGACAGTGTGACTTTTTGGCCCTAAATTTGAAATAAATGAAGAACGGATTTTGCTTTAGATCGATGGACCAAAGGGTAGATTTGTTTAAAAAAGGTAAAATTAAATTCGGTTCAGTGGCTGTTCTTCGAAATTCCATTGAAGAATAAAAAATTACTTTTACATTAATGTGATACATAATAACCTTTGAATTAATGTGAAAACTTTTTATATACTTGATTTTTCGTGACAAAATAATCTATCAAAAACTTTTGTCTGGGTAGAGATAATAAGCTTCAGCTTGTATGGTATTAAAAACTTCCCTAGTTTAAGATGTGCTTATCCAATCAAGATATATCATTGATTGGGTAGATTACATTTTTTTGTGGCTGTACTTTAATAAAAAGTCGAGCCATGAAAAAATATATTAGATTGGATAGAAAGTCTTGTCCCATTTTTTGCCATGGCATTTTCAGTCTATATATTTTGGATTTGGTTAATCAATATTTATTGTCATTATATTACTGTTTCAATATTTTATTTCAGATTAATTTAATAGTATTTTCTTGAGTTTTACAACTAAATTACCCTTTTAAATAGGGTTTTGACCAGATGCATATTAGACATTGCATTTTATATGAATTTAAAAAGGGCTTAAAAACATCCCAAGCAGCAAGAAATATTTGATCTGTCTATAAAAACGAGGCCACGAGTATCCGAACTTATCAACGATGGTTCAAACAATTTGAATCAGGAAACTTTACCCTTGAAGACTCCCTTCGATCAGAAAGACCAAATTCTGTCCCTCTTAAGATTTTAAAGGCTTTGGTTTAAGAAAATCTCAAACAAACTGCCAGGAAATTGGCTACGCAGTGTAGTACTTGTCACAGGACCATGTTGAAGAATAAAGTGAAGAATAAAGTTTTCGAGAAACCTTATTTAAGTATTACATCAATTACCACTCAAAAAAAAATTGAAGTGCGAAAAAAATGAAGACCAAAAAATAAAAGATCTTCACTTTCCCAAAAACGTTTTTTCACCAGGCCCTCTTTATGTTGTCGTGGTTGTGGTGGTGGATTTACCCGACCCATTCCTGGGGATGGGGGCGCAGATCAACTCCGCGGAGTCCCAGTAATTGGGCGACTCCCCACGGACGGGACCAGAGTTCTAGAAGTGAGAGGGTGTGGCCGAATATGGCCCGACGCAGATGGTCCAGTACAGGGCAGTCAAGCACAAAATGTGAAAGATCCTGTGATTCAGAACCACAGTTGCTGCATTAAGGAGTCTCAAACTCGACCAAATCTGTGGAGATAAGAGTTAAGGAGAGTGCTGTGCCCATTGCAGCGTAAACGGGAGAGGTTACATCGAGAAAGGTTGGATGAGGGTTAAATTTGAGTGTGGTGTTAAGAATGTGCAAAGAGGGTTGTATACGTGATTGGTAAGGGTCTAAGCTGAAGAAGGATGTTTTACATCTGAGAGGGTTGAGAGGAAGGCACCATTTTGAGGACCATTTTACCAGCCTGTTGAGGGCAGCTTGTACTATGGAAGTTGCACATTTAACACTCGGGGAGGAGGCCCAGATGGCTAGGTCATCTGCATAGAGAGAGGTCTTAACAGATGTAGGAAGGAAAGTGGGAGGGTCATTGATATATAAAGATAAGAGAACTGGTCCTAGAACTGAACCTTGGGGAACCCCTCTTCGGAGACGGAAAGGACGACTGTATGAATTACAGATACGGACTTTCGAACGGCGATCTGAGAGGTAGAATCGTATCCATTCGACAAAGCAAAGAGGAAGATCTAAAGAGAAGAGTTTAGAGAGAAGGGCAGAATGCCAAACTGAGTCAAAAGCTTTCGCAAAATCCACAGTGGCAAGGACTGTACGTGCGCCTGGCTTAGATTGGTGGAAGGAATCTGCGATTGACTGTGAAAGAAGGAAAACCTGATCTACAGTCAATCTACCAGGTTTAAAACCAGCTTGCACGGGTGAGAGAATGTCTTGTTGTTCGAGAAAATAGATTAGTCGTCCTAAAACCATTTTTTCGAAGAGTTTGGAGGTACAGGAAGTGAGAGAAATGGGTCTATATGAAGAAGGTGAGTCAGAGAGTTTTCCCGGTTTGGGAATGGGGATGATTGTTGATTGCTTCCAGGTAGACGGGAAGGTGTCGTCGTCGTCGTTGTCGTTTGAAGGGTATCCACTTCAGGTCAGACACAAACAGGACTGGGGCCGAGGGTTTATCCTTTTACTACCCCAGGCTGCTGCACTGCCTGAATTAGATGCTGGCAGTGGTGTTATTAAGCCTTTATGTAATCATTAGCTTATTAAGCCTTAAGCTATACTATCCCTCTTTATGTAATCACTGCTTATTATGTGTTCGGCTCGAAAACCACTCCATTGTCAATTTCCGTGTGCGTCACTGATTCTAAACAATGTGGTTTCTACTTTTTTGTCTTTAGAAATTGATTCCAACGCTAAGTAATTATTTATTGAAAAAAACCAGTAAATCTAAGAAAACAAAAGGCGGAAACCAAGCAATAACAGGGCGGCAGAGATAATTGGTAATAACAATAGTTATAGATTTTAAACAGTTGATAAGCTGCAACATCAATCAAGCATAGTTAAATAGCTTACCACTTACGAATAAAAATTATAGTACATTCAAATTATAATATAATTAAATCGAGCTTTGTCGTACTAATAAACACACTAACGTTTCTTCCTTGTAGGCAACACTAAAATTTATTTATTTTTATTGTATTTCTATATTTATTCTTCTGACTCGCAGGAAAGCGACGGAGCCGCTAATACATAGGGCAAGCAATTATGCCAACCTGCTTCCATAGATGCCAAGATATTGCTGTCCGTTTGAAATTTAATAAATATTTGACTTTAATTTAGAACTGCTTACCAAGACCACCAAGCAGGTGAAAGTGCCGTAAAGTGTCTTTCCCAAAGGCACAGCAGAATGGCACGAGAAGGTTTTCACCCGAGACCATGTCAATTACAGTCACGGCGTTTTAACCACCCTGCCGACTAATAAAATAAAGCGAGCTTTAAACGAATTGAGCACTGCGACAATTATTCTTGAATAAAAGCGAATTTGAAGCTGGTAAAGATAAGCAATCCTTTTGTTTTCAGGGTTACCTATCTTTACATGAAAAACACGGGTTAAGATTTTGCTGTTGTTAATTTTTACTTAGACTTAACACGTTTATCTAACTTTAAGATATCGTTAAATTAACAACCCTAACCATAATCATAACCTAATCCTAACTGCTTATATGTCTATTTAATTTGAACAGTTAATTAATGTTATTGTAGTTTGCTCAATAAAATAAAGTATAACTTTTCAACCTTACCTAGCTGACAGGGTTGCTTATCTTTACCAAAAAAATTTGGGGTTTGTTTTTCTTTAAATGATTCTTTCAAAGTTGCTTATTTTTACCAATTTTGCACTGATTTCTTATTTCACTGATTTAAAGATCTGATTTCTTGGTGGAACGTTTTTGAAAATGAAAGTAAGTCGCACTACTAATCCAGTTGCACTAATTAACTACTCCAGCGTGAGTTTGCATTTTCTAACTTAGTGTGCGGGGTGTTATCGAAATATTGACCGAGTGGCAACGAAAAATATCTGCGCTTACAGAAAAAAAGCTTTGTATTTTTCGAAGTTTCTCAACAAAGTCTCAAACAAGTTTGTTTGGATCACCAATTTTTAATTATGTCTTTGATAATAACATTGTAGTACGTTATTTTAAAGTTGCTAAACTGTTGACGGATTTTAGTGCACTGTGTGACGCTAAATCTAAAAACGTTATCCGTTTTCCCCCATCAACTTTAGCTTTTTGGTGAATTGCATTTAAAATTTTTGACAACTTGTGCTTCTTTGGCTCTTTTCCTGTTCCAAAACCTACAGGAGAAACCAATGAAATGGAGTGTTTTTCATCTGCAGAGAGCGAAGGTAGTGAGCAAGACACGTGGAATGCAGAAAAAAGTACTAGAAGGCCGAAACCTTTAAACTGAACAATTTAATACGAGATTTAAATCTGACCAAAAAATCCGCTCTGTTCCTAGTATCACAACTACGTGAATGCAACTTATTGGCTACACGCACCACATACTTCTGGTATCGGCATGGGAATAAAGGGTTCAAAAAGTACTTCAGATATGATGAAAACCATTTTTGGTGTACGGTCAAGATGTTTCAGCTTAATATCAGCTTTGGTAATAGTCTATGTTCCGGCGGAATGGCGATTGATTTTGGACTCATCTATAAAGAGTTTGAAGGTAGTATTGCTACACAATGGCGAAAAGATTGATTCTGTTCCTGTTGGGCATTCAGTGAAGCCTACTGAATGTTATGGAGACATAAAATTTGTTTTGGATTATTTTCAGTATAGTCAGGACAATTGAAAAAATAGGACTGACTTGAAGATGATTTCAGAAATTTTGGGGGTACAGATTAATTACACATAACATCTATGTTTTTTTGTGTCTGTGGAATTTGAGAGCTGAAGACTGCCATTACGCGCAGATTAGCTGGCCGCCTAGAACAAGTTTAACATCTTGTCTTGAGAATGTCCAATCCAATTGCTTAGTCAATCTCCAAAATATTTTTTGCCACCTATTAACATTAAGCTTGGTCTCATGAACAACTACGAAAAGGTTCTTGATAAAGATGGCCCAATCTTCAGGTTTTTATGAAGCAAATTTTCCCAGATCTTCGAAACAAAGCTAGAAGCAGGAGTTTTTGATTGGCCACAAATTCATGAACTGACCAAAGATGATGGCTTTACTGGAAACATGAATGTGGAAGAGAAAGTGCATGGATAGCTTTACGGAAAGTGATTTCAAACTTTCTTGATAAGCACAGGACAGTTTAAGAAGCTACTTGAATACGAGAAACAGGTTAAGGAGCTACTTGAAAACTTTAGATTTCTTAGAGCCCGTATATCTATAAAAATACATTGTTTGACCTTGCACTTGGATTAGGTTTAGAAGAATTGTGGCGACTTCAGCGCAGAACAGGGGAAACAATCCCACCAAGGCTTTCAGCAGACAGATGAAAGAGAGGTATCAAGGATACTGGGACACAAACATACTTTCAGATTATTGTTGGTGCTTAAAAAGAGACCTTGCCAATTCCACACATAGTAGAAAATCTTTGAAGCGACACTTTTTGACATCATAAACAGTTTATTGTACAAACATTACCATGTCCTACACCAGTTTTGTTTAAAGTCCCGAATGAAAAATTCCCGAATGATAAAATCCCAAATGTCAAATTCCCAAACGTTTAGAATCCCGAAGCTCAACATCTCAAAGGTTTATAATGACAAAGTCCTGAAACTTAAAATCTCGGACGTTCATAATCCGGTTGGAAATCACTGGGGTAAGGCATAAAATAACTCGGAAAGTTAAAGTCTTCAAGAAATTTTTTGACACCAAATTCATTTTCAAAAAACTTTGCTAAACTTATTTATGTGTTTTTTGACGTTTAACAATTTTTTTGTTTATCATGAATCATTCTTAGCAAATGTTTTTGGGCTTGATGGGACCCTTCAAAAATAAGAATCTTAAAAAACAAATTAAGATGACTTACATCAGACAGCTTTCTAGTTTTCATTTTAAATGAGCTAAAAGGCAATCCAATACGTGAACTTTCACGTAGTTGTAAATTGTTCAATTTCTTATATTTTAATTTTAGTATAAATCATTCAAATTATAAATTACTTTAAACAAACAGTTTATCCGTCTTTTTTAACCTTTTAATTGTAAATATGCTTCCCCATTCAGGACTGTTTTATCAGTGTCCAAAAATTGTTATAAAAATATAAAAAAGCGTTTGAGCTACTTTCCTCAGCTTGTAATATATTCAATACAAACTAACTTTTGCTAGTTGAAAAATTGTACTTGAGAACAAAAAACATTAATATAGCTACTCTATAGTACACTCTAAGCCTATGCTAAGTATTCTTAACACTGACCAGAACAAACTGGTTCTTTTTTATCCCAAAATCCTGTGCTTAGGCAAGTAAGAACTTTGGAATCGCGTGGATACAACTTATAGGACCGGTCGCAACGAAATGTGCAACGGGAAGAAGGTTTGTTCGAATTGGTGCAGGTGACAGTAGTACCATATGATGATCTCAAGCATGGACAAGTTCCAGCTGCAAAGTACAAATATTTAAATTTTAATGGGATGTAAAATTTTTTTATAAAACTTAAAATCATAGCAAGTTGGTTTATTTTTTAATTTTGCATCATGCTTTTGTTTAGCAATTATCAAAGTGGTTATATCGACAGCTAGGAGCCTATCAATAATCAAGGGATCAAATGAGGTCACTGAATGGCAGGGGGTAGATAAATAACAGCTGGAGTGTATTGGAGCAATAAAGCCTCTTATTCAAAATAATTTTTAGTCGGACAGATAATGCAAACTATGCTTTTCAAAAAATCTAACCCAATCAAGAGGGTATGATCAAACCTCAACTAAAGTAATTTAAAAGTACATTCAATTCAAATAGTTTTGGTGCTATTAAATTATGTATTATGATAGTATCGCTTTAAACAAAGTCGATTTTATCGGAGCCATAAGCTTTTCGTGACGCTCTCATCAGTGGCAATCGCGTCAAAATGGGACGAACATTTATAGTCTCAACAGTTGGGAGAAAGGTGCTGCAGTCTCGGAAAGGAGAAAGGCACAATTGCACAGTGTGGTGCAATAAAGTGTAATCTCGGAAAGGAGAAACGCACTATGTGCAATTACCCAGAAGAAACACTATTACTCGCAACTTAGTTTATTTGAAAAGTTTTAATGTGTAAACAAATTCCTTTTGTTTACATAAAACCGGATGTTTGGTTTTGATAAAAGTTGCCTCGAGTAGACACAGATGGAACGAGTTGCGTGCCACAGCAAGAATTTTAAAACGTTTGTCGTTATAGTTTGCAGCACATTGCTCGTTACAAGCAAGTGTTGTCCTATGGCAGAGTCACAATCTGGATTGTTACGTTTTAGCTTACAGGATCTGCCAGGTTGAGATCGTGTAGGGCGCTTCGCTTGCTGTTGTTGCCATTTAGGAACATGCTGCTTGATTCTATCTTGTAGTCGCTGTGATGTTCGTCCTACGTACCTACTGTCACAGTGGCACGAATATTCATAAACAACGGAGCTTTTCAGCGTGGTAGGTAAAACATCTTTGCGGGCTACAGGCAACATGCGTTTCGATGTAAATACAACTCTGGTGGTAACGGAGCCATAGCAGCTTTCAACAGCCGTTTTGACGTTTTCTCCTTTCCCAGACTGCAGCACCTTTCTCCCAACTGTTGAGACTATAAATACCTTGATTTTCTCTGGTTCGTTCCATTTTGACACGATTGCCACTGATGAGAGCGTCACGAAAAGCTTATGGCTCCGATAAAATCGACTTTGTTTAAAGCGATATTAAAATTCTGTACCACAAAGAAGCTCTTTACGTATTATGATAGTTTTATCAAAATATTTTCCTTGTTACATCACAAATAATGTTTCTTTGAGTAGATAACCTGCGTGCGTGCGTAACGACGAATCTGCCTAGCGTGACATATATGTCACACATTTGGTGTTCTCAGTAAAGCGGTCGCAGTGATTTTAATTAAAAAGATAATCGGATTAAATTTCATACAAAAGTCACCAAATGCATTTGTAGGGCAGTGGTAAAATTGCTTTTGTAGATAAGTTTTTAGTTTGCCAGTGACCTGAAGTCGAAAACACGCGTTGATTTTTTAAGAAGCAAAATGGTGTTTCGAAAAGGGTAGGTATTTATAAAGTTATGATATTTGCATTATAATAAAAATATTTTGGTTTCATTGTGTGGAAAAGTGTACAATATTAAAATTAAGTTTGTTTATATTTATTTATGACTAATTATTTTTTGTCGCTTTTCTTTAATTGTTTATTATATTTTGCGTTACATATATGCTATGCTCGGCAGAATTGAGTACAATTTTTAGTGTTAAACGTCTGTTGCAGGTATCTGACTTGCCGTGATGTTCTATCAGCCTTTGAAGAAAAGAGAAAAGTGCGATGGCAATAGTGAATATAGAACCTAATGGCAGTGGAATTACCGATAAGGATTCTGCTGATAAAGACGATGGAGGACTAGTAGATAACTTATCAGGAAACCAACTCAATGCAGTGGCGGAGGCTGTCAAGAGGTGTAAACAACCGCTGTGGAGGAAGTGAAACTGTTAGCAACAAAGGACTGCAGACACCTTGTTGGGTTCGTGATGGAATGTTACCATCTAGTTTTGATTTGTGAATTTTTTCAAGAATCTAACTATTCTTTATACAGAAACGTAGCAGTAGAGCTGTTCAAAAAGTTCTTTGATGAAGAGGTTCTGGAGCTCATAGTGAGTCAAACAATTTTATACGCCATGTCTAAAAGTGATATTGGTTTTACTGTAGCAATTGAAGAAATCCACGTATTTCTTCAAATCGGGGATTCCGCAGACAAAGGCAGGCGGAAAGTTACGCCAAGTTGAATTCAGAGAGAAATTGCTGAGGTTTATTTGAAGATTTACAGCATTCCACAAAAGCGTGCTCGGCCATCAAGTTCATAGTCCACCCAATTTTGAAAAGCACATGATCTGGACGACGAAAACACATCTTCGCTTTGACAGAAAGGAGCATTATTTGATCAAAACTAAAGATCATAAACGCAGAAGATGCGCTGGTGAAGATTTCAAAAAGACGCCTTTCAGCCAATGTAGCAAGTGCAATGTTGGTCTTTGCCTAAATTACAACCTTTGCTTTCACACAAAATAAACTAGACATTTGTGCAAATACAAGCATTGGTGTTTTTCTCTTTTAATAAAATAAGATAAAAATGCATTCTAGTTGAAAATTATGTAACTAACTTGGCAATGTGTTTTAAATACGCATCTAATTTTTATTTTACCAGAAATAAAATAATGCGGCAGCCGCCGCGGGCAAAAAACGCATACGCTTCTGCCAAGCGTGACAAATATGTCACGGCCCTTTATTCATAAGGTAAGCATCGCACAAACAAACAAACCACGAATAATATATGCCTAGGGTCTACTTTCATGGAATATGTGAAAAAAGTCAAAATATTAAACAATTTTTTCTCTGGGCAGAGATGGGTTAACTAAAATTGCAGTACTCTAAATAACAAAATAAATTAACATATCAAGCAAACATTGAAAAGTTAACTTAAGACAGTTTCTTTGTTGCTTTTTATTATTTCATCTTTCAATACCGCGTTAAATAATTTCAGCTGTTTGTTTTACATTGATTTTTCTACTATTCCATGTATATTTTTTGTAATTTTGATTTCTAGCATTTATTTAAGGAAATTTTTAACAAATCACGCCATAGTTTTGTAGAGTGGCAATTTTAAGACCTGTTTACACTACAAGCGTGGACGAGATTATTATTTGTTTGTTTATTGATTTTTTACTTTTTTCCGTGCTTAACTAATAAGAGAAGCAATAAAACAAAGAATACTCCGGCCAACGCTTGTAATGGAAACGAGCCTTCAGGAGACAAACTGGATTTTTATAATTTTTATTTGTTGTTAATTATTGTTGTTGAACAATTTCTTTTTTCGTTTCTAAACTGCTTAAGATTTTGTGTTACAAAAAGGGCTAGAAGTCAGCCCCCGAGGAGACATTTTTCGAGGGGGCTACGAGCTCTGAGTCATTCGAGGAAACATTTGCTGAAAGCTTGTTTTAGCTTTTACTAGTCTTTTGACATAAATTATAAGCAGGGGCATTGAGAGTCTCTGGAAAAGGGCCATGAACTATCAAAGATTGAGAACCCCTGTGCTAAAGTTTTTATTAAGATTGTTTTATTTTTTTCATACCTTATTAATATTAACCAGTGCTGCAAACTGAATAGATTTTTATTTGAATTTAAGTTGAAGTTCTATTCTATAAAGTAAAAATTAAAAGCTTGATTAAACCTATCAACAAAATAAGTTAAAGGTCTTTAAAAAATTGAAGAGCTGCTACTAAGGTAAACAAAAAAAAATAATGAAATGGGCTGTCATTGACAACATAAAACAAATTCATTTAATGAGTTCAAGTTAAACAGAGAACTAATATAAATTGAAAACTCAGTTATCCCATCGAAAATAAATGTACAACTTAGTTGTATTTAAAATTTAACAATTCTAATACAACTAAGTTGTACATTTACTAATAATATCGAATAACAAATAATATCGAAAATAAAAACAAAATGTTGTTCATTTTTTAAAAATTCTTCAATTTATGAACTCAAAAATTAATAAACTCAAACTTTTGAGTTTGAGCTCAAGTTTGAGTTTAGTGATTTATATTTCTTTATTTCTTCAAATTCAAGTTTGCAGTTCTGTTTTAACCTATTGTTGAAGATTTTAATAAATCGGACCACATTTTCGAAAATCTCAGATTAGCGGTAACCAAAAAAGTCAAAGGTAAAACCAAATAACAAGGGGAAGTAGAACAAAAAATTATTTTCTATTTTGATTGCGTCAATAAATGTTTAAATAGAAATTATTTGTTTATGTCTCATTAAATGTAATGTTTATTGCCATAGACGTGAGGGTCATTAATGATTTTTATTTTTTTCTCTATTTCGCACCGTTTTATGTTTGCATACAATTTTTCATATTGGTTTTTTGTTTGAATTACTGTAATTTACCGTACTGCCATGTTCTTCTAACTTCATTCTTTTCAAACCCATAATTTTGTATTTCATTACGTCAAACAGGTCTCTTTATTACGTTTAATGCCATTGGTTAAATTTTGTTTTGATTGCATTTTATTTTTATTCCATTGCACCTAACGAAGTGGGCAGTAGCTCATGAAAACTTGTTCCATTAATTAAAACTAAATCAACTTTAGTGCACAATTTTTTGTTCTTTTCTTATTAATTTCAATAGTTGACACGGCTTTCCTAATTTTTATTTCTTCCAATCCTTCCATTTTATAAGCTACATAATCAGTTTGGTAATTTATTACAGTATATAAATGTATTTATGAATATACAGTAATATATAATATATAAATCATAAAGCGTTTTGTTTCATGTAATAAGTAATTAAGAATTTTGTTTGTTCCAGGGTATTTTTTGTTTCAAAATTAAGTGGAAATAGCTTTGGCAACCCATTCTTTTTTACACAGTTTATTGCAAGCATAAAAATCTCTATTTTTGTTCTAAAACGTAGTAATCTCTAAAAAAAGGGTTTTAGTTTGAATCTCTCTCGGGTTTCTTGATTTTTGTCCCTAAAAAGTAGTGACTTAACTTTATGCACAACTACAGCCGTCGGCGACTCAATCAAATTAAACATCAACCCACTTTTAGGTCGAGGTCCAGGGGCTGAGAAGCACTTCCCCAAGAACTATTCTAAGCAATCAAAGCAAAGATATGAAGAACATAGACAGAGCGTACTGCGCGTCGTAATAAAGTTTTTACTTGTTTGCATCCGTTGTCACTATTTCCCATCTTCTTGATGTGACCAATTAAACGAATTTTACTGTATGTAAGCGAAAAATAACCAACAAATCAAACATCTGCAACACGCCTACATCGAATGTTGAGCTAAACTATTTGGTTGAAGTTTTAACTAGAAAAAATTTAATCAGTAATCTTCTCTTTTTAAGTTTGTTAACCATGCCTTCTGCGTTACAACTTTTTTTATGCTCCAGTTCAAACGATTTTAAAAGCGGGTTGTTTAGTAATGCAACAACACCCAGCAAAGTTCTCTTTCAACATGTTCGAGATACCTGTTTACTTAAAATGCAACTTTAGATTTTTAAAAAAATAAAAATTTATTACTTGTGAAGTTATTGAAAATGCACTTTATACAAAATCCATAACACGACTAAATATAACAGCATAAATGTATTCATCATAAATTTAAAAAAAAAAAAAGAAAAATTTAACAAAAACAAACAAAAGAAAAAACTAGAGTTTTACCGGGAGGCCACGACAAGAATAGTTATTTTGGACTTGGATTTTACTTTTGAGACAAAATTGACAAAATCAGAGACAATTTCTAAGTGATAACTTTTTTTGATCTTCACTTGATCCTTGGGACAACATTTTAACCAGGGATCACGGGTGTTTGAGAGTCTTTGAAAGGGACCCACAGACCACCAAAGTTTGAGAAACACTGTACTAAGATTTTTAAACAAAATAATGAAGAAGTTTTAATTCTAAATGATGGGAAAAAATACAAACACTTGGCTTCTTTCTTTTTTAGAAGCCTACATGTTGATACTCTTCAAACGTAAAAAAAAATTGGAAGCTTAAATAAAAATATGAACAGCTTATAAAAATTAATGTTTTATGGATTTGTTTTAGCAAAGCTAATCAACAAAAATTAATTACTTTTCAGTATAGTTTCAAGTTCTTCGAAACCCCCGTCTGAAATGTAAACGTGAGAAGAAAAGTTTTTGATTTCATGAAATTGTGACTCATTCAACAGTTTTTTGCCTCCTCTTGGCTCGATTCCAATGACGTAAACCTAAAATTTATGTACAGCAGCTTGAAAAATGAAAAAAAGGTTGAAAATTTTTGTAACATGCGCTAATCATGCAGTTTTTCTTTCGCTTTTATTTTATCTTAAATAGTATTAAAAACTTTGCTTCACTAATTATTGTTAAATTTAAAAAGTTATTTCGATTTTTTTATCTTTTACAATTACATGAAAAAAAAATATGTATTCATCTTTCTTCTTAGATTATAAATAGTCAGGATCTGTTTAAAAAAAGATTAGAAGCATTATTGTTTAACTCTTTTTGGTTGTTTACATTTAAACAATTATATGAAACAGGTTTGCTTTTTACAACAAGTGGCTCTAAACTAACTGATTGTTAGAATCGCAGCTTGTTTTTGGTTCAAAATAAAATAAACTTGACTTTTAAATTTTTGATTTGTAAACAAATTTACTCTGTAACTCTCATGACGTAGCCTTTATGAATTGAATTCGCTTGATATAATAAATGTAATTATAAATAATACAATTTTATGATAACACATGCGTCCAATCCGATTAAAATTATTTAAATTAAAATGAAACGACCAATAGACGCACAGAGTTCAAGAAATTTTGCTTGACGAGCATGTAAAGACATTTTTGATCTTTACTTTCCTTTGAGGAGCGTTTGCATATTACGTAAATAGTTTTTTTAAATATCTTTTTCCTCCATCTATAAGCAAATGTAAGCACAAATGAACCCTCTCTTTTAAATTACGTAAATATTTGTTGACCCCAACTCAAAATAGAAACGAACAGCACAACTGGTTTTAATACAGCATTGATCGCATGACATGCATTCTCCCGTATATTGCAGAAGTAAATCGACATGCTTCACTGCACACTGAATAACTTGATTTAATATACAGTATAATCCAGTAATATTTCACCTTGCCTGTACAGTGCTCAATAACACACGGTTAGAGCAAGTATATTATATTTATTAAACACTACACTTTATTAGTTAAAACCACAACAGTCTGTTTCGTCCTATTGAATCGTCAGGTGGTCACTTATTCTATTTGAATAAGTGACCACCTGACGATACAATAGGATAAAATAGACTGTTGTGGTTTTAACTAATAAAGTGTAGTGTTTAATATATATAATATACATATATACTGCAGGAGTAAATCAATCTTCCTTGCAGAGTGCTCAATGAGAAAATCAAAGCAATTTATTACAAAATTTATTCAATTACTGTTTAATAACCACGAAAGTCTGTTTTATACTTAAAAATGTCAAATGGTTACTAGAAAATTAAAAATATAGTTATTTTGATAAAAAATGATACGTGTGGAATAAAAAATACCAAGTTAAATTAATTAAGCAAATAATACAACTCCTGTGATGTCATATAAGAAAAAAATAACTTTAAATATAGTAAATGCAAGTATAGACGTTTGCATTCATTTAAAGGTAAGTGAAGGCGAGTTAGGCGTGTAGTAAATAATATAAAAGAAAAATACAATAATCTACAAACAATAAAAAAGCAACAACAAAAAATCGTATAAGATGAAAAAGTAAAGTGAGTAAAAAACAATGCGAACGGTAATAAAAAATATAAGCCGTTTAAATGACAAGAAAGCACGCACACAAACGAAAAAAAGAGAGAACAATTTAAGCATACAAAATCAAGTAGGATATTTAATTAGTTTAAATTTATTTTTTTGGCGACATTTTCCGGTAAGTTTCAGTCGTTTGTTGAGTGAAGTTAATTGGTTTGCTAGTAGTATTTCTAACTTTTCGGTCAAGCATAGGTTGCAGCATTTTTGTCCTGGTTTATAGGCGATAACTTGATTAATTATTTTTCAGTAAATTGTGCGATTGAGACCTGATTTTTTGGCATTCCAGAATGTTTTGGAAAGTTCTGTGGCGTTTCTTTTCTTTATATTCTTAAATGATTGCATGTGGTTATAATATCGAGATTTAAATTCTGTTTTGCTGCAACCTATGTAGCTTTCTGTTGTATTTCCATGAGATATGTCCGCTTGATAAACGATAGATTGCTGTCGGCAAGATCCTTTCAGTGGGCAGATGTCTCTATTTTTGAAGTTGCATTTCTTTGATTGTTGAGATCTTTCCTTTTTAAATAGCTTCTTGTTATGACCAGTTATAATTGCTTTTATCTTAGGCATGCAGCTATAGCTAATTTTTATGTTATTTCTATTAAGAATTCTATGGAGGTTGTGTTGTAGTGGGAAGTGTTTGTCTATCAATTTTAAAAACTCTTTTCCGATGTTGTTGACAACATAGTTATTAAAAAAGCGGGTTAAACAATGTAATTTTGATTTTTCTTGATTTCTTTTTTGGTTGTGTTTCACTGAATATTAAAGCATCTTTATAATCACTTTGTTTAACGTTCTAGAGGTGGCGCCTGGTCTGTGAGACCCAGAGCATACTTTTCTGACAGATTTTTTGTTTTCCATATGACTTTAAGTGATTATCTTTTCAGTACCTTTTAAGTAGATGCAATTTAGTGTACTGTGAAAAGATCAAGCCCGAAAAGTGATTCGTCCAGCATATTCATTGGATTTAAGATATCACGTATGGAAATTGGTTTTCTATTATTATTGCCCCAAGTATTATTTCTTTTGTTTTTCAACTAAAAAATGTATTAATAAAGCGGATTTACACTTTTTATCTACAGGCCGTATCATGGATGTTGAAAAAATTCTGCGCTTGCTTGAATCAGTTGAAGTTGAATCTGACCTTGATACAAATGATGATGAGAATGTTACTGACAATGTTGAACAACAGCTGGAGAGTAGTGATACTGAACAAGACGTTTTTAGTGATGAATATGA